>CM045987.1:114150947-114735741 GCA_025175895.1 Wurfbainia villosa | reverse complement strand
CACAAAACCAAATCGTAAGCTGTGATATTACTTCGATCGATCGAGGTGGTGAATACCTTAGTCAAGAGTTTCAGGATCACCGGCCGAGTGTGGGATAATATCCCAACTCACTCCACCGAACACCACAATGGAATGGTGTATCCGAGAGGAGAAATCGTACTCTATTAGATATGGTACGATCAATGATGAGCCAGATCGATCTACCTACTTCCTTTGGGGTTTAGCTCTAGAGACACCGCTTACACTTAATCGCGCCATCAAAAGCCAGAGAAAAGACACCATATACGATATGGATCGGAAGAGTCCCAAAATGTCTTTTATAAAGATTTGGGGTTGTGAAGCTTACGTTAGACGCCAAGTCTCGTATAAACTAGGACCCAAATCGATAAGTGTTATTTTGTAGGATATCCCAAGGAAACTAAGGGATATTACTTTACAATCCCACACTTGGCAAGGTGTTTGTTGCCGAAATGCCTTTCTAGAAAGAGAATTTATTTCTAGAAATACTAGTGGAGTAAAATTCATCTTGAAGAAGTTCAAGATGATGATAACACTAAGGCTTCATGGAAAATGAACAGCACCACAAAGTGTTGTGGATGAGGAATTTGTTGCCCCAAAGAGTTGTGGAGCAAACACTGCTCAAGTAGACCAACCTCTTCGTAGATCTAATAGGATCCGCTGCCAACCCGAGAGATATTCTTTTCTCGACGACAAACGTGAAGTATTGCTTGTCGATCTTGACGAGCCTACATCCTATCAAGAAGCTATGATGAGCCCAGATTCGAGAAATGGCTAGAGGCCATGAGATCCAAATGGAATCCATGTACACTAACCAAGTATGGACTTCGTCGATCCACCAAGGGGTAAAACCCATTGGGTGTAAGTGGTCTTTAAAGTAAAGACCCACATGGATGGTAATAAGCATACCTATAAAGGTAGATTGGTGGCTAAATGATTCAAACATATTAATGGTATTGACTATGATGAAACGTTTTCACCAGTTGCGATGCTTAAATCGATTCTGATCATACTTGATATTGCAGCCTACCTCGATTTTGAGTTCTGGCAGATGGATGTCAAAACTGCTTTTCTGAATGGAAAGCTACTCGAGGATGTGTACATGACACAGCCTGAGGGTTTTGAAGATCCAAAGCATCCTGGAAAGGTATGCAAACCGCAAAGGTCCATTTATGGACTAAAGCAAGCCTTCGAAGCGAATCTTCGATTCGATGATGCAATCAAAGAGTTTGGTTTCATCAAGAATGAAGATGAGCCTTGTGTCTACAAGAGAAATAGTGGGAGCACAGCTTGTATTTTTGTCTTGTATGTAGATGACATACTTCTCATCGGAAATGATATTCCCTCACCCCTTGTGAAGATGTGGTTAGGGAATTGTTTCGATGAAGGACTTAGGTGAAGTCGCTTATATTCTAGGCATCAAGATCTATAGAGATAGATCTAGAAGATTACTTGGCCTAAGTCGAGTACATACATCGATAAAGTGCTAGATCGCTTTGCTATGCAAAATTCTAAGAAAGGGTTTCGCTTTATCACATGGTGTGAGTCTTTCAAGACTCAATGTCCTCTTCTAAGGAGGAGAGAGATCGCATGGATAAGATCCCTTATGCATCGCCTATAGGGTCTATCATGTACGCCATGCTTTGTACTGCTCCGACGCCTCGTATGCTTTGAGCATGACGAGTAGATACTCACCGATCCAGTGAAAGTCATCGATAGCAACAAAAAATATTCTTAAGTACTTACGAAGAACGAAAGAATATTTCCTGATATTCGAGGCAATGAGGAGCTAATCAGAAGGGTTACAGTGATGCAAGCTTCCAAATGCATAAGGATGACTATAGATCGCGTACGTAATGGTTTTGCCTCGAATGGTGGAGCTGGGAGTCGGAAGAGTTCAAGCAGACACATTGTCGATTCTACAATGTAGTTTAGTATATTGCAAAGATCTCGATGCAAAGAAAGGAGGTGTTTGGCCCGCAAGTTCATCGCTGAACTTGGGGTAGTTCCTAGCATCAGATCCAATAGACTCTATTGTGACAACAATGGGGCTATCAGACAAGTGCTAAGGAACCTCGATCACATCACGGACCAAACACATATCGGGCGCTTCCATCTCATTCGAGAGATCATCGATAGAGGAGATGTGAGGATATGCAGAGTACCGACAGAAGCTAACATCACAGATCCATTGACCAAGGCTTTGGCACAGAGAAAGCATGATGGTCACACTAGGTCACTAGGTATTAGATATCATAGTGATCGGTACTAGTGCTAGTGGGAGATTGTTAGTTAAAGCCCTAGAGCCAATCATGTGATGGTTGAAAAGGGAACATTTTGTATCATATTCAATAAAGGCAAAGGATTGGTTATTATATTTACATCTTGCTTGTGCTAGCTAAATTAAATATAATAATGCCCTAGAAAAGTAGGTTCTTATCTACAGCACATCAATTGGCAGAATTGATTATGAGAGGCTGTAGAGAACACTTTCCTAAATGTTCCTAGTCAAGTATTAATATGCAAGGGCAATATTAATACATAAAGACAGCATGTAGGTCAATTGATGACTTGATCTCACAAGTCATGGATATATGATATCAAGTTGACACATGGGTATATATTGAGAATATATACCGAATCGAATTCCGCCATGAGAAAGTTTCATGGATCGTTATATGAGTGTCATAAACTTTCTCATGTGACTATTGGTATGAATAGTCCTCAGACTCAAGTCACTACTATGGTTCCCTACATAAGGAGTTATGTACTTTGGTATCACAAACGCCACCCGTAATGTGGTGGACCATAAAGGCGACATCGGGTATGTAACAAATTATGCGGAGGGATGTGAGTGATGTAGATGGGATCTATCCTTCCATATGACGGAGTGATATCGGTGGGCCCCTTTGATTGAGTAGAACTACTAAAACGCATGGCCATGCTCGAATGAGTCAATATGAGATATTGAGCTCATTTGTTTGAGTTAGTTTACTCAGTGATCAAGAAACACATAGATTGATCGAGGATGACACGCCTATGCCTCATTGATCAACTGATATCAAGGATAGAAGGACACGGCCATATATTATAGTAGTCACGAAAGGTTAGTCCTGATCTTGACTTATCTCATAACTTGGGTAGCAATGATGTATTGCTAGATGCCGCTCATTGCTTGTGTATCTAAAAGAGTTTAGGTCCACTGCCAACGTTATGAGAGCCTATAGGGTCACACACAAAGAGCATGATGATTAGAGGAATTAGAGTATTCTAGTTTGACTAGAATAATTTGGGAATAAGCTTAAGTACAAAATGGTTTTTTGGACTTTAAGCTTAGTGAGAATTTTAGCTAATTGATTTAATGAGATTAATTCAATATGTTACCTCATTGATTTAATAAGATTAATTCAATATGATAACATAAGCTTAATTGAATTAATAAGATTAATTCAATATGATAACATAAGCTTAATTGAATTAATAAGATTAATTCAACATGCATGAATGCCACATAAGAATGCCACATAAGCATGCCACATAAGCATGCCACCTAAGCATCCACCTAAGCTAGATAAGGTGGAAGGAAACAAAATGGTTTTGTCTCCTTAAGTGGCCGGCCAAACAAATGTCCCAATGCAATGGATTGCATTGAATGTGTGGAGGTGAAAGGGTTTTTCCAACCCTATAAAAGACCCCATGGAGGGCCACAAAGAAATTGTGGGTGTGGTTGTTGGGAGCTTGAGGCTCGAGAGAGCTTGAGAGCTTATTGTTGTGTGGCTTTGTGAGTGTAGCAAGAAGAGTAGTCTTCTTCTTCCTTCTCTTTTCCTAGCTTCCTCTCCTTTAGGGACTTCTCTAGCAAGAAGTAAAGGAGAGCTCCTCTAGTTTTCTTTTGTGAGACAAGAGCTTGCTCGTGTGGATACATATAGAGGCACGGACACTTGAACGTGCTAAAGATCCAACAAACAAAAGGAAGAAGCGGGATTAACAAGGGCACGCAACAAAGGTAATCCTCTCCTATAAGATAGGCTTGGTTTAGAGAAATTTATTTTATACGAGTTTGCTTGCGCATGGATCACTTGGAAGGGATCCTAATTTTTCACAAGGCATATGCCATTTGGCATAAAGAATTCCCTACAAGGGTATCGAGCCACTTATGTAAAGATCGATAAAAATAGGTTTTCTATTTTATATGTGATATAGAAGTAGGATAAATTTTATTATGAGTTGATAATTGCATTAGCAAATTTTCAAACATAATAAAATATCCAATGTCTTTAAAAGTTAAAATGACATGGTGCATGGTTATGGCCTAGTCCCAAAAGTTTGTGATTGTGTGTTGTAATTTTAATACTACCATGCGTGTCGTGGCCTTTCCTAATATTCTTGTTGTAAAATTAGTTTTAGACTCAATGTAACTCGAGTATTTCTCCTTTGTAATGTACAAAACAAGGATGGAGGGTCCATTGGAAGATGAGAGGTTACAAGGAGGAAGTCAACACACAAGACAACCAAAAGGAAGCACTTAGGAGAAGATGCTATCCCTAGGTTGACCAATCAATCTTTTCATTGGCTTGAGAAGATTGTAGAATAAGGGCCATAACCATGACACGTTAGTTTAATATGTATGTGATGCATGTTAGTTTAGCTTGTATGTGATGCATGATTAGTTTAGCTTATATGTGATGTATGCTAATATGTATATGATACATGTTTATTTCTTAATAAGTCTAAACTATATGCCTACCAAAGTTGGGTACTCACTACTTCCTCGATCATTTGTTATTGGGTTTGCAAAGCAAAGCAATGCATTTTATCTTGAGGGGTGCGAGTGGACAATCGTGATGTCCCGCTATCACCTTGGTTAAGACTTAATTAAGTGTTTTCTTAATTGGTTAAGAAAGTAGAGGCATATATTAGCTTTGAACATAAGTGTTAACATTAGTTTTGTGTGATTTAACATCACTTTGTCTTAGAAGTGGTCGCTGTTCGATATCCAAGAAGGCCTCGTGGCTCGCCACACCGAAGTCGGTTTAGGAATAAACACTAAACTAATCTAAAACTTAACCAAAGCTATTAAAGAGTTACATCAGATGTAATTGGCAAAAGATTGCCTACCTAATTATACTACGCCTTGGGCGATTAGCCAAAGCTAACTCAAGACAATTATGATGTGGATCTTTATCCCATATAAATTTATAGCTAAATAGTAGCTATGAGAATTTAGTGGAGCCTCATTTAATTAAAGGCCTAATTAAATGATTTAGGTATGATACTTAACTTTGCATTTTAATGTTGTAGATCACCATGTCATCTAACACACACACCCTCAACTTGCGATCCGCCCTTGAGAAGGACAAGCTCAATGGAGCAAACTTTCTTGATCGGTATAGGAACTTGAGGATTATCCTCAAGCAAGAACGCAAACTATATGTCCTAGAGCAGCTACCAAATACCGCCCCTACGGCCACTGCGGTAAAAGGATGCTTATAAGAAGCATCAAGATGACGATTAGATGTGTCATGCCTTATGCTTGCCACCATGAACTCGAGCTTCGTATAACATGAGAACATGGATGCCTATGATATGGTTGAGCATTTGAAACAACTATATCAAGGACAAGCTAGGCACGAGCGCTTTGAAGTGTCTAAGGCTCTTTTTGCATGCAAGATGCAAGAAGGAACACTGTAGGAACTCACGACTCAAAATGATTGGGTACGCTTGAGAACCTCAAAGACTAGGTTTTCCATCGAGCCAAGAATTGGCAATCGATGTTATCCTCGCAATCGCTGTTTAAGCATACAATCAATTCGCCATGAATTATAACATGAATGAAATTGATAAACCTTTGCTCGAGATTCTCAAAGATGTTGAGAATCACAACCAAATCTCAAGAAGAAAGTTAGTAATGTACTAATGGTCAAGAAGGACAAAGGTAAGCTTAAAGGCAAGGGTAAGACCCAAGCCAAAGGCAAGGCCAATTCATCCACTTCAAAGGGTAAAGGTAAAGTACCTAAGGAAGGGACCGCTTCCATTGCGTGTGAGATCGACACCGGAAGCGAACCGCAAAGTCTACCTTGAGGAAGTAAAGAACAAGAGAAGTGGGACTTCGCTGTATACACGTTATAGAAGTTAATCTATCTATTTCTTCTACATGGGTATTAGATAATGGATGTGCATCTCACATTTGTACTAATGTGCAGGATCGAGAAATAGTAGAATAATGGCAAAGGGCGAAGTGGACCTACGAGTAGGCAATGGCGCAAAAGTTGTCCAGTCAGAGGAACATATTCTTTGTCTTTGCCCACCGGGCTTATCTTAGAACTAGAGGAGTGCTTTTATGTACTGCATTGACAAAGAACATAATCTTGTATCTTGTTTAGACAAGAAAAACTTTTCTTTTATAATAAAGGACAAATGTTGTTCCATTTATTTAAATGAAATGTTCTATTGTAATGCACCACTTATGAATGGTCTCTATGTTCTAGATTTAGATAACCCAATTTATAACGTAATATAAACGGTTCAAATCGAATGATTTGAACCAAACATATCTCTCGCAATCGCCGCTTAGGTCACATAAATGAAAAACGCATATCCCAACTCCATAAAGATGGATTATTGGACTCATTTGATTTTGAATCATATGAGGTATGCGAGTCTTGTCTTTTAGGAAAGATGACTAAAACTCCATTTAGTGGACATGGCGAGAGAGCGACGGATTTGTTAGGACTCATACATACTGATGTATGTGGCCCTTTCAATGTCGAAGCCAGAGGAGGCTATAAGTACTTTATTACTTTCACTGATGATATGAGTAGATTTGGCTACTTATATTTGATGAGACATAAGTCAGAATCCTTTGAAAAGTTCAAAGAATTCAAGAATGAAGTACAAAACCAACTTGGTAAGCGATTAAGCTACTTCGATCGATCGAGGTGGTGAATACCTTAGTCAAGAGTTTCGTGATCACCGGCCGAGTGGGATAATGTCCCAACTCACTCCACCTGGAACACCACAATGGAATGGTGTATCTGAAAGGAGAAATCGTACTCTATTAGATATGGTACGATCAATGATGAGCCAGACTGATCTACCTACTTCCTTTTGGGGTTTAGCTCTAGAGACAGCCGCTTTCACACTTAATCGTGTTCCATCAAAAGCCGTAGAAAAGACACCATATACGATATGGACTGAAGAGTCCCAAAATGTCTTTTATAAAGATTTGGGGTTGTGAAGCTTACGTTAGACGCCAAGTCTCGTATAAACTAGGACCCAAATCGATAAGTGTTATTTTGTAGGATATCCCAAGGAAACTAAGGGATATTACTTTACAATCCCACACTTGGCAAGGTGTTTGCTGAAATGTCGTCTTTCTAGAAAGAGAATTTATTTCTAGAAATACTAGTGGAGTAAAATTCATCTTGAAGAAGTTCAAGATGATGATAACACTAAGGCTTCGATGGAAAATGAACAGGCACCACAAAGTGTTGTGGATGAGAATTTGTTGCCCAAAGAGTTGTGGAGCAAACACTGCTCAAGTAGACCAACCTCTTCGTAGATCTAATAGGATCCGTCGCCAACCCGAGAGATATTCTTTCTCTTGACCGACAACGTGAAGTATTGCTTGTCGATCGACGAGCCTACATCCTATCAAGAAGCTATGATGAGCCCAGATTCCGAGAAATGGCTAGAGGCCATGAGATCCGAAATGGAATCCATGTACACTAACCAAGTATGGACTTTGTCGATCCACCAAGGGGTAAAACCCATTGGGTGTAAGTGGTCTTTAAAGTAAAGACTGATATGGATGGTAATAAGCATACCTATAAAGGTAGATTGGTGGCTAAAGGATTCAAACAAATTCATGGTATTGACTATGATGAAACCTTTTCACCGCCATATGCTTAAATCCATTCGGATCATACTTGCTATCGCACCTACCACGATTATGAGATCTGGCAGATGGATGTCAAAACCGCTCAATGAAAGCTACCGAGGATGTGTACATGACACAACCCGAGGGTTTTGAAGATCCAAAGCATCCCGAAAGGTATGCAAACCGCAAAGGTCCATTTATGGACTAAAGCAAGCCTCAAGCCGGGAATCTTCGATTCGATGATGCAATCAAAGAGTTTGGTTTCATCAAGAATGAAGATGAGCCTTGTGTCTACAAGAGAAATAGTGGAGCACAGTTGTATTTCTTGTCTTGTATGTAGATGACATACTTCTCATCGGAAATGATATTCCCTCACTCCACACGTGAAGATGTGGTTAGGGAATTGTTTCTCGATGAAGGACTTAGGTGAAGTCGCCTATATTCTAGGCATCAAGATCTATAGAGATAGATCTAGAAGATTACTTGGCCTAAGTCGAGTACATACATTGATAAAGTGCTAGATCGCTTTGCTATGCAAAATTCTAAGAAAGGGTTTCGCTTTATCACATGGTGTGAGTCTTTCAAGACTCAATGTCCCTCTTCTAAGGAGGAGAGAGATCGCATGGATAAGATCCTTATGCATCGCCTATAGGGTCTATCATGTACGCCTATGCTTTGTACTGCTCCGACGTCTCGTATGCTTTGAGCATGACGAGTAGATGATCGGATCTGTGAAAGTCACTGGATAGCAATAAAAATATTCTTAAGTACTTACGAAGAACGAAAGAATATTTCGATATTCGAGGCAATGAGGAGCTAATCAGAAGGGTTACAAAGTGATGCAAGCTTCCAAATGCATAAGGATGACTATAGATCGCAATCGAGTACGTGTTTTGCCCGAATGGTGGAGTGTGAGGAAGAGTTCAAGCAGACACAGCTTGATTCTACAATGTAAGTATATTGCAAAGATCGATGCAAAGAAAGGAGTTTGGCTCCGCAAGTTCATCGCTGAACTTGGGGTAGTTCCTAGCATTGCAGATCCAATAGACCTCTATTGTGACAACAATGGGGCTATCAGACAGCTAAGGAACCTCGATCACATCACGACCAAACACATATCGGCGCTTCCATCTCATTCGAGAGATCATCGATAGAGGAGATGTGAGGATATGCAGAGTACCGGCTGTAAGCTAACATCGCAGATCCATCGACCAAGGCTTCGTACAGAGGAAGCATGATGGTCACACTAGGTCACTAGGTATTAGATATCATAGTGATTGGGTACTAGTGCTAGTGGGAGATTGTTAGTTAAAGCCCTAGAACCAATCATGTGATGGTTGAATAGGGAACATTTTGTATCATATTCTATAAAGGCAAAGGATTGGTTATTATATTTACATCTTGCTTGTGCTACTAATTTAAATATAATAATGCCCTAGAAAAGTAGGTTCTTATCTACAAAGACATCAATCGTGAATTGATTATGAGAGGTCAGTAGAGAACACTTTCCTAAATGTTCTAGTCGAGTATTAATATGCAAGGGCAATATTAATACATAAAGACTAGCATGTAGGTCAATTGATGACTGATCTCACAAGTCATGGATATATGATATCAAGTTGACACATGGGTATATATTGAGAATATATATCGAATCGACCCGCCATGAGAAAGTTTCATGGATCGTTATATGAGTGTCATAAACTTTCTCATGTGACTATTGGTATGAATAGTCCTTAGACCAAGTCACTATGGTTCCCTACATAAGGAGTTATGTACTTTGGTATCACAAACGTCACCCGTAACAGGTGGACCATAAAGGCGACATCGGGTATGTAACAAATTATGCGAGGGATGTGAGTGATGTAGATGGATCTATCCCTTCCATATGACGGAGTGATATCGGTGGCCTTGATTGAGTAGAACTACTAAAACGCATGGCCATGCTCGAATGAGTCAATATGAGATATTGAGCTCATTTGTTTGAGTTAGTTTACTGTGGATCAAGAAACACATAGATTGATCGAGGATGACACGGCCTATGCCTCATCGATCAACTGATATCAAGGATGAGAAGGACACTGGCCATATATTATAGTAGTCACTTTAAAGGTTAGTTGGATCTTCGACTTATCTCATAACTTGGGTAGCAATGATGTATTGCTAGATGCCGCTCATTGCTTGTGTATCTAAAAGAGTTTAGGTCCACTGCCAACGTTATGAGAGCCTATAGGGTCACACACAAAGAGCATGATGATTAGAGGAATTAGAGTATTCTAGTTTGACTAGAATAATTTGGGAATAAGCTTAAGTACAAAATGGTTTTTGGACTTTAAGCTTAATGAGAATTTTAGCTAATTGATTTAATGAGATTAATTCAATATGTTACCTTATTGATTTAATAAGATTAATTCAATATTATAACATAAGCTTAATTGAATTAATAAGATTAATTCAATATGATAACATAAGCTTAATTGAATTAATAAGATTAATTCAACATGCATGAATGCCACATAAGAATGCCACATAAGCATGCCACATAAGCATGCCACCTAAGCATCCACCTAAGCTAGATAAGGTGGAAGGAAACAAAATGGTTTTGTCTCCTTAAGTGGCCGGCCAAACAAATGTCCCAATGCAATGGATTGCATTGAATGTGTGGAGGTGAAAGGGTTTTTCCAACCCTATAAAAGACCCCATGGAGTGGCCGGCCAAAGAAATTGTGGGTGTGGTTGTTGGGAGCTTGAGGCTTGGAGAGAGCTTGAGAGCTTATTGTTGTGTGGCTTTGTGAGTGTAGCAAGAAGAGTAGTCTTCTTCCCTTCTCTTTTCCCTAGCTTCCTCTCCTTTAGGGACTTCTAGCAAGAAGTAAAGGAGAGCTCTCTAGTTTTCTTTTGTGAGACAAGAGCTTGCTCGTGTGGATACATATAGAGGCACGGACACTTGAACGTGCTAAAGATCCAACAAACAAAAGGAAGAAGCGGGATTAACAAGGGCACGCAACAAAGGTAATCCTCTCCTATAAGATAGGCTTGGTTTAGAGAAATTTATTTTATACGAGTTTGCTTTCGCATGGATCACTTGGAAGGGATCCTAATTTTTCCAAGATATGCCATTTGGCATAAGAATTCCCTACAAAGGGTATCAGCCACTTATGAAAGATCGTATAAAAATAGGTTTTCTATTTTATATGTGATATAGAAGTAGGATAAATTTTATTATGAGTTGATAATTGCATTAGCAAATTTTCAAACATAATAAAATATCCAATGTCTTTTAAAAGTTAAAATGACATGGTGCATGGTTATGGCCTAGTCCCAAAAGTTTGTGATTGTGTGTTGTAATTTTAATACTACTGCGTGTCGTGCCTTTCTCCTAATATTCTTGTTGTAAAATTAGTTTTAGACTCGAATGTAACTCGAGTATTTCTCCTTTGTAATGTACAAAACAAGGATGGAGGGTCCATTGGAAGATGAGGTTACAAGGAGGAAGTCAACACACAAGACAACCAAAAGGAAGCACTTAGGAGAAGATGCTATCCCTAGGTTGACCAATCAATCTTTCATCGCTTGAGAAGATTGTAGAATAAGGGCCATAACCATGACGTTAGTTTAATATGTATGTGATGCATGTTAGTTTAGCTTGTATGTGATGCATGATTAGTTTAGCTTATATGTGATGTATGCTAATATGTATATGATACATGTTTATTTCTTAATAAGTCTAAACTATATGCCTACCAAAGTTGGTACTCACTACTTCTCGATCATTTGTTATTGGGTTTGCCAAAGCAAAGCAATGCATTTTATCTTGGAGGGGTGCGAGTGGACAATCGTGATGTCCCGCCATCGCCTTGGTTAAGACTTAATTAAGTGTTTTCTTAATTGGTTAAGAAAGTAGAGGCATATATTAGCTTTGAACATAAGTGTTAACATTAGTTTTGTGTGATTCAACATCACTTTGTCTTAGAAGTGGTCGCTGTCTGATATCCAAGAAGGCCCCTGTGCCTCACATACCGAAGTCCGGTTTAGGAATAAACACTAAACTAATCTAAAACTTAACCAAAGCTATTAAAGAGTTACATCAGATGTAATTGGCAAAAGATTGCCTACCTAATTATACTACGCCTTGGGCGATTAGCCAAAGCCAACTCAAGACTAATTATGATGTGGATCTTTATCCCATATAAATTTATAGCTAAATAGTAGCTATGAGAATTTAGTGGAGCCTCATTTAATTAAAGGCCTAATTAAATGATTTAGGTATGATACTTAACTTTGCATTTTAATGTTGTAGATCACCATGTCATCTAACACGACACACCCTCAACTCAAGATCCGGCCCTGAGAAGGACAAGCTCAACGGAGCAAACTTTCTTGATCGGTATAGGAACTTGAGGATTATCCTCAAGCAAGAACGCAAACTATATGTCCTAGAGCAAAGGCTACCTCAAATACCCGCCTACGGCCACTCGTCCGAAAAGGATGCTTATAAGAAGCATCAAGATGACGATTAGATGTGTCATGCCTTATGCTTGCCACCATGAACTCCGAGCTTCGTATAGCAACATGAGAACATGGATGCCTATGATATGGTTGAGCATTTGAAACAACTATATCAAGGACAAGCTAGGCACGAGCGTTTGAAGTGTCTAAGGCTCTTTTGCATGCAAGATGCAAGAAGGAACACTGTAGGAACTCACGACTAAAATGATTGGGTACGCTGAGAACCTCAAAGACTAGGTTTTCCATCGAGCCAAGAATTGGCAACCGATGTTATCCTCGCAATCGCTGGAAGCATACAATCAATTCGGCTGAATTATAACATGAATGAAATTGATAAACCTTTGTCGAGATTCTCAAAGATGTTGAGAATCACAACCAAATCTCAAGAAGAAAGTTAGTAATGTACTAATGGTCAAGAAGGACAAAGGTAAGCGCAAAGGCAAGGGTAAGACCCAAGCCAAAGGCAAGGCCAATTCATCCACTTCAAAGGGTAAAGGTAAAGTACCTAAGGAAGGGATCGCTTCCATTGCGTGAGATCGACACCGAAGCGAATCGCAAAGTCTACCTTGAGGAAGTAAAGAACAAGAGAAGTGGGACTTCCCTGTATACACGCTTATAGAAGTTAATCTATCTATTTCTTCTACATGGGTATTAGATACTGGATGTGCATCTCACATTTGTACTAATGTGCAGTGGACGAGAAATAGTAGAATAATGGCAAAGGGTGAAGTGGACCTACGAGTAGGCAATGGCGCAAAAGTTGTCAGCCAGTCGTGAGGAACATATTCTTTGTCTTTGCCCACCGGGCTTATCTTAGAACTAGAGGAGTGCTTCTATTTAACCGCAATAACAAAGAACATAATTTCTGTATCTTGTTTAGACAAGAAAAACTTTTCTTTTATAATAAAGGACAAATGTTGTTCAATTTATTTAAATGAAATGTTCTATTGTAATGCACCACTTATGAATGGTCTCTATGTTCTAGATTTAGATAACCCAATTTATAACGTAAATACCAAACGGTTCAAATCGAATGATTTGAAACAGACATATCTCTGGCACTGACGCCTAGGTCACATAAATGAAAAACGAATATCACAACTCAATAAAGATGGATTATTGGACTGATTTGTTTTTGTATCATATGAGGTATGCGTGTCTTGTGTTTTAGGTAAGATTACTAAAACTGCATTTAGTGGTCATGGCGAGAGAGCGTCGGATTTGTTAGGAATCATACATACTGATGTATGTGGCCCTTTCAATGTCGAAGCCAGAGGAGGCTATAAGTACTTTATTACTTTCACTGATGATATGAGTAGATTTGGCTACTTATATTTGATGAGACATAAGTCGTAATCCTTTGAAAAGTTCAAAGAATTCAAGAATGAAGTACAAAACCAACTTGGTAAGATTAAGCTACTTCGATCGATCGAGGTGGTGAATACCTTAGTCAAGAGTTTCGTGATCACCGGCCGAGTGTGGGATAATATCCCAACTCACTCCACCGAACACCACAATGGAATGGTGTATCCGAGAGGAGAAATCAGATTTCTATTAGATATGGTACGATCAATGATGAGCCGACCGATCTACCTACTTCCTTTGGGGTTTAGCTCTAGAGACACCGCCACACTTAATCGCTGCCATCAAAAGTCAGAGAAAAGACACCATATACGATATATGGACCGAAGAGTCCCAAAATGTCTTTTATAAAGATTTGGGGATGAAGCTTACGTTAGACGCCAAGTCTCGTATAAACTAGGACCCAAATCGATAAGTGTTATTTCAGGATATCCCAAGGAAACTAAGGGATATTACTTTACAATCCCACACTTGGCAAGGTGTTTGTTGCCGAAATGCTTGTCTTTCTAGAAAGAGAATTTATTTCTAGAAATACTAGTGGAGTAAAATTCATCTTGAAGAAGTTCAAGATGATGATAACACTAAGGCTTCGATGGAAAATGAACAGAACCACAAAGTGTTGTGGATGAGGAATTGTTGCCCAAAGAGTTGTGGAGCAAACACTGCTCAAGTAGACCAACCTCTTCAGTAGATCTAATAGGATCCGCCAACCCGAGAGATATTCTTTTCTCTACCGACAACGAAGTATATTTGTCGATCTGACGAGCCTACATCCTATCAAGAAGCTATGAAGAGCCCAGATTTCGAGAAATGGCTAGAGGCCATGAGATCCGAAATGGAATCCATGTACACTAACCAAGTATGGACTTTGGTTGATCCACCTGAAGGGGTAAAACCCATTGGGTGTAAGTGGGTCTTTAAAGCAAAGACTGACATGGATGGTAATAAGCATACCTATAAAGGTAGATTGGTGGCTAAAGGATTCAAACAAATTCATGGTATTGACTATGATGAAACCTTTTCACCGGGCTATGATGCTTAAATCCATTCTGGATCATACTTGCTATCGCACCTACCACGATTATGAGATCTGCAGATGGATGTCAAAACCGCTCAATGGAAAGCTACTCGAGGATGTGTACATGACACAACCCGAGGGTTTTGAAGATCCAAAGCATCCTCGAAAGGTATGCAAACCGCAAAGGTCCATTTATGGACTAAAGCAAGCCTCTCGGAATCTTCGATTCGATGATGCAATCAAAGAGTTTGGTTTCATCAAGAATGAAGATGAGCCTTGTGTCTACAAGAGAAATAGTGGGAGCACAGTATTTCTTGTCTTGTATGTAGATGACATACTTCATCGGAAATGATATTCCTCACCCACCGTGAAGATGTGGTTAGGGAATTGTTTCTCGAATGAAGGACTTAGGTGAAGTCAGCCTATATTCTAGGCATCAAGATCTATAGAGATAGATCTAGAAGATTACTTGCCTAAGTCGCATACATTGATAAAGTGCTAGATCGCTTTGCTATGCAAAATTCTAAGAAAGGGTTTCTCGCTTTATCACATGGTGTGAGTCTTTCAAGACTCAATGTCCTCTGGAGGAGAGAGATCGCATGGATAAGATCCCTTATGCATCGCCTATAGGGTCTATCATGTACGCCATGCTTTGTACATTCTCGACGCCTCGTATGCTTTGAGCATGACGAGTAGATACTAAATGATCCAGTGAAAGTCATCGGATAGCGCCAAAAAATATTCTTAAGTACTTACGAAGAACGAAAGAATATTTCCGATATTCGAGGCAATGAGGAGCTAATCAGAAGGGTTACGTGATGCAAGCTTCCAAACAGACAAGGATGACTATAGATCGCAATCGGTACGTGTTTTGCTCGAATGGTGGAGCCGTGAGTCGGAAGAGTTCGGCAGACACGCTGTCGATTCTACAATGGCCGGTATATTGCGATCCGATGCAAAGAAAGGAGGTTGTTTGGCCCGCAAGTTCATCGCTGAACTTGGGGTAGTTCCTAGCATTGCAGATCCAATAGACCTCTATTGTGACAACAATGGGGGCTATTGCACGAGCTAAGGAACCTCGATCACATCGACCAAACACATACGGCGCTTCCATCTCATTCGAGATCATCGATAGAGGAGATGTGAGGATATGCAGAGTACCGGCTGTAAGCTAACATCGCAGATCCATCGACCAAGGCTTCGCACAGAGGAAGCATGATGGTCACACTAGGTCACTAGGTATTAGATATCATAGTGATCGTACTAGTGCTAGTGGGAGATTGTTAGTTAAAGCCCTAGAACCAATCATGTGATGGTTGAATAGGGAACATTTTGTATCATATTCTATAAAGGCAAGGATTGGTTATTATATTTACATCTTGCTTGTGCGCCTAATTTAAATATAATAATGCCCTAGAAAAGTAGGTTCTTATCTACAATTGATTATGAGAGGATGAGAGAACACTTTCCTAAATGTTCTAGTCGAGTATTAATATGCAAGGGCAATATTAATACATAAAGACTAGCATGTAGGTCAATTGATGACTTGATCTCACAAGTCATGGATATATGATATCAAGTTGACACATGGGTATATATCGAGAATATATAATCGAATCGACCCGCCATGAGAAAGTTTCATGGATCGTTATATGAGTGTCATAAACTTTCTCATGTGACTATTGGTATGAATAGTCCTTAGACCAAGTCACTATGGTTCCCTACATAAGGAGTTATGTACTTTGGTATCGCCAAACGCCACCCGTAATGAGGTGGACCATAAAGGCGACATCGGGTATGTAACAAATTATGCGGAGGGATGTGAGTGATGTAGATGGGATCTATCCTTCCATATGACGGAGTGATATCGGTGGGCCTTGATTGAGTAGAACTACTAAAACGCATGGCCATGCTCGAATGAGTCAATATGAGATATTGAGCTCATTTGTTTGAGTTAGTTTACTCTGTGGATCAAGAAACACATAGATTGATCGAGGATGACACGGTCCTATGCCTCATCGATCAATCTGATATCAAGGATAGAAGGACACGGCCATATATTATAGTAGTCACGGAAAGGTTAGTCGGATCTTGACTTATCTCGTAACTTGGGTAGCAATGATGTATTGCTAGATGCCGCTCATTGCTTGTGTATCTAAAAGAGTTTAGGTCCACGCCAACGCTATGAGAGCCTATAGGTCACACACAAAGAGCATGATAATTAGAGGAATTAGAGTATTCTAGTTTGACTAGAATAATTTGGGAATAAGCTTAAGTACAAAATGGTTTTTGGACTTTAAGCTTAATGAGAATTTTAGCTAATTGATTTAATGAGATTAATTCAATATGTTACCTCATTGATTTAATAAGATTAATTCAATATGATAACATAAGCTTAATTGAATTAATAAGATTAATTCAATATGATAACATAAGCTTAATTGAATTAATAAGATTAATTCAACATGCATGAATGCCACATAAGAATGCCACATAAGCATGCCACATAAGCATGCCACCTAAGCATCCACCTAAGCTAGATAAGGTGGAAGGAAACAAAATGGTTTTGTCTCCTTAAGTGGCCGGCCAAACAAATGTCCCAATGCAATGGATTGCATTGAATGTGTGGAGGTGAAAGGGTTTTTCCAACCCTATAAAAGACCCCATGGAGTGGCCGGCCAAAGAAATTTTTTGGTGGGGTGTGGTTGTTGGGAGCTTGAGGCTTGGAGAGAGCTTGAGAGCTTATTGTTGTGTGGCTTTTGTGAGTGTAGCAAGAAGAGTAGTCTTCTTCTTCCCTTCTCTTTTTCCCTAGCTTCCTCTCCTTTAGGGACTTCTCTAGCAAGAAGTAAAGGAGAGCTCCTCTAGTTTTCTTTTGTGAGACAAGAGCTTGCTCGTGTGGATACATATAGAGGCACAGACACTTGAACGTGCTAAAGATCCAACAAACAAAAGGAAGAAGCGGGATTAAGAAGGGCACGCAACAAAGGTAATCCTCTCCTATAAGATAGGCTTGGTTTAGAGAAATTTATTTTATACGAGTTTGCTTTCGCATGGATCACTTGGAAGGGATCCTAATTTTTCCGTTGCGCATATGCCATTTGGCATAAAGAATTCCCTACAAAGGGTATCAGAGCCACTTAGAAAGATCATATAAAATAGGTTTTCTATTTTATATGTGATATAGAAGTAGGATAAATTTTATTATGAGTTGATAATTGCATTAGCAAATTTTCAAACATAATAAAATATCCAATGTCTTTAAAAGTTAAAATGACATGGTGCATGGTTATGGCCTAGTCCCAAAAAGTTTGTGATTGTGTGTTGTAATACTTCGGTGGTCGTGCCTTTCTCCTAATATTCTTGTTGTAAAATTAGTTTTAGACTCGAATGTAACTCGAGTATTTCTCCTTTTGTAATGTACAAAACAAGGATGGAGGGTCCATTGGAAGATGAGGTTACAAGGAGGAAGTCAACACACAAGACAACCAAAAGGAAGCACTTAGGAGAAGATGCTATCCCTAGGTTGACCAATCAATCTTTTCATTGGCTTGAGAAGATTGTAGAATAAGGGCCATAACCATGACACGTTAGTTTAATATGTATGTGATGCATGTTAGTTTAATATGTATGTGATGCATGATTAGTTTAGCTTATATGTGATGTATGCTAATATGTATATGATACATGTTTATTTCTTAATAAGTCTAAACGATATGCCTACCAAAGTTGGTACTCACTACTTCCTCGATCATTTGTTATTGGGTTCACAAAGCAAAGCAATGCATTTTATCTTGAGGGGTGCGAGTGGACAATCGTGATGTCCCGCCATCCCTTGGTTAAGACTTAATTAAGTGTTTTCTTAATTGGTTAAGAAAGTAGAGGCATATATTAGCTTTGAACATAAGTGTTAACATTAGTTTTGTGTGATTTCAACATCGCCTTTGTCTTAGAAGTGGTCGTGTCGATATCCAAGAAGGCCCTCGCCTCGCCACACACCGAAGTCGGGTTTAGGAATAAACACTAAACTAATCTAAAACTTAACCAAAGCTATTAAAGAGTTACATCAGATGTAATTGGCAAAAGATTGCCTACCTAATTATACTACGTCTTGGGCGATTAGCCAAAGCTAACTCAAGACGAATTATGATGTGGATCTTTATCCCATATAAATTTATAGCTAAATAGTAGCTATGAGAATTTAGTGGGAGCCTCATTTAATTAAAGGCCTAATTAAATGATTTAGGTATGATACTTAACTTTGCATTTTAATGTTGTAGATCACCATGTCATCTAACACGACACACCCCCTCAACTTGCGATCTGTCCTTGAGAAGGACAAGCTTAATGGAGCAAACTTTCTTGACTGGTATAGGAACTTGAGGATTATCCTCAAGCAAGAACGCAAACTATATGTCCTAGAGCAGGCTACCCCTGAAACACCCGCCCATGCGGCCACTCGTGCTGAAAAGAATGCTTATAAGAAGCATCAAGATGACGCATTAGATGTGTCATGTCTTATGCTTGCCACCATGAACTCTGAGCTTCAGAAGCAACATGAGAACATGGATGCCTATGATATGGTTGAGCATTTGAAACAACTATATCAAGGACAAGCTAGGCACGCAGCGTTTGAAGTGTCTAAGGCTCTTTTGCATGCAAGATGCAAGAAGGAACACTGTAGGAACTCACGACTCAAAATGATTGGGTACGCTTGAGAACCTCAAAGACTAGGTTTTCCATCGAGCCAAGAATTGGCAATCGATGTTATCCTCGCAATCGCTGGAAGCATACAATCAATTCATATGAATTATAACATGAATGAAATTGATAAACCTTTGCTCGAGATTCTCAAAGATGTTGAGAATCATGAACCAAATCTCAAGAAGAAAGTTAGTAATGTACTAATGGTCAAGAAGGACAAAGGTAAGCGCAAAGGCAAGGGTAAGACCCAAGCCAAAGGCAAGGCCAATTCATCCACTTCAAAGGGTAAAGGTAAAGTACCTAAGGAAGGGATCGCTTCCATTGCGGTGAGATCGACACCGGAAGCGGAACCGCAAAGTCTACCTTGAGGAAGTAAAGAACAAGAGAAGTGGGACTTCGCCTGTGTATACACGTTATAGAAGTTAATCTATCTATTTCTTCTACATGGGTATTAGATACGATGTGCATCTCACATTTGTACTAATGTGCAGGACTGAGAAATAGTAGAATAATGGCAAAAGGGTGAAGTGGACCTACGAGTAGGCAATGGCGCAAAAGTTGTTTGAGTCAGTAGGAACATATTCTTTGTCTTTGCCCACGGGCTTATCTTAGAACTAGAGGAGTGCTTTTATGTACCGCATTAACAAAGAACATAATTTCAGATCTTGTTTAGACAAGAAAAACTTTTCTTTATAATAAAGGACAAATGTTGTTCCATTTATTTAAATGAAATGTTCTATTGTAATGCACCACTTATGAATGGTCTCTATGTTCTAGATTTAGATAACCCAATTTATAACGTGAATATCTAAATGGTTCAAATCGAATGATTTGAACACATATCTTCTCGCATCGCCTAGGTCACATAAATGAAAAGCATATCCCAACTCCATAAAGATGGATTATTGGACTCATTTGATTTTGAATCATATGAGGTATGCGAGTCTTGTCTTTAGGAAAGATGACTAAAACTCCATTTAGTGGACATGGCGAGAGAGCGACGGACTTGTTAGGACTCATACATACTGATGTATGTGGCCCTTTCAATGTCGAAGCCAGAGGAGGCTATAAGTACTTTATTACTTTCACTGATGATATGAGTAGATTTGGCTACTTATATTTGATGAGACATAAGTCGTAATCCTTTGAAAAGTTCAAAGAATTCAAGAATGAAGTACAAAACCAACTTGGTAAGCGATTAAGCTACTTCGATCGGATCGAGGTGGTGAATACCTTAGTCAAGAGTTTCGTGATCACCGGCCGAGTGTGGATAATATCCCAACTCACTCCAGAACACCACAATGGAATGGTGTATCTGAGAGGAGAAATCGTACTCTATTAGATATGGTACGATCAATGATGAGCCAGACTGATCTACCTACTTCCTTTTGGGGTTTAGCTCTAGAGACAGCCGCTTTCACACTTAATCGCGTTCCATCAAAAGTCGTAGAAAAGACACCATATACGATATGGACCGAGAAGAGTCCCAAAATGTCTTTTATAAAGATTTGGGGATTGTGAAGCTTACGTTAGACGTCCAAGTCTCGGATAAACTAGGACCCAAATCGATAAGTGTTATTTTGTAGGATATCCCAAGGAAACTAAGGGATATTACTTTTACAATCCCACACTTGGCAAGGTGTTTGTTGCCAGAAATGCTGTCTTTCTAGAAAGAGAATTTATTTCTAGAAATACTAGTGGGAGTAAAATTCATCTTGAAGATGTTCAAGATGATGATAACACTAAGGCTTCGATGGAAAATGAACAGGCACCACAAAGTGTTGTGGATGAGGAATTGTTGCCCAAAGAGTTGTGGAGCAAACACCTGTTCAAGTAGACCAACCTCTTCGTAGATCTAATAGGATCCGTCGTCAACCCGAGAGATATTCTTTTCTCGATCGACAACGCGGTGAAGTATTGCTTATCGATCTTGACGAGCCTACATCCTATCAAGAAGCTATGATGAGCCCAGATTCGAGAAATGGCTAGAGGCCATGAGATCCAAATGGAATCCATGTACACTAACCAAGTATGGACTTTTGTTGATCCACCTGAAGGGGTAAAACCCATTGGTGTAAGTGGGTCTTTAAAGTAAAGACTGACATGGATGGTAATAAGCATACCTATAAAGGTAGATTGGTGGCTAAAGGATTCAAACAAATTCATGGTATTGACTATGAAGAAACCTTTTCACCGCCATGATGCTTAAATCCATTCGGATCATACTTGCTATCGACCTACCACGACATGAGATCTCGGCAGATGGATGTCAAAACCGCTCAATGGAAAGCTACCGAGGATGTGTACATGACACAACCCGAGGGTTTTGAAGATCCAAAGCATCCCGAAAGGTATGCAAACCGCAAAGGTCCATTTATGGACTAAAGCAAGCCTCTCAAGCCGGAATCTTCGATTCGATGATGCAATCAAAGAGTTTGGTTTCATCAAGAATGAAGATGAGCCTTGTGTCTACAAGAGAAATAGTGGAGCACAGCTTGTATTTCTTGTCTTGTATGTAGATGACATACTTCATCGAAATGATATTCCCTCACTCCTGTGAAGATGTGGTTAGGGAATTGTTTCTCGATGAAGGACTTAGGTGAAGCCGCTTATATTCTAGGCATCAAGATCTATAGAGATAGATCTAGAAGATTACTTGGCCTAAGTCAGAGTACATACATTGATAAAGTGCTAGATCGCTTTGCTATGCAAAATTCTAAGAAAGGGTTTCGCTTTATCACATGGTGTGAGTCTTTCAAGACTCAATGTCCTCTTCTAAGGAGGAGAGAGATCGCATGGATAAGATCCCTTATGCATCACTATAGGGTCTATCATGTACGCCATGCTTTGTACTGCTCCGACGCCTCGTATGCTTTGAGCATGACGAGTAGATACTAATGATCCAGTGAAAGTCATCGGATAGCAAATAAAAATATTCTTAAGTACTTACGAAGAACGAAAGAATATTTCCGATATTCGAGGCAATGAGGAGAGCTCAGAAGGGTTACAAAGTGATGCAAGCTTCCAAATGCATAAGGATGACTATAGATCGCAATCGGTACGTGTTTTGCACGAATGGTGGAGCCGTGAGGAAGAGTTCAAGCAGACACGATTCTGATTCTACAATGAAGCCGAGTATATTGCGATCCGATGCAAAGAAAGGAGGTTGTTTGGCTCGCAAGTTCATCATGAACTTGGGGTAGTTCCTAGCATTGCAGATCCAATAGACCTCTATTGTGACAACAATGGGGCTATTGCGAGTGCTAAGGAACCTCGATCACATCACGGACCAAACACATCGGGCGCTTCCATCTCATTCGAGAGATCATCGATAGAGGAGATGTGAGGATATGCAGAGTACCGAAGAAGCTAACATCGCAGATCCATCGACCAAGGCTTTGCACGGAGGAAGCATGATGGTCACACTAGGTCACTAGGTATTAGATATCATAGTGATTGGTACTAGTGCTAGTGGGAGATTGTTAGTTAAAGCCCTAGAACCAATCATGTGATGGTTGAATAGGGAACATTTTGTATCATATTCTATAAAGGCAAAGGATTGGTTATTATATTTACATCTTGCTTGTGCCAACTAATTTAAATATAATAATGCCATAGAAAATTAGGTTCTTATCTACAGCACATCAAATGGCAGAATTGATTATGAGAGGCTGTAGAGAACACTTTCCTAAATGTTCCTAGTCAAGTATTAATATGCAAGGGCAATATTAATACATAAAGACTAGCAAGTAGGTCAATTGATGACTTGATCTCACAAGTCATGGATATATGATATCAAGTTGACACATGGGTATATATTGGAGAATATATACTGAACTGACCCGCCATGAGAAAGTTTCATGGATCGTTATCTGAGTGTCATAAACTTTCTCATGTGACTATTGGTCTGAATAGTCCTGAGACCTGAAGTCACTACGGTTCCCTACATAAGGAGTTATGTACTTTGGTATCCAAACGCCACCCGTGGTGGACCATAAAGGCGACATCGGGTATGTAACAAATTATGCGGAGGGATGTGAGTGATGTAGATGGGATCTATCCCTTCCATATGAGAGTGATATCGGTGGGCTCTTGATTGAGTAGAACTACTAAAACGCATGGCCATGCTCGAATGAGTCAATATGAGATATTGAGCTCATTTGTTTGAGTTAGTTTACTCAGGGATCAAGAAACACATAGATTGATCGAGGATGACACGGTCTATGCCTCATTGATCAATCTGATATCAAGGATAGAAGGACACGGTCATATATTATAGTAGTCACGGAAAGGTTAGTCGGATCTTGACTTATCTCATAACTTGGGTAGCAATGATGTATTGCTAGATGCCGCTCATTGCTTGTGTATCTAAAAGAGTTTAGGTCCACTGCCAACGTTATGAGAGCCTATAGGGTCACACACAAAGAGCATGATAATTAGAGGAATTAGAGTATTCTAGTTTGACTAGAATAATTTGGGAATAAGCTTAAGTACAAAATGGTTTTTGGACTTTAAGCTTAATGAGAATTTTAGCTAATTGATTTAATGAGATTAATTCAATATGTTACCTTATTGAATTAATAAGATTAATTCAATATGATAACATAAGCTTAATTGAATTAATAAGATTAATTCAATATGATAACATAAGCTTAATTGAATTAATAAGATTAATTCAACATGCATGAATGCCACATAAGAATGCCACATAAGCATGCCACATAAGCATGCCACCTAAGCATCCACCTAAGCTAGATAAGGTGGAAGGAAACAAAATGGTTTTGTCTCCTTAAGTGGCCGGCCAAACAAATGTCCCAATGCAATGGATTGCATTGAATGGTAGGAGGTGAAAGGGTTTTTCCAACCCTATAAAAGACCCCATGGAGTGGCCTACCAAAGAAATTGTGGGTGTGGTTGTTGGGAGCTTGAGGCTTGGAGAGAGCTTGAGAGCTTATTGTTGTGTGGCTTTTGTGAGTGTAGCAAGAAGAGTAGTCTTCTTCTTCCCTTCTCTTTTTCCCTAGCTTCCTCTCCTTTAGGGACTTCTCTAGCAAGAAGTAAAGGAGAGCTCTCTAGTTTTCTTTTGTGAGACAAGAGCTTGCTCGTGGATACATATAGAGGCACGGACACTTGAACGCAAGCTAAAGATCCAACAAACAAAAAGGAAGAAGCGGATTAACAAGGGCACGCAACAAAGGTAATCCTCTCCTATAAGATAGGCTTGGTTTAGAGAAATTTATTTTATACGAAGTTTGCTGCATGGATCACTGAAGGGATCCTAATTTTTTCCCGCATATATGCCATTTGGCATAAAGAATTCCCTACAAAGGGTATCAGAGCCACTTATGGAAAAGATCGTATAAAAATAGGTTTTCTATTTTATATGTGATATAGAAGTAGGATAAATTTTATTATGAGTTGATAATTGCATTAGCAAATTTTCAAACATAATAAAATATCCAATGTCTTTTAAAAGTTAAAATGACATGGTGCATGGTTATGGCCTAGTCCCAAAAGTTTGTGATTGTGTGTTGTAATTCTTAATACGGCCTCACGTGGTGCCTTTCTCCTAATATTCTTGTTGTAAAATTAGTTTTAGACTCGAATGTAACTCGAGTATTTCTCCTTTGTAATGTACAAAACAAGGATGGAGGGTCCATTGGAAGATGAGGTTACAAGGAGGAAGTCAACACACAAGACAACCAAAAGGAAGCACTTAGGAGAAGATGCTATCCCTAGGTTGACCAATCAATCTTTTCATTGGCTTGAGAAGATTGTAGAATAAGGGCCATAACCATGACACGTTAGTTTAATATGTATGTGATGCATGTTAGTTTAATATGTGATGCATGATTAGTTTAGCTTATATGTGATGTATGCTAATATGTATATGATACATGTTTATTTCTTAATAAGTCTAAACGATATGCCTACCAAAGTTGGTACTCACTACTTCCTCGATCATTTGTTATTGGGTTTGCCAAAGCAAAGCAATGCATTTTATCTTGAGGGGTGCGAGTGGACAATCGTGATGTCCCGCTATCACCTTGGTTAAGACTTAATTAAGTGTTTTCTTAATTGGTTAAGAAAGTAGAGGCATATATTAGCTTTGAACATAAGTGTTAACATTAGTTTTGTGTGATTTTAACATCACTTTGTCTTAGAAGTGGTCGTTGTTCGATATCCAAGAAGGCCTCGGCCTCGCCACGTACCGAAGCCGGGTTTAGGAATAAACACTAAACTAATCTAAAACTTAACCAAAGCTATTATAGAGTTAGATAAGATGTAATTGGCAAAAGATTGCCTAAATAATTATACTTCGTCTTGTGCGATTAGACAAAGCTAACTCAAGACTAATTATGATGTGGATCTTTATCCCATATAAATTTATAGCTAAATAGTAGCTATGAGAATTTAGTGGGAGCCTCATTTAATTAAAGGCCTAATTAAATGATTTAGGTATGATACTTAACTTTGCATTTTAATGTTGTAGATCACCATGTCATCTAACACGACACACCCTCAACTGCGATCCGTCCCTTGAGAAGGACAAGCTCAATGGAGCAAACTTTCTTGATCGGTATAGGAACTTGAGGATTATCCTCAAGCAAGAACGCAAACTATATGTCCTAGAGCAAAGCTACCCCGAAATACCCGCCCTACGGCCACTGTCTTAAAAGGATGCTTATAAGAAGCATCAAGATGACGATTAGATGTGTCATGCCTTATGCTTGCCACCATGAACTCGAGCTTGAAGCAACATGAGAACATGGATGCCTATGATATGGTTGAGCATTTGAAACAACTATATCAAGGACAAGCTAGGCACGAGCGTTTGAAGTGTCTAAGGCTCTTTTTGCATGCAAGATGCAAGAAGGAACACTGAGGAACTCACGACAAAATGATTGGGTACGCTGAGAACCTCAAAGACTAGGTTTTCCATCGAGCCAAGAATTGGCAATCGATGTTATCCCGCAATCGTCATTTGGAAGCATACAATCAATTCGGCATGAATTATAACATGAATGAAATTGATAAACCTTTGCTCGAGATTCTCAAAGATGTTGAGAATCACAACCAAATCTCAAGAAGAAAGTTAGTAATGTACTAATGGTCAAGAAGGACAAAGGTAAGCAAAGGCAAGGGTAAGACCCAAGCCAAAGGCAAGGCCAATTCATCCACTTCAAAGGGTAAAGGTAAAGTACCTAAGGAAGGGACGCTTCCATTGGTGAGATCGACACCGGAAGCGGAACCGCAAAGTCTACCTTGAGGAAGTAAAGAACAAGAGAAGTGGGACTTCTCGTGTATACACGCTTATAGAAGTTAATCTATCTATTTCTTCTACATGGGTATTAGATACGGATGTGCATCTCACATTTGTACTAATGTGCGTGGATCGAGAAATAGTAGAATAATGGCAAAGGGTGAAGTGGACCTACGAGTAGGCAATGGCGCAAAAGTTGTCGTAGTCAGAGGAACATATTCTTTGTCTTTGCCCACCGGGCTTATCTTAGAACTAGAGGAGTGCTTTTATGTACCGCATTGACAAAGAACATAATCTCAGATCTTGTTTAGACAAGAAAACTTTTCTTTTATAATAAAGGACAAATGTTGTTCCATTTATTTAAATGAAATGTTCTATTGTAATGCACCACTTATGAATGGTCTCTATGTTCTAGATTTAGATAACCCAATTTATAACGTGAATACAAATGGTTCAAATCGAATGATTTGAACTGCATATCTTCGCATCACGCCAGGTCACATAAATGAAAAATGCATATCCCAACTCCATAAAGATGGATTATTGACTCATTTGATTTTGAATCATATGAGGTACGCGAGTCTTGTCTTTAGGAAAGATGACTAAAACTCCATTTAGTGGACATGGCGAGAGAGCGACGGACTTGTTAGGACTCATACATACTGATGTATGTGGCCCTTTCAATGTCGAAGCCATAGGAGGCTATAAGTACTTTATTACTTTCACTGATGATATGAGTAGATTTGGCTACTTATATTTGATGAGACATAAGTCAGAATCCTTTGAAAAGTTCAAAGAATTCAAGAATGAAGTACAAAATGAACTTGGTAAGCGTGTTAAGCTACTTCGATCAGATCGAGGTGGTGAATACCTTAGTCAAGAGTTTCGTGATCACCTGGCTGAGTGTGGGATAATATCCCAACTCACTCCACCTGGAACACCACAATGGAATGGTGTATCTGAGAGGAGAAATCGTACTCTATTAGATATGGTACGATCAATGATGAGCCAGACTGATCTACCTACTTCCTTTTGGGGTTTAGCTCTAGAGACAGCCGCTTTCACACTTAATCGCGTTCCATCAAAAGCCGTAGAAAAGACACCATATACGATATGGACCGGGAAGAGTCCCAAAATGTCTTTTATAAAGATTTGGGGTTGTGAAGCTTACGTTAGACGTCAAGTCTCAGATAAACTAGGACCCAAATCAGATAAGTGTTATTTTGTAGGATATCCCAAGGAAACTAAGGGATATTACTTTTACAATCCCACACTTGGCAAGGTGTTTGTTGCCAGAAATGTTGTCTTTCTAGAAAGAGAATTTATTTCTAGAAATACTAGTGGGAGTAAAATTCATCTTGAAGAAGTTCAAGATGATGATAACACTAAGGCTTCGATGGAAAATGAACAGGAACCACAAAGTGTTGTGGATGAGGAAATTGTTGCCCAAAGAGTTGTGGAGCAAACACCTGTTCAAGTAGACCAACCTCTTCGTAGATCTAATAGGATCCGTCGTCAACCCGAGAGATATTCTTTTCTCTTGACTGACAAACGTGAAGTATTGCTTGTCGATCTTGACGAGCCTACATCCTATCAAGAAGCTATGATGAGCCCAGATTCCGAGAAATGGCTAGAGGCCATGAGATCCGAAATGGAATCCATGTACACTAACCAAGTATGGACTTTGGTTGATCCACCTGAAGGGGTAAAACCCATTGGGTGTAAGTGGGTCTTTAAAGTAAAGACTGACATGGATGGTAATAAGCATACCTATAAAGGTAGATTGGTGGCTAAAGGATTCAAACAAATTCATGGTATTGACTATGAAGAAACCTTTTCACCGATTGATGCTTAAATCCATTCGGATCATACTTGCTATCGCCTACCACGATTATGAGATCTGGCAGATGGATGTCAAAACCGCTCGAATGGAAAGCTACCGAGGATGTGTACATGACACAACCCGAGGGTTTTGAAGATCCAAAGCATCCCGGAAAGGTATGCAAACCGCAAAGGTCCATTTATGGACTAAAGCAAGCCTCTCAAGCTCGGAATCTTCGATTCGATGATGCAATCAAAGAGTTTGGTTTCATCAAGAATGAAGATGAGCCTTGTGTCTACAAGAGAAATAGTGGGAGCACAGTTGTATTTCTTGTCTTGTATGTAGATGACATACTTCTCATCGAAATGATATTCCCTCACTCCAAATCTGTGAAGATGTGGTTAGGGAATTGTTTCTCGATGAAGGACTTAGGTGAAGCCGCTTATATTCTAGGCATCAAGATCTATAGAGATAGATCTAGAAGATTACTTGGCCTAAGTCGAGTACATACATTGATAAAGTGCTAGATCGCTTTTGCTATGCAAAATTCTAAGAAAGGGTTTCGCTTTATCACATGGTGTGAGTCTTTCAAGACTCAATGTCCCTCTTCTAAGGAGGAGAGAGATCGCATGGATAAGATCCCTTATGCATCATATAGGGTCATCATGTACGCCATGCTTTGTACTGCTCGACGCCTCGTATGCTTTGAGCATGACGAGTAGATACTACCGATCCAGTGAAAGTCATCGATAGCGCCAAAATATTCTTAAGTACTTACGAAGAACGAAAGAATATTTCTGATATTCGAGGCAATGAGGAGCTAATCAGAAGGGTTACAGTGATGCAAGCTTCCAAATGCATACAAGGATGACTATAGATCGCAATCGGGTACGTGTTTTGCCTCGAATGGTGGAGCCGTGAGTGGAAGAGTTCAAGCAGACAGATTGCCGATTCTACAGCCGAGTATATTGCGATCCGATGCAAAGAAGGAGGTTGTTTGGCTCCGCAAGTTCATCGCTGAACTTGGGGTAGTTCCTAGCATTGCAGATCCAATAGACCTCTATTGTGACAACAATGGGGCTATCGCGTGCTAAGGAACCTCGATCACATCAGGACCAAACACATATCGGCGCTTCCATCTCATTCGAGAGATCATCGATAGAGGAGATGTGAGGATATGCAGAGTACGGCATGTAAGCTAACATCGCAGATCCATTGACCAAGGCTTTGTACAGAGGAAGCATGATGGTCACACTAGGTCACTAGGTATTAGATATCATAGTGATTGGTACTAGTGCTAGTGGGAGATTGTTAGTTAAAGCCCTAGAACCAATCATGTGATGGTTGAATAGGAACATTTTGTATCATATTCTATAAAGGCAAAGGATTGGTTATTATATTTACATCTTGCTTGTGCCTACTAATTTAAATATAATAATGCCCTAGAAAAGTAGGTTCTTATCTACAGCACATCAATTGGCAGAATTGATTATGAGAGGCTGTAGAGAACACTTTCCTAAATGTTCCTAGTCGAGTATTAATATGCAAGGGCAATATTAATACATAAAGACTAGCATGTAGGTCAATTGATGACTTGATCTCACAAGTCATGGATATATGATATCAAGTTGACACATGGGTATATATCGAGAATATATAATCGAATCGACCCGCCATGAGAAAGTTTCATGGATCGTTATATGAGTGTCATAAACTTTCTCATGTGACTATTGGTATGAATAGTCCTTAGACTCAAGTCACTATGGTTCCCTACATAAGGAGTTATGTACTTTGGTATCACAAACGCGTCACCCGTAAGGTGGACCATAAAGGCGACATCGGGTATGTAACAAATTATGCGGAGGGATGTGAGTGATGTAGATGGGATCTATCCCTTCCATATGACGGAGTGATATCGGTGGGCCCTTGATTGAGTAGAACTACTAAAACGCATGGCCATGCTCGAATGAGTCAATATGAGATATTGAGCTCATTTGTTTGAGTTAGTTTACTCGGATCAAGAAACACATAGATTGATCGAGGATGACACGGTCTATGCCTCATTGATCAACTGATATCAAGGATAGAAGGACACGGCCATATATTATAGTAGTCACGAAAGGTTAGTCGGATCTTGACTTATCTCGTAACTTGGGTAGCAATGATGTATTGCTAGATGCCGCCATTGCTTGTGTATCTAAAAGAGTTTAGGTCCACCGCCAACGCGTTATGAGAGCCTATAGGTCACACACAAAGAGCATGATAATTAGAGGAATTAGAGTATTCTAGTTTGACTAGAATAATTTGGGAATAAGCTTAAGTACAAAAATGGTTTTGGACTTTAAGCTTAATGAGAATTTTAGCTAATTGATTTAATGAGATTAATTCAATATGTTACCTTATTGATTTAATAAGATTAATTCAATATGATAACATAAGCTTAATTGAATTAATAAGATTAATTCAATATGATAACATAAGCTTAATTGAATTAATAAGATTAATTCAACATGCATGAATGCCACATAAGAATACCACATAAGCATGCCACCTAAGCATCCACCTAAGCATCCACCTAAGCTAGATAAGGTGGAAGGAAACAAAATGGTTTTGTCTCCTTAAGTGGCCGGCCAAACAAGGAAGCCAAATCCTTTTTGAGTGTGTCTCAATGCAATGGATTGCATTGAAATGTGTAGGAGGTGAAAGGGTTTTTCCAACCCTATAAAAGGCCCCATGGCCGGCCAAAGCATGATTTGGCTTGTTGTTGTTGGGAGTTGGTTGGAGAGGCTTGGAGAGAGCTTGAGAGCTTATTGTTGTGTGGCTTTTTGTGAGTAGCAAGAAGAGTAGTCTTCTTCTTCCCTTCTCTTTTCCCTAGCTTCCTCTCCTTTAGGGACTTCTCTAGCAAGAAGTAAAGGAGAGCTCCTCTAGTTTTCCTTTTGTGAGACAAGAGCGTGCTCGTGTGGATACGTATAGAGGCACGGACACTTGAACGTGCTAAAGATCCAACAAACCGAAAGGAAAAGCGGGATTAACAAGGGCACGCAACAAAGGTAATCCTCTCCTATAAGATAGGCTTGGTTTAGAGAAATTTATTTTATACGAGTTTGCTTTCGCATGGATCACTTGGAAGGGATCCTATTTTTCCGTTGCGCATATGCCATTTGGCATACTAGAGATCCCTACAAATCTATTCCACTAGAGGATTATCATTGATCTACCTCACCAACCCCCATAAATAAATATGGGCTCCATATATTAATTGTACAAATATCTTTCCGTATTTAAGATCTCGAATGTTCGTCAATTAATTAATTTACTGACAATTAATTAATCAACATCTAACTCCATGAGTAGTACCACTCAACCTTATCATCATGCCGGACCAAGTCCACCTACAGGGTTTACATGATGATCCTTATGAGCTCCTCAAGGGGACATCATCATCCTAATATATAGGACACGATTTCCTCCTATAATCAACGACACACCATGTAAATAATATCATTTCCCAACTTACCGAGCCTATCGATTTACTCTATAAATCTCGCCCATTGGTAAATCAAAGAAATAAATACTAAGTACATGTGTTGGTTATTATATCGAGATTAAGAGCATGTAGACCATAATATTCGAGGTCCGATTCAATTATGTAGTCAGCAATAAATCGAATCACCTCTAAGTCAGTCCTGCTCAATACACACAAAGTGCACTAGTGTAATTCTATGGTCAAGACAAACCAATACCAAATCACACTACAATCATACCAATGGTTTGTCCAGAACCATCTCGGTTGTGAGCCTCTACTTATACTCTACAAGGAACTGATAACATGATCTCCCGTATGATACTACACACCATGTTATCTACAATGTAATGTATCAGACAATATGCATAATCATAAATATGCAAACAATGATCATGTGATTCTTATTCAAAAATAAAGATGTTTATACAAAAGATAGACTTTTCAGTATACATCCCAACACTAGGAGACAAGGTTCATCCAAAGGCAAGAAAGATTTGGGTCACGAACCAAAGCCCAAGGAGACCTATCACAATGTTCCATTCGATTATGGAACTCAAGTTAGGTCTAGGAAAGCCAAGGTCAATAGGGAAGTCATCCCTAAGGTTGACCAAGGTAGGTGTCTAGTGGCTAGGGTTTCAAGGAAACCTAGGGAAGCCATTAAGAAGGTCAAAGGGAGAGTTACCACTAGAGTTGACCTTAGTAAGATCCAAATGACCAAGGCTTCAAAGCCTAGGAGGGTCATTAGGAGGGTATCTAGGGGGGTTATCCCTAAGGAATACCTAATTAACCCAAGGAGCTCAAATAGGTTTTGGGTTCCTAAGAGCGTGATCGATTCACACTAGATGGATTTAGGTGTGCCACCTTTAAATAGATAGGTAGTTAACCTAACCATGGTAAAGGTGACACTTTAGGTTATTTTCAAGGTTATGAATACCTTGGAAATAGATTTGAATTTTAATCCTAAAAGATTTTAGGATGTGTCAATATTATTTAAGAAGTTTGATAAATCAATCAAATTGGCACAATTTAGGATTAGAGGTCTTAGTGTGCCATTTTGGGTTTTTGACATACTTTGGGAGATAAGTAATAATATGGAAAAATGGATAAAATAATATCAAATGACAATTAATGCTAAAATTTAGGTATTATATACCTCATATTTTATTTGTTATGCTTTTTTTTCCATATGATATGCCATGACATCATATTGCTTTTAATCATTTAATATGTCATGATCATGCTTAGGATTAAGATTAAAATGTCATGTATGCTCAAATCCTATCATATGTCATGACATCATGATCATTGACCATATCTATTTATGCTATCATTTATGCCATGATCATACTTCATGCATTTAAGTTAATGAAAATTGATTTAAGGACCATGACATGACTTGAAGTCCCATGTATAAGGGAATCAAGTAGGGTTGCCTTAGAAAATGCATGAAACCCTAGATTAGGAGAACAAAATCCACATCTCACAATCATATTGACTTGTGTATGTTTTATACACCCTAGATACATGTGAGATGCTAGGATATGAGTTAAGTTCAAGGTGCATAGTTTTTGCATCTAGATGAACTAAAACTCATCTTATGTTATTGGTGGATCATTGGGAAAGCTTATGTTCAAGTCATGTATATTAAACCCAAGGAACATGATCCAATATAGGTTTTCAAAAATATTTTAAAATCATTTTAGAAAACATTGGTGAAGTGTATCTTTTGATAGCAATCACCATTGATGAAGTTAATACAAAGTGGGCTCAAACATTGAAGTTTTTCTTCACTTTTAAACTCTGTGTCAATTTCACTATTTTATGTGTAAACTATTTTTCAAACATTTTTCACCCATTGTATTGGTCATAAGTATTATACGTATGATGTTTCATGATTTTTCAAATTATGTATAATTATTTATGCTTTTCTGAAATTCATTTATGATAATTGAAAATTGGATTTTTCGCTTATCGATCGCTTTGTTGGCAAATGATCGATGAGTTTCGACAATGATCGTTGACTAATAGAGTCGACTGCCAGGCTGATTTCGGGTAAACAAGGTATGTTTAGCCCAATTTCAACTATGTCAGGGTTTCTTAACTACTCCTAACCCTAGGATATGCTTTAGGAAGCATTATAAAAGGTGAAAATCCATTGGATATAGATTAGGAGAGTTGTTAGGGTGATGTATCAAATTTAAGGTGTGGGAAAGTTCAATGTTGAACTTTGAACCTTATTTTTGATAGTTTAGAGTTCCTATTGGCTTAGGGACTTCCCAAGGACATTGTTGGTGCAATGGTCAAGGGGGAGCAAGCCTTTAGGGGGAGGTATCCATCATGGGATGATGGATGTTATTTTTCTTCATGAGGAGGAAAAATGGGCATCTCAAATACCCAATTTGGAAATTGGGAGAGTTTGTAGGATTGCCTCTCTTGAGTGATATGGGACTTATCACTAGGAAGATTGTAGGCATCCTAGATATTTTTGGACCAAGGGGGAGATTGTAAGATCCCATTGGGATATGAGACATTGACCTCCTTGGAGAGAACCTTTTTGATGTTAGTCAAAAAGAGGGAGAAAGGTATAATTACCAATTTGGGAAAATTGGTAAGGGAATTTGAGTTAGGGGCCTAACTCACTCAAAGGTGTTTTTGTCAAACATCAAAAAGGGGGAGATTGCTGGTGCAATCGGCCCAGGTCATGATTGACTGGACTCGAGTTTGACTCGAGCGATGTTTTGATGTTCGACAAAAATATATGACAATGTGATTGTCATGGTAAAGTCCAAGTCATGGGTACTTGGCATGTAAAGTCCAAGCATGGGTCTTGGCAAGGAAAATTCCAACATAGGTTGGCAAGGAAAAGTCCAAGCATGTGTCTTGGCAAGGAAAAGTCCAACATAGGTTGGCAAGGAAAAGTCCAAGCATGAGTCTTGGCATGGAAAGTCCAACATGGGTTGGCAAGTGAAAGTCCGAGCTTGAGTCTTGGCATTTGGAAAGTCCAAGGGGTTTGATATTGGCGACGTAAAGTCCAAGCGGGAGTCTTGGCAGCGTAAACCCAATGTGCCTTGGTGGAGTAGACACCGTTAGCATGACAATAGCCGATGGAAGCACCTGAATAGCGTATGGATGAACAAGTCATGGATGACTTGGAGGAATACGATAGGCATGAGACTGACGGAAGTGGCTAGAAGGCTTAGGTCTAGGCTACAGGTGGTCTAGCAAGTATGGGGGCACCATACTTGGGTTAAAACCAAATGTTTGAGGTTTATCAATCGACTGGAACCATGGGTTAGTTGACTGGTGTGAGTCAACGGGAGTTTGATCACGGAATTGGCTTGACGATCATCGGCAAGATGGCGAGATCGGCCTGCGATCATGATCTCGACTCGATCGCTCATCGATGTCGAGCACGAGTGCTCTTGACAGTGATCGGCGTAAGCACTCAATCGATTAAGCAATGATCGACCGATGGGTATGATCGATCGATGGTGTATCCGTTGGACTTATCCGGTGTTTCATGGTCGCTGTGAGACAAGCGGCTATAGAAGCGATCGATGGTCCCGATCGATCTAGGCAAATCCAGCCCAAGGAGTAGCTTTAAAGGGAGCTCATGGAAGGAGAATTTGGCACCGGTTCTTGGATGTTTTAGAGGCAATTTGCTTCTGCAAATCAGGGTCTCCATTGTTAATTCAAGCAACCAACGTACATGCAATCAAAAGTGCAATGTTAAAGTGTTTTTTTCCTTTACTTATAGTGCATTTCATCATTGTAATTACTTGTATTTGTTTCTTACTGTTGTAAGACTATTTGTACGCAGGTTTCTCCATCTCGGATTATTCTGAGAATGAGTTTATTTGATTAGTGGTGTTGTACACATCGCTAGAGCTTGTTTGAGCTCAACCCGTGGAGTAGGAACCATTCGATTCCGAACCATGTTACATAGTTGTGTTGTGGATTGTGCTTGTGTATTTGTATTGTATATTTCATATTTCCTCTATGTATTAACATCTTGTAGCAAGCATGATCGAGATTCCTCAATCAACGATAAACGATGCTATTCACCCTCTAGCGGTCACGAGATCCCCTACAATAAGATACCACACTATTTACACCGCATCAAGATTGCTCCCAACCCTTGAATAGAAGCATCGGTATATAATACCATCCCATCAACACCGTAAGGAATCACTAACACTAGTGCGAAATTAGTCATGCTTAAGCTCCGAAGTTAGTTTCATGATGTGAGCAAAACATATAGGATTTTAGGATTAGTTTTCGCTCACATCTCATTTCATTTTATGTTTGTTTTATGCATATTTTGCTTTTTTTTGCATGCATTTCGTAATTTCTAGTTTGGAGATCTACTTTTATTAATTTATGTGTAGGGAGGCATTTTTGGGGCAAAATGGGGCAATTTGTGGAGCACGGACCTTAGGGAACATGCATCGCCATATCCCAAGACTTGGCCGTGTTCCGAAACGAATCAAAACGGAGGCTCGTGCTATGTCTTTGCATGGTCGTGTCTTTTTCCCGCTCAATTTTAAACCTAGATTTGATCATTTTCGCCTTGCACATGGCTCGCCATGTGAATTCACATCGCCGTGGCGGTGGCACAAATTCGACAAAATAGGGTTTTTCAAGCATTTATGGAAAGGAACTACTTTATATATAGGAAACTTGTCTAAGAGGTCGGGATCACAAGGAGCCGCCTAGGGCTCCCAAACCCTATAAAAGGAGGCACACTGGCCGAGACGATACTCTGACACCCTAAAAAGCTTCGGGAACTCACAACGGGGAGGAAGAAAGCCGCCGGAGATCCAAATTCTGCACTTCAATGCCAGAGAAAAGAGTCACATTGCATTGTAATTTCTTTTCTTTGCTTAATTTCTATTGTTTATACGAACATGATCGTGCTTTGTGTTTCTCTTCTCTTATTTATGGAGTAGACTCTCTGATTCTAGGACTAGGGAGTAGTTTGTGTTGAGTTAGAACATGTTGGTTCAAATATCTTTTCGTTTTTGAATTTATATTTGCAATTGACGTTTGGTTTAGAGCTATAGCTATTGTTTTAGTTTTCTATCTACTGTGCTAGCCGATACGAGGGGTGACAACCCTTGTATCTAAGATTTAGGAGAATCAAGGAGGAAGCTAGGGGTTGACCTCATCTCCCGTAACCGTGGGTAGAAGGATGCGATAGAGTAGGAAACATGCCCCATTTTGGACTCATCGCAGGGATCGATTCGGCATCCTCGTACTAACTATCGCAGGGGTCGACCTGGTAATGGTAGAGGTAGCTTCTGATCGATGCGAAGGCTCATCGGGGGAGTGTATGATGTCCTTTCCATAAAACCGTAACTAGAAAACTAGACAAAAAAATCCAATTGACAACGTGTTTTGTGACACACAAAAGAAACTAAAATCCTAGAAGCCCTTCCAAAGACTCGCAACTAGTTTCTTTCTTCTTCCGTTTGACACTGTATTGAGTTAGGACTATCGTCAACCCTCGAAATCACAACCCTTAGAACTGAATTCCGAACAATAATGCCCACTTACAAAATCGGTACTCGAATCTCAGTCCCTGTGGGATCAATAATATTTTTATTACTTGACAACATCCGTGAACTTGTGGGCATTGAGCACGAGTTTGCACTTTGAGTCTTCGATGGTCTCCATCATGAGATTTGAGGTCACATTCACGTGCATCAATTTTTGGCGCCGTTGTCGGGGACTGATTGATTCGATATCGAATCGAAAGTGGACAATTGGATCGAACTTAGGCTAGATTTATTTTCTTGTTTTATTTTATATTATTTCAGTTTTATTTCATTTTAAATTTTTTTCTATTCAATTTTTGGTTTAGATTAATTACATCTTTCTTTCTTTTAGTTTTTAGTAGTGCTCCAGTTTAAAAAAAATGAGACTCTTGCCAATCCACTGTTATTTCTTTCCTTACCTATAATTTCCTGTGTATAACGATGCATGCTTTTACTCATGATTATGGTCAATTTAATGATATAAGTTTTGGTAACATTTATTGTGAGCATTGTGGTGAAACATAGCATACCATTAACGATTGTCCGGATATATTCGAACCTTCACAATTTGAACAAGAAGATATCACCTATGATTACAACCAGTGGCCACAAGATGATTCCTATTCATATAGTTATGACCCTGGCTACTTAAACCCTCAATATTGTCCACCCAAATCTCGACTAGAGCATATGATAGAAAGCTTTATTCAGACGCAACAAGAGACGAATGTTGAATTTCAATAGTGGCATTCGCAGACAAAAATGATGATTGAAGAATTAAGGTCATCTATGAATGACATTGCTAGCCGACAAAAGAAGCTGAAGATTCAGATACCACAGATTGTCAATCAGTTTGCTAGAACACCAAGTCGATTATCAGAAAGTGAAGAAGGACAATCCATTCAATCACCACTAGAAGGAGAACTTGAGGATTATATAATTGATACTTTAATCGAGGAGTGCATTGCTTCAATTTGTGATGATAAAATTTCATTCGACCTAATAGAATCTACTAATCAATATTTTGGTGAGAATATTTATGGTGAGTTATATTATTTACAACATATGGATGAAATGAAATATTATGATCAAACTCCTAAAAATTCTTTGAGGTTAAGCATGCTTAATCTTGAGCCAAGGAAAGCAACTAACAAGTATCTTGCCCCTTCATGAGCAAGATTTAAGAGAGATAGTGATGGAGGACCAAAAGACAAGAGGCGAAAAGTGAGCAAGTATCTTTCTTCCCCATGAGCAAGATTCAAACACATCAAATGAAACGTAGGAATAAGGTTGAGCTAAAAGACCTTAAACAAAGTGCTTCTTGGGAGGCAACCCAAGTTTAGATTTTGTGTTTATTTCTTATTAGTTTGTTGCATTCGTTTGTTTTGAACTTTGATTTATATTAGTTTAGCATGTTGCATTTGAATTAGGACTAGAAAGGACTTGCTAGGTAGAAACAAAAATCATTTTGAACCTACATGACTGAGCGTGTAAGGAGAATTCGGACCGTTGTGCACCATGAGAGAGAAATAGGGAGCACACGACCTAGCCATGTGTTTTCACATGGCCTAGCCATGTGTTTTCACACAGTCGTGCCCCACATTGCAGCAGAGCACATGGCTTGGCCGTGTGTGTCACATGGTCATGTTGCTCAAGGGATAAAGGGGCACCGCACCATGCATTTTGCCCCTGTACATCACTCTCCCTCCAGTCCACGCATGCATAGGAGCCCACCTAGTTCACGTAGACATGAGCTTGCACCTACACCACCACCTTTTTCTACTTTTGAGCAGGATGCAGGTACATCTACTTATGATTTTTTGGAGTTCGATCATGCCTCAACGACATATATGCTAAGCAGCAGACGCAGAGGCAGCGATGGGAGGAGCAGAGCGCTTATATGCAGGTAGAGTTTCTGTGGCTTCCGGAGCACTTCCGTGGGCTAAGGAGTTCTACGATGAGGCCTGCATCTACTTCCAAGAGGAGGTTGCCCGTCGCCTGGGGGAGGCCACCTATCGCCAGGAGATGCGGCAGCACATGCATGCCCAGCATGAACAATGGGATAGGGAGGAGGAGCACCAAGCAGTCACTAAATCCACCAGCTCTCAGATCGACCACATGTACATGTGACATTAGCGGCTTAGCAGCAGGTTCTCCCAGGACCCTGAGATACTGAGGCTACCAGACTTTCCGCCTCGACCACTATATTAGAGGTATAGCTTTATACAAGTTTGGGGGTGAGGACCCCAAGTTTTGATTTATTTTGTTTCTAGCAATAGTTTCTTTCCTAATATTTTAATTTTAGTTTTAGTTAGCATTCATTTATTCATGCATAGTGTGTTTAGTTTCTTTCTGCACTTAGTTTTTGCTATCTTTAAGCTGCCTCAGTAGTATTTTTAAAGTTACTTACATGAGTTGTTTCAATGGGTAGCTTAACTTCATTTATCTCATGGTATTTTATTTTATTTTCTCTTATGAATGTTCTAGACTTACACTAGTTTGCTTTTATTTTACAGGACGAACATTCTAAAAGGGAAAATCTAGTGCATACGTAGTTATGATTCATCTCAGTAGTATAGTACTTTGGAATCCATAGGTGACTCTAGATTTAGCATTTTAGTTACTGGAGATGCTCAGATTGTGGAAGCCCATTCGAAAAAATCAAAATCCAAAGAGAGAGAGTTGAAAAAAATGGAATAAGAAAAAAAAAGAAAGAGAGAGAAAAAAGAGAGTAAGAAAAAAATTTTGAGGGATAAAAAACAGTTGTCGTGGGTAGAAATGGTTAGGTGCCCCTTTGAGACCTAGTTAGGTTACTGGAGAAACACCTACCAATTTCTCTCAATACCGAGCACACTTTTGAGACTTTGTGCTAGATCTAGGGAACGACCCTCGCTTTGGCCAGGTAAGTGCCTAAGAGCCGAAGACTTTAGGAAAGCTATAGGATGACGACTTAACTTACCATGGAATGAGTATCCCCTAAGAAAATTGGCTTAGCACGAGCACGAGGAACTAACTTAGTGAATTTCTAGAACATATCTATTTTGCTTTGATTGCAATTACCACTTGATAAATCTAGTTAACATGCTAAGTATGGAACAATACCTTTTTAAAATTTCATGGCACTGAGGTTTGCTTGAGGACAAGCAAAGATTTAAGTCTGGGAGAATTGATGTGAGAAAAATATATAGGGTTTTAGGAGTAGTTTTCGCTCACATCTCATTTCATTTTATGTTTGTTTCATGCATATTTTACTTTGTTTTGCATGTATTTTCTATTTTCTAGTTCGGAGATCTACTTTTATTAATTTATGTGTAGGGCGGTGTTTTTGGAGCAAAAATGGAGCAATTTGTGGAGCACATACCTTAGGGAACACGCACTGGCCATGTCTCAAGACTCGGGCCTATTTTTGAAGCGAAACGGATCAACACGGAGGCTCCAGGAAAAGACACTGCCAAGCCGTGTCTTTTAGCACGATCGTGCCTTTTTTCCAGCTTAGTTTTCAACCTAGATTTCAGCCATTTTCTAGCCTTGCACATGGCCTGGCCGTGTGAAATTCACACGATCGTGTGGCGACGGTGCAAATTTGACGAAATAAGGTTTTTCAAGCATTTATGGAAAGCCGGAACCACCTCTATATATAGGAAACTTGTCTAAGAGGATGGGGATCATGAGGGAGCCACCCTAGGGCTCCCAACCCCTAGGGAAGGAGGCATGATGGCCGGGACGGCACTCTGACGCCCTAAAAAGCTTCGGAAACATGCAACGGGGAGGAAGAAAGTCACCGGAGATCCAAATTCTGCACTTCAACGCTAAAGAGAAGAGTCACATTGCATTGTAATTTCTTTTCTTTGCTTAATTTCCATTGTTTATACAAACATAATTGTACTTTGTGTTTCTCCTCTCTTATTTATGGAGCAGACTCTCTTATTCTAGGACTAGGGAGTAGTTTGTGTTGAGTTAGAACATGTTGGTTCAAATATCTTTTCATTCTTGAATTTATATTTGCAATTGGCATTTGGTTTAGAGTTATAGCTATTGTTTTAGTTTTCTATCTACTATGCTAGTCGATACGAGGGGTGACAACCCTCGTATCTAAGATTTAGGAGAATCAAGGAGGAACCTAGGGGTTGACTCATCTCCCGTAACTGTGGGCAGAACGATGCAATAGAATAGGAAACACACCCCATTTTTGACTCGTCACAGGGATTGATTCGGCATCCTCGCACTGGCTATCCTGTCCTAAGTCTAGGGGTCGACCTGGTAATGGTAGAAGTATCTTCCGATAGATGCAAAAGCTCATCGGGGGAGTGTATGATGTCCTTTCCACAAAACCATAACTAGAAACCTAGACAAAAAAAATCCAATTGACAGTGTGTTCTGCGACACAAAAACGAAACCAAAATCCTAGAATCCCTTCCAAAGACTCGCAATTAGTTTCTTTCTTCTTCCGTGTGACACCGTATTGAGATAGGACCACCACAACCTCAAATCACAACCCTTAGAACTAAATTCTGAACAATAACGTCCACTTACCAAATCGGTACTCGAATCTCAGTCCCTATGAGATTGATAATCTTTTTATTACTTGACGACATCTGTGCACTTGCGGGCGTTGAGCGCGAGTGCACGCTTCGAGTCCTCCACGGTCTCTATCGCGAGACTTGTGGTTGCATTCGCGTGCATCATTTCACATGCTTCTGACCAGGTGAACTTTATCCCCTTCCGAGTCAAGTGAGTAAGTGGTGTGGCAATCTTGGAAAATCCCTCAACAAATCTACGATAATACCTGGCCAGATCAAGGAAACTACGGACTTCCTGAACTAATTTTGGCTGCTCCCAACTGGTAATCACCTCGGTTTTCTGGGGATCTACAGAAATACCTCCGTTAGACACCACGTGTCTAAGAAAACCCACTGAGGATAACCAGAACGCACATTTATTGAACTTAGCATATACATGCTCTCGTCGCAACGTCTCCAACACTATCCGAAGATGATGGTCATGTTCCTCCTTGTATCGAGAATATATCAATATATCATCTATGAACACTATCACAAACTGATCTATATACCTCAAGAATACCCAGTTCATCAAGTCCATAAATGCAGCCGGAGCATTAGTAAGCCCAAATGGCATTACCCAAAACTCGTAATGCCTATATCGAGTGTGAAACGCTATTTTCTGAACATCCTCATCTCTTATCTGAAGCTGATGATATCCTGAGCGCAAATCAATCTTGGAGTACACACAGGTATCCTTAAGTTGATCAAACAAATCCTCTATCCTCGGCAGTGGATATTTGTTCTTCACAGTTACCGTATTCAATTGTTGGTAGTCAATGCATAACCGCAATGATCCATCTTTGTTTTTGACAAATAGCACTGGAGCTCCCCATGGAGAAACACTAGGACGAATAAATCCCTTATCCAACAACTCCTGCAGTTGTACTTTAAGTTCATTTAGCTCCTTTAGTTCCATCCGATAAGGAGGTTTCGATACCGACGCGGTTCCTAGAATCACCTCTATCGCCAATTCCACTTGCCTAGAAGGTGGCAAGCCTGGAAGTTCATCTGGAAACACATCCGGATACTCTTTGACTACCCGCACATCAGAGAGGGGTAGTAGTCCTTCAATTTTTACTTTGACTAGTGATGTGAGCAAAACATATAGGATTTTAGGAGTAGTTTTCGCCCACATCTCATTACATTTCATGTTAGTTTCATGCATATGTCACTTTGTTTTGCATACATTTCCTATTTTCTGATTCGGAGGACTGCTCTTTGTACTTTTGCATGCAGGATAGCATTTAAGGGGAAAAAGATGCACTTTCGGAGCAAAAGAAGGACATTTTGCAGCTAGACGCAGAATGAGACATGGCTAGGACGTGTGGCTACACACGGCCGTGTCCAATGGGAGAGATCAGCCACCCCAGGGCCACACATGGCCTGGCCATGTGGAAACACACGGTCGTGTGGTGGCCCAGCAGATTGACGCAACTAGGGTTTATTTCGAATTTTGCAGTGATCCGATGTGATGTCTATATAAGGAGAGCTCTGCCCAAACCCTAGGATGGAGGCACAATGGCTGGGATGGCACATCGAAGCCCTAAAAAGCTTCGGGAACTCGCAACGGGGAGGAAGAACGTCGTCGGAGATCCAAGTTCTGTACTTCAACGCCAAAGAGAAGGCCACATCGGCATTGTAACCTCTTGTTCTTGCATTTTATTTTTGATATATTCAAACATGAACATGCCTTGTGATTCTCCTCTTCTATATATGGAGTAGTTCCTTCGATTCTAAGATTAGGGAGTAGCTTGTGTGCACAAGACATGTTGCTTCAAATTGAATTCTATTTTTGAGTTTGAATTTGCAATTGAAAATTGTTTATACCAATATCTATGCGTATTTGGTTTTCTACCTACTGTGCTTAGGCAATACGAGGGGTGACATCCCTCGTATTTAAGATTTAGGGGTTTTATACAAGGAACCTAGGGGTAAACCTGATCTCCTGTAACCGTGGGTAGAAGGATGCGATAGAACTGGAAACGGTTCGTCGCAGGGATTGATTCGGCATCCTCGTACCACCTATCCCATCCTTGTAAGGCAAAGATAGCTCCCGATAGATGCGGTAGCTCATCGGGAGAGTGTATGATGTCCCTTCCACAAAACCATAGGTAGACGTTTAGACAATGCTCGGTTGATAGCATGTTTTGCGACACATAAGCAAAACCGAAGTCCTAGAATCCCTTTTAAAGATCTCGTGGCAAGCTCCTTTCTTCCTCCGTGTAACACCAAACTAGAGTTTATTCCAACGACAGCCCTCACAAATCGAAACCTCTTAGAGTTTACTTCCGAACAATTTCAACCACTAAACATATCGGTATTCGAATCCCAGTCCCTGTGGGATCAATAATCTTTTATTACTTGACGACATCCGTGCACTTGCGGGCGTGGAGCGCGAGCGCGTGCTTCGAGTCCTCGACGACCTCCATTGCGAGATTTGAGGTCGTGTTCGCGTGCATCAAGTTTTTGTTTCCGTTGCCGGGGACTGATCGATTCGATATCGAATCGAGAAGTGGAAAATTGGATCGGACTTAGGATTAGATTTATTTTCTTATTTTATTTTATATTATTTCAGTTTTATTTCATTTTATATTTTTGCTATTGAATTTGCAGTTTATATTAATTACATCTTTCTTTCTTTCAGTTTTTAGTAGTGCTCTAGTTTAATAAATAATAAAAAGGAGACTCTTGCCGACCCACTGCTATTCCTTTCCTTACCTATAATTTCCTGTGTATAACGATGCATACTTTTACTCATGATTATAGTCAATTGAATGCTGTAAGTTTTGGTAACATTTATTGTGAACATTGTGGTGAAACATGGAATACTATTAACGATTGTCCGGATATATTCGAACCTTCACAATTTGAACAAGAAGATGTCACCTACAATTATAACCAATGGCCACAAGATGATTCCTATTTATATAGTTATGACCATGGCTACTTAAATCCTCAATATTATTTGCCTAAATCCCGACTGGAGCAAATGATGGAAGATTTCATTCGAACAGAACAAGCGACGAACACTGAATTCCAATGGCGGCATTCGCAGACAAAGACTTAATATTGTTTCCCAAGCGAGAACGAGTCTCCACCCAGAAGCCTTCCAAGATAAAGTTACTAGGGAATGCAAGGAGCATAGTCAACAATTCACGGAGTTTATGCGACAAAATCTGGTAGATGAAGAAACCAAATGACTAGAAGGTGGCTTTGATGACTGGATTACACCTAATATGGTAGGGCCTCATTTTGAGTGAATGGATGAGGAAGACGTAGATGACATAGGAAGTAAAGAAGGGCAATCCATTCAATCACCACTTGAAGAAGAACTTGAGGATTATTTAATTGATACTTTAATCGAGGAGTGTATTGCTTCAATCAAAACACCTCGTAACCTCAAGAATCTAGAAGAGTCTACCTTAACCCTCACCAAAACTTTAGCTACCAATAACGAAGCCCATTTAGTGATTTGTAATGATAAAATTTCATTCGACATGACAGAATTTGCTAATCAATCTTTTGTTGAGGATGTCCGTGGTGAGTTATGTTATTTACAGTATTTGGACAAAATAGAATATTATGATCAAACTTCTGATGATTCTTTAAATATAAGCATGTTCACTCTCGAACCAAGGAAGGCAGCCAATAAATATCTTGCCCCTCTACGAGTAAGATTTAAGAGATATGGTGATAAGGGACCACAAGGGAGGAGGCGTAAGGTGAGCAAATATCTTGCTCCCCCACGAGCAAGATTCAAACACCTCAAATGAAATGTAGGAATAAGGTCGAGCTAAAAAGACCTTAAACAAAGTGGTTCTTGGGAGGCAACCCAAGTTTAGTTTTTAGGTTTTCCTTTGATTGTATTGCATGCATTTAGTTAATTTGAACTTTGATTTCCATTTAATTTAGCATTAGGACCAGAAGAGAACTTTGCTAGGTAAACATAAAATCCATATTAGCTTACACGGCGAAGCGTATGAGAAAATTTGGATCATTGTGCACAAAAAGGGGAGAAAAAAGGGGACACACAGCTTGGCCATGTGTTTTCTCACGGTCGTGCCCCATCAACCCAAGGCACACACGGCCTGGCCATGTGTTTTCACACGATCGTGTCGTGTAAGGTTAAGTAGGGCACGCCGTGTATTTTCGTCCCATTAGCACCGTGTGCTTCGATTTTTCTTGCCCTAGCCATGTGGATCCTTCTTCCCCACCACCTAGAAGCTTTTCTAACCTTCAAGGAAGCCAAAAGAAGCAAGGATGAGGAGGACCAAGCATGTAGCATCTCGATCTGGTGCTTCGGAGCGACGAACAAGGAGAACCGACGGCCCTCAAGCTCCGAAGGAGGGTAACGCCCTACCAACCCTTCTTTTTTGCAATAATGAACATAGAGATAGATATAATATGCTTTATTCTCATAAACTCGTTGCTACTAGGTACCTAGATGAAGATTTGCTAGAGTCCTTAGGGTTGTTGGGTGACATTCAAGCCCTATTTGCAAAAATGGGGTGGGAAGAGATAATGGGAATAAGACACCCAACCTACCCTAGGATAGTTCTAGAATTTTTGAGTTCCTTAGAGGAGGAAATGTTAACGGGTAGAGAGAGCGAAGAGGGTAGGATAACTTTTAGGATTTTTAACATTGAGCATAAATGGACCCTCCACCAATGGAATTCATGCTTTGGCTTGCCAAGTGGGGGAGAGAGAAGAATCTCTATTGGGTTTAACTCTCGGATATTTTGGACTGAGTTGACGGGGGAGAATGCTAATGACCCTTCTAGGGTCAAAGCATCGCGCCTCCAAAACCCCATTTTCCGATACCTCCACCGAAACATGGCCAGTACTATATTTGGTCGTGGGGAGAGTGAGGGTGTGGTGAGAGCTAGCGAGCTGCTTTGCCTCTGGGACATGCTACAAGAAAGGAGTAGCATCGATGTAGGGTCCCACTTCATCAAACACTTAGTGAAGATGAGCAAAGCAGTACGAGGAGAGATTAATGTGGGGGGCCTACTTACCCACATTTACCATAGGATGGGGTACGATTACACTACATTAGAGAGTATAGAGAGGAGCCCTAGGATTGACCTAGGAGTGTGTATGACCATGAAGATGATAGTGAGAGAAGGATACTCCTTATGCTTTGTAAGGAAAAATCTAATGGCTTTTAGGCTCCCCGACCCTGATCGTACTACCATCACTACATGCACCAACTGGCGCTTGGACCTGATAGTGGAGTCCCCTCCACACGAGGGACCATCCACATCGACGCCAATCTCTCCCCCTTTACACCACTCTCCCTCCAGTCCACACATGCATAGGAGCCCACCTAGTCCACGCAGACATGAGTCTGCGCCTGCACCACCACCACCTTTTTCCACTTTTGAGCAAGATGCAGGTACGTCGGCCTATGATTTATTGGAGTTCCGTTCGCGCCTCGACGACATATACACTGAGCAGCAGACGCAAAGGCAACGATGGGAGGAGCAAAGCGCCTACATGCAGGCGGAGTTCCAGAGCTTCCGGGAGCACTTCCAGCGGACTGAGGAGTTCTATGACGAGGCCCGCATCTACTTCCAGGAGGAGGCTGCCCGTCGCTAGGATGAGGTCGCCTACCGCCAGGAGATGTGGCAACACATGCATGCTCAGTAGGCACAGTGGGCTAGGGAGGAGGAGCACCGAGCAGTCGTCGCATCCACCATCTCCCAGATCGACCACATGCACATGTGGCATCAGCGGCTCAGCAGCAGGTTCTCCCAGGATCTCGAGATGCCGAGGCTTCCAAACTTTCCACCTTGTCCACCATACTAGAGGTATACTTTCATTTATGTCTGAGGGGGACCCCAAATTTTATTTTTTTTTGTTCCTAGCAGTAGTTTCTTTCCGGGTATTTGCATTATTATCATCATTCATTTATTCATGCATAAGTTGTTGAGTTTCTTTCAGCACTTAGTTTTTGTTATCTGTAAAGCTGCCTCAGTAGTATTTTTAAAAGTCTTCTTCATGAGTTATTTCTATGAGTAGTGTAACTTCATTTATCTCGTGGTATTTTATTTTATTTTCTCTAATGAATGTTCTAGACTTACACTGGTTAGCTTCTATTTTTACACCTACACATGTCGAACACTCTGAAAGGGAGAGTATAGTACTTACCTAGTTATGATTCATCTCAGTAGTTTAGTACTTTGGAATGTTGGTGCAATCGATCCGGACTTGAGTTTGACTCGAACTATATTTTGATGTTAGACAAAACGCATGACATGGGATTGTCATGGGAAGTCCAACATGGGTTGGCATGGAAAATCCAAGCATGAGGCTTGGTGTGGGAAGTCTTGAGGACTTGGCAAGTTCACTATGCTCGGGGTCCTTGAGTCGGTGAAGGATGGCATTGCGAAGTTGTGCGCTTGGTGCATCCGAGGGACCGTCGGATGGGGAGCAAATGGAGTGAGGCCCAAGGGAAGCATACTTTGAGGACAAGAGACGCAAAGGATGGCATTGTGAAGTCGTGTGCTTGGTGCATCCGAGAGACGTAGGCCAAGGGAAGAGAGCTTCGGTTGGGAACTCCATGAGAGGATGAGGTGGACTTGGCCAAGTGGCTAAGACTGAGTGTCAAAGGCTCAAACGTGATGTTTGAGGGTTTATCGGACGGTCGGATGCTCAAACAACTTGGTGTTTGAGGTTTTACCCGACATCAGTCAACTGGCATAGGTGCCAGTCGACTGTTCTAGGTCGATTGGACTCGATCGGTGTTCGACTGACCAGGTTCTGGCCGAACAGTCAACTACCTAGGGAGGGTAGTCGACTGCCGACACCATCAGTCGACTGATGAGGGAGATCAGTGGACTGATCGGGGTGTTTTCGACCACAGAAAGTCTTCTAGTTGAGTGATTGCGATGACCACTCGACTGATGGGATCATCAGTCGACTGTGGGCATGATCAGTCGACTGATGATGGATCCATTAGAACTTTTTCGACGTGGATCAAGTCATTGTGAGACAACGGCTATAGGACCAATCGACTGATGGTCACGATCAGTCGACTGATGGGCACGAAATCAGCTTGATGCAGGTTATAAATGGAGCTCGAGATGGAGGATTTTGCCAAGACTTTAAGGGTGATTTTGGAGGGGAATTACTGCAGCATTCTAGACCTTCAAAGCCAATCCAAAGCAAGCAACAAGAAAGTGATCAAAGCAATTGTGTAAAAGTTTTCTTTTGTATTGTCTTTGTATTTTAGCTTGTATTTTTGTATTACTATTGTAATTTCTTGTACAAGGTTTCTCCACCTCCGATGTGTTGTCGGGAAGGAGTTTAGTTAGTGTCGTGCGCATAACTAGAGCTCGTTGAGCTTGCCCCGTGGAGTAGGAACCATTCGGTTCCGAACCACGTATATCTTGTGTATGCTTATATGTGTTGTTAGTATTTTCTTTTATATTACTATTCCATTGTGCTAATGACAATCGTAGACAAGTGACACAAGAAGAACGAACGAATTCCACCATACGAGAAAGAGGGCTATTCACCCCCCCCCCCTCTAGCCGGCCACCGACGTTCCAACATGGAATCCACAGGTGACTCTAGGATAGCATTTTAGTTATTCGACATGCTCGGATTGAGTAAGCCCATTCGGAAAAATTAAAATCTCAGTGAGCCAAAAAATAAAAGAGAGAAAGGAACAGAAAAGAGAAATAAGAGAGAGAGAGAGAGAGAGAAAAAAGAAAAAGAAAAGAGAGAGAGAGAGATTATGAGGGATAAAAAATAGTTATCGTGAGTGGAAATGACTAGGTGCCCCTTTGAGACCGAGTTAGGTTACTGGGAAAATACCTACCAATTTCTCTTAATACCGAGCACGCCTTTGAGACTTTGTGCTAGATCTAGGGAACGACCCTCGCAATGGGCAAGTAAGTGCCTAAGAGCCGGAGACCTTAGGAAAGCTATAGGATGACGACTTAACTCACCATGGAACGAGTATCCCCTAAGAATGATTCACTTAGCACAAGCACGAGGAGCTAATGTAGTAAATTTCTAAAATATATTTATTTTGCTTTGATTGTGAATACCACTTGATAAATTTAGTTAACATGCTAAGTATGGAACAATATCCTTTTAAAATTTCATGGCACTGAGGTTTGCTTGAGGACAAGCAAAGATTTAAGTCTGGGGGAAGTGATGTGAGCAAAACATATAGGGTTTTAGGAGTAGTTTTCGCTCACATCTCATTACATTTCATGTTAGTTTCATGCATATGTCACTTTGTTTTGCATACATTTCCTATTTTCTGGTTCAGAGGTCTACTCTTTGTACTTTTGTGTGCAGGATAACATTTCGGGAGAAAAGGCGCACTTTTGGAGCAAAAGAAGGATATTTTGTAGCTAGACACAGAATGGGACACGGCCAGGGCGTGTGGCTACACACAACCATGTCCAATGGGAGAGATCAGCCACCCCAGGGCCGCACACGGCTTGGCCATGTGGAAACACACAGCCATGTGGCGGCCCAGCAGATTGACGCGTCTAGGGTTTTTTCCAGATTTTGCAGCGATCCAATGTGATGTCTATATAAGGAGAGCTCTGCCCAAACCCTGGGAGGGAGGCACGACGGCTGGGACGACACACCGAAGCCTTAAAAAGCTTCGGGAACTCGCAACGGGGAGGAAAAATGTCGCCAGAGATCCAAGTTCTGCACTTCAACACTAGAGAGAAGGCCACATCATCATTGTAATCTCTTGTTCTTGCATTTTATTTCTGATATATTTGAACATGAACATGCCTTGTGATTCTCCTATTCTATATATGGAGTAGTTCTTTCGATTCTAGGATTAGGGAGTAGCTTGTGTGCGCATGACATGTTGCTTCAAATTGAATTCTGTTTTTGAGTTTGAATTTGCAATTAGAAATTGTTTATACCAATATCTATGCGTATTTGGTTTTCTACCTACTATGCTTAGGCGATATAAGGGGTGACAACCATCGTATTTAAGATTTAGGGGATTTATACAAGGAACTAGGGGTAAACCTGATCTCTTATAATCGTGGGTAGAATGATGCGATAGAACTGGAAACGATTCATCGCAGGGATTGATTCAGCATCCTTGTACCGCCGATTGCATCCTTGTAAGACAAAGATAGCTCCCAATAGATGCGTGATGCATGCGAACACGACCTCAAATCTCACGACGAAAGCCATCGAGGACTCGAAGCGTACGCTCGTGCTCAATGCACGCAAGTGCATGAATGTCGTCAAGTAATAAAATATTATTGATCCCACAGGGACTGGGATTCAAATACTGATATGTTCAGTGGTTGAAATTGTTTGGAAGTAAACTCTAAGAGGTTTCGATTTGTGAGGGTTGTCGGTGGACTAAACTCTAATACGGTGTCACACGGAGGAAGAAGGGAGCGCATCGAGTTCTTCAAAAGTGATTCTAGGACTTCAGTTTCACTTGTGTGTCGCAAAATAATGATGTCAAATGGGCGTTGTCTAAACGTTTAGCTATGATTTTGTGGAAGGGACATCATACACTCTCCCGATGGGCCACCGCATCTACCGGGAGCTATCTCTGCCTTACAAGGACGAGATAGATGGTACGAGAATGTCGAATCAATCTCTGCAATGAACCATTTTCGGTTCCATCGCATCCTTCTACCCACGGTTACAGGAGATCAGGTTTACCCCAAGTTCCTTGTATAAAATCTCCTAAATCTTAGATACAAGGGCTATCACCCCTTGTATCGCCTAAGCACAGCAGGTACAAAACCAAACACGCATAGATATAGGTATAAACAATTTCTAATTGCCAAATTAAACTCAAAAATAGAATTTAACATAAACCAACATGTAATGTCCACACAAGCTACTCCCTAATCCTAGAATCGAAGAAACTACTCCATGTATATAAGAGAGGAATCACAAAACATGTACATGTTTGAATACATAAGAAATAAAGTGCAGGAACAATGGAATACAATGCCTATGTGGTCTTCTCCCCAGTGTTGAAGTGCAAAACGGGGACCTCCGGCGGCGCTCTTCCTCCCCATTGTGAGTCCTCGAAGCTTTTTAGAGCTTCAGTGTGTCGTCCCCACCTCCTTCCCTAGGGCTTTGTGAGCCATCCTTATACAGACATCACCACGGACTGCTGCAAAATCCGAAAAAAGCCCTAGTCGCGTCAATCTGCAGGGTCACCACACGGCCGTGTGTTTCCACACGGCCAAGCCGTGTGCGGCCCTGGGGTGGCTGATCTCGCCCATTGGACACAGTTGTGTGTAGCCACACGCCCTAGCCGTGTCTCATTCTGCGTCTAGCTACAAAATGTCCTTCTTTTGCTCCAAAAGTGCGCCTTTTCTCCCAAAATGCTATCCTGCACACAAAAGTACAAAGAGCAGACCTCCGAACCAAAAAATACAAAATACGTGCAAAATAGAGTGACATATGCATGAAACTAACAAGATGTGAGCGAAAACTACTCCTAAAACCCTATATGTTTTGCTCACATCACTTCCCCCAGACTTAAATCTTTGCTTGTCCTCAAGCAAACCTCAGTGCCATGAAATTTTAAAAGGATATTGTTTTATACTTAGAATGTTAACTAAATTTATCAAGTGGTATTTGCAATCAAAGCAAAATAAATATGCTCTAGAAATTCACTAGATTACCTCCTCGTGCTCGTGCTAAGCGAATCATTCTTAGGGGATACTCGTTCCATGGTAAGTTAAGTCGTCATCCTATAGCTTTCCTAAGGTCTTCGGCTCTTAGGAACTTACCTGTCCAAAGCGAGGGTTGTTCCCTAGATCTAGCACAAAGTCTTAATGGCGTGCTCGGTATTGAGAGAAATTGGTAGGTGTTTCCCCAGTAACCTAACTCGGTCTCAAAGGGGCACCTAGCCATTTTCACCCACAAACTGCTTTTTTATCCTCATAATATTTTCTCTCTCTCTTTTTTCTTTTCATTTATTTTTCTCTTTTCTTTTCCTTTCCCTCTTTTATTCTTCAGCTCACCGGGATTTTAATTTTTCCGAATGGGCTTACACAATTCGAGCATCTTCAGTAACTAAAATGCTAGTCATAGGGTCACCTGTGGATTCCAAAGTACTAGACTACTAAGATGAATCATAACTAGACTAACCAGTGTAACTCTAGAACATTCATTATAGCAAATAAAATAAAATATCACGAGATAAATGAAGTTACACTACTCATGGAAACAACTCATGAAGAAGTCTTTTTAAAAATACTACTGAGGCAGCTTTACAGATAACAAAAACTAAGTGCTGAAAGAAATTCAACAACCTATGCATGAATAAATGAATGCTAATAAAATTGAAAATACCAGGAAAGAAACTACTGCTAGGAACAAAACAAAATAAAATTTGCGGTTCCCCCTCCCCCAAACTTAAATGAAAATATACCTCTAGTATGGTGGATGAGGTGGAAAGTCTGGGAGCCTCAGCATCTTGGAATCCTAGGAGAACCTGCTGCTGAGCCGCTGATGCCACATGTACATGTGGTCGATCTGAGAGTTGGTGGATGCAGCGGCTGCTCGGTGCTCCTCCTCCCTAGCCCACTATGCCTACTGAGCATGCATGTGCTACCGCATCTCCTGGCGGTAGGCGGCCTCATCCTGGCGACGAGCAGCCTCCTCCTGGAAGTCTATGCAGGCCTCGTCATAGAACTCCTTAGCCCGCTGGAAGGGCTCCCGGAAACCCTGGAACTTTGCCTGCGTGTAAGCGCTCTGCTCCTCCCATCACTACCTCTACATCTGCTGCTCGACCTATATGTCGTCGAGGCACGATCGGAACTCCGAGAAATCATAGGACGACCTACCTACATCCTACTCAAAAGTGGAAAAAGGTGGTGGTGCAGGTGCAGGCTCAAGTTGGCGTGGACTAGGTGGGCTCCTATACATGTGTGGACTGGAAGGAGAGTGATGTAAAGAGGGAGAGATGGGCACCGATGTGGGTGGTCCCTCATGTAGAGGGGACTCAATTATCAGGTCCAAGTGCTAGTTGGCGCGTGTAGTGATGGTGGTATGATCGGGTCGGGAAGCCTAAGGGTCGTCAGATTTTTCCTTACAAAGCATAAGGAGTGTCCTCTCACAATCATCTTCATGGCCATGCACACTTTTAGGTCGATCCTAGGGCTGTTGGTGCAGTATGCACCTAAGTCGAACCTAAGTTTTGATTATAGCAAACGATACAAAGTTAAGAATATATTGTTATCTCATGAGCTAAATCAAGTGTGCAGAAAGTCTCAACGCTGGAGCTGAAGGCTAGCGACACCCGGAGGAAGCCGCGGTGGTCGGGCGACACTCAAGAGACTTCGGAGGGAGCCGAAGGAATTGAGTGGAAGGCCGGAAGCAAAAGCAACACGTAAGTACTGAGGTAAGCTCGTGTGTGCGAGCGTAAGTAAGGTCGTATCCTCTTTACGGGGATGATCTTAAGCGTAGATCCGACCAAAGACTTCTTATAGATGGTCTAGGTCGAGATCGGATGGTCGACGCCCATCAAAATTATGTTTTTGTTGAGCTAACCTTGCCTTGCAGCTAGCATCGATCATTGCCCGGCTTGGAGGACTCGATCAGCCAAACAATGATTGAAGGTCAATCGACCGATCCATCGATCGGTGATGATGGCCATCGATGATGGCTTGGTCATCATGGTCAAAGTATCAGCCTCGAGTAGTCAAGAGTTATCACCATTTTTCAAGGGGTTTTGTGCCCATTTGTGATTAGCTAAAGACCCATTTGATGAGGGGCTCAAAGGCTATAAAAGGAGGGCCAAACCTAGGGTTTTTCATCAATTCAAAAGATTCGCTCAGGCTCTTGACATCCCTACGACCTTTGAGCGACGACTAGAGCTTCAACCTTCAATCTAAGTCGCTTAGATAATCTTTAAATTTGTATAAGTTGTTTTTATTTCAAGCTTTAAATCATATCAAGGAGAGGGGGAGTGTCCCTCTACCTTGAGTCTTTCTCGAGTTTTTGTATTCGTTTAACTCCTATCTCCATCGAGAGGGAGTTCGTTTAGTATTTGCCCTCCGTGCGTGGTCAAGGACCATTAGGGCCTTGGAGTAGTAGCCGAAGGCTACGAACCAAGTAAAACCTATTTGTCTCTATTTACTTTACATTTCCGCTGCAATTAATTTTCTCTCGAGTTTTAACGAAAGAAACGAGAAAAAGTTTTTATCACTATTCACCCCCCCTCTAGCGAACCGCATCGATCCAACAATTGGTATCAGAGCCGGGGGTTGCTAAGATTTGGTGAAACCACCAATCTAGCCATTTTTCACAGATTTATTTTTCTTTTATTTCTGTTTATTTCAGATTTATTTCTCTTTGTTAAATTTACTCCCGCACTACTAATCCAAGACGCGAGTCTTGGTACTTTTTGTGTGTTTTTGTCGTTGCTAGTTTTTTTTCCTTCGTCTCCTTGTGTTCTTTGTTCTAATGGCCCATCTCGAAGGGTTTAGCACCGTCCGACCTCCGTTTTACAATGGAGATGACTCGCTTATTGGAAGGATCGGATGGAATGCTTTCTTAAAACCCAAATCGAGATGTGGATCATAATCCAAACGGGTTCACTTCACAACTAATGAAGTGGGTGACTCCTTGGATTATGACCAATGGACCATTGCGACAAAAAACAAGTCAAGACGCCAAGGCAAAACAAATCCTTCAATGCGGCCTATCCAAGGAGGAGCTCGGCCCCTTCATAAGCGCAAAAGATCTTTGGACAAAACTAGTGGAGCTACACGAAGGGACCGATGAAGCCAAGGTATGTAAGCGCGACCTTTTGTTCAATAAATTGTATAATCTAAAAATGCAGGAACACGAGTCCGCGACACAACTTCACGCCCGAGTCCAGGACATAGTCAACAATCTACACGCAATCGGGCAAAAGGTCGAAAACCGCGACCTTATAAGGTATGTCCTAAACTCTTTTCCGAGGACTACCTTATGGGCATCCATGGTCGATGCCTATAAGGTCTCCAAGGACCTTTCTAAAATTAGGTTAGATGAACTCTTTTCGGATTTTGAACTTCATGAGCAGTCTAACTCGGAGCCCGAGAGGGGTATAGCCTTGTTTGCAGGTTCAAAGAAGAAGAAAATCGCAAGCAAGCCACCACCAACCAAGGAGGAAGACGAGTCCGAAGAAGAAGTTGACCCGGAGTTGACTGCCGAACTAATGAACCTAGCTCGAAGGATAGCCAAGGGACGAAAGCGAACCACGACTCGACCCAACCAAGGTAAGCCTAAAAGTTCCAATATTAGGTGCAACAGGTTTGGACATATCAAGTCCGAGTGCCCCAAGCTCAACCACCAAGCACCTAAGCACAAGAAGGCCCTCAACGCGACATGGGAAGAAGCGTCATCCGAAGAAGACGAAGACCACGTCTTCATGGCGAAATCAATTGAGTCGGACACGGAGACCGAGCCTGAACTTGAGTCAGAACCTGAGGATGACTCGGACTACGAAGCTACCTTCAAGTCAAGCCATGGATACGCATCCGGTTCAAAAGATACCCTTAAAGTAAGTCGAACTTTATTTAATACTTTACATAATACGGTTAGGTTTTTTTCTAGGAAGTTAGCTAAGTCCGAGTCCAAGGTCGAGACCCTTGTTGAGGAGGTTAAACTCCTCAAACACGAGGTCTCCCTAACCTCTTCGACTAGTCGAGTTCAAGAGAAGGACTCAACTCGAGTTGAAAAGCTCGAAGTTGAGAACTCTCTCTTGAAAAGTCAAGTCGAAGATCTTAGGAACACGTTGGAAAGGTTCACTTCGGGATCCAAAGGACTTGACCTCCTACTTGGATCTCAAAGGGTCGTGTACAACAAGGCTGGACTAGGGTTTAACTCAAACACGACTAATAGGTCGTATATGTCGATTGTAAGTCGACATAGGAAACATGTCCAAGCATGGGTCCCTAAGAACTTTTTGATTTCAACTCTAGGATCCAACCCGTACTGGGTTCCCAAGGACCAAATCCACTATGTGGATAGACCGAACCGATTCAACGGTCTAGGGGGAGCCAGTACAAAACATGTTTGTGCTTTAACTTAGAAATTGCATGTTTTAACTTAGAATGTTTGTGCTTTAACTTAGAAATTGCATGCTTTAACTTAGAAAGTTTGTACTTTAAAACTTGTGAACTCACTTAGAACATGAACATAATCAACTTCGAAAAGATTGAGCCTCGGGGAGCCTCTTTTCAAAAACATAACCAACTAAAATTCTTCGAAAAGATTTAGCCTCGGGGAGCCTCTTTTCAAAAACATAACCAACTAAAAATCTTCGAAAAGATTGAGCCTCGGGGAGCCTCTTTTCAAAAATAACCAGTTAGACTAGGAGATAGTCTTAGGTGAGTCAAGTCATCATTTTCTTAAAAATGGCTTTGTCTAAGGAAGTGGTCGATGATCCGATAAAAGAAGGCCCCTGTGCCTCGCCACGACCTGGAAGTCATGATCTTGAAAAGGTAAACTTGACAAGCCTAGGTTTAAATCCAAATCTAACATAAAATTACTTGAACCTAAATACACTTAATCAACTTAATTGGAAGTCATCTCACACAAAACACATAAGTATAACATGATTGATCATATAGACACAGGTGAGATGACCTAGGTTTAACAACTTACAACCAATTTTAAAAATCTAACATCCAATCCAACCACCTTGTGTGTAGGATCAATGGATGTTGGACAGCGGTTGCTCCCGACACATGACCGGGGGATCAACTCAAATTCACAAAGCTTCGATTCAAACGACAAGGATCGGTAGCCTTTGGGAATAACGGCAAGCTCAAAATCATCGGATCAGGTGATATCGAGCTTAACTCAAATTTTGTTATTAAAAATGTATTACTTGTAGAGAATTTTGAATATAACCTGCTTAGCGTAAGCCAATTATGTGACAATAACTATAAGGTCGTATTTTTAGAAAATGAATGTGTAATTAAAACAAATAAAACAGCTAAAACAATACTCAAAGGAACTAGGACAAATAACATTTATACAATTAACTTAATCAATTCTCACCAAATGTCTTATGACACAGGAAGAGGAATCATGGTTGTGGCACCGACGACTCGGTCACTCGCACCCAAGACTCATCCACAAGATGAGTCAGAGTGGCTTAGTCAGAGGCTTACCCAACCTCAACAACTTGGTTAATAAAATCTGTAATGCTTGTCAACAAGGAAAACAACCTAGGACACAACACAAGTTAACTAACCAAGAACGAACCTCAAATGTACTTGAGCTCCTGCATATGGATCTATTCGATTCACATGGAGCCAAGTCACTCAATAGAAGTCAATATTGCTTAGTCATAATTGATGACTACTCCAGGTTTACCTGGGTTAGGTTCATCAAACATAAAAATGATACCCTAGATCAATTAATCAATCTATTCAAATTAATCGAGAATCAAAAAGACCTTAAAGTTAAAAGACTTAGAAGCGATCATGGTGGTGAATTCGAAAATCAAAGGTTCACCGACTTCTGTAACCTAAACGGATACCACCATGAATTCTCTTGCCCTAGGACCCCTCAGCAAAATGGCCTAGTGGAATGGAAAAACCAAACTCTACAAGAAGCCGCTAGGACCATGTTGAACGAATACGACCTACCCGATAGGTTTTGGGCAGAAGCCGTGAGTACGGCATGCTATGTCCAAAATAGGATCCTTATGGTAAAAAGGCACCTTAAGACCTCATACGAGATTTATCACGATAAAGTACCCAACATCAAGTACTTTAGGGTATTTGGGTGTAAGGTACATATCCTAAACACTAAGGATTACCTAGGGAAATTTACATCCAAAACCACGACCAAAATCTTTCTAGGATACTCGACTACAAGTAGAGCTTATAGAGTATATAACCACGACACCCTTAGAGTCGAGGAAACCATTAATGTAGTGTTCGATGAAGGACACGAACCTACAAAACCCCCGGCAACCCCAATTAGCGAACCGATTCATACTAGACCTAACTCTGATCCCAAGATCAGGTCTAGTGTTAATCCTAACCTAAGTCAACCAAGTCACTCTATTGATCAAGTGATAGATGACTCCAACCAAACTAGTGTTCAACCAAGTCACCCCATTGATCAAGCATTAGGTGACACAAACCCAACCCAATCTAGGATTCAAACTAACCACCCTATCGATCAAGTGATAGGAGATCCTAATCTAGGAGTTCTAACTATAGCATCCTATAGGAACCTTAGTCAAATTTCCTTAATTTCAAAGATAGAACCCAAATCAATTGAACAAGCTCTTCTTGATCCCGATTGGATTATTGCAATGCAAGAAGAGCTAGCCCAATTTACTAGGAATGAAGTGTGGGAGTTAGTACCACCACCTAAAGACAAAACGATAATTGGAACAAGGTGGGTGTTTCGAAATAAGCTTGATGATAAAGGTGAAGTAGTTAGAAACAAGGCTAGGTTAGTCGCCAAAGGGTATAGCCAAGTCGAAGGCTTAGATTACGACGAAACCTATGCCCCAGTAGCTAGACTCGAATCCATTCGAATGTTGCTAGCTTATGCCGCACATCGAGGATTTAAGCTGTTTCAAATGGATGTTAAGTCGGCATTCCTAAATGGATACATTAAAGAAGAAGTTTATGTCAGCCAACCCCCCGGATTCGAAAATCTAGATAAACCCGACCATGTTCTAAAACTTAAGAAAGCTCTCTATGGACTTAAACAAGCTCCTCGAGCTTGGTACGAGAGACTTTCAATCCATCTTAAGTCAAAAGGGTTTAACCAAGGCTTAGTTGACCCAACTCTCTTTGTAAAAACCTTAGGTAAAGAAATATTCATAGCTCAAATTTACGTAGACGAAATAATTTTTGGAACCTATACCTCAACCTTACTAAACGATTTCTTTTCACTCATGGAAAGTGAGTTCGAAATGAACTTGGTAGGCGAGTTAAGTTTCTTTTTAGGTCTACAAATTAAACAAACTAAGGATGGTATATACCTATATCAACAAAAATACACTAAGGAGTTAATTAAAAGATTTGGAATGCAAGACGCTAAGGTAATAAACACCCCAATGGCGATAAATGTTAACATAGGAGAAGACCTAGAAAGTAAGTCCATTGACTTAAAATACTATAGGAGCGTAATAGGGAGTCTCCTATACTTAACTGCGAGTCGACCTGACATCCTATTCGTAGTAAGTATGTGCGCCAGATTTCAAACCTGTGCTAAGGAGTCACACCTAACCCTAGTTAAGCGTATCCTTAGATATCTTAAGGGTACACTTAACGTTGGTATTTGGTACCCTAGATCTACGGAGTTCGAACTAATCGGCTACTCCGATTCGGATTATGCCGGTAGTAAGCTCGATAGAAAAAGTACGAGTGGTTGTTGTCGACTTCTCGGCTCGAGTCTAGTGAGTTGGTGCAGTAGGAAGCAACACTGTATTGCTTTATCTACCATCGAAGCCGAATACATCGCGATGGGTGAGTGTGTCACGCAGCTTCTTTGGATGAAGCACACCCTCCATGACTTTAAGTTAGACTTTACGAATACTAAACTTCATGTAGATAACATTAGTTCAATTAATCTTACAAAGAATCTGATATGTCACTCTAGGACCAAACATATAGAGGTCAAACACCATTTCATTCGAGAACATGTGGCCAACGGAGCAATACAACTCGAATACGTCGAATCGAAGTCTAACTTAGCAGACCTATTTACTAAACCCCTACCCGAAGCCGAATTTAGTCTATTAAGACGAAAATTGGGCATGTGCATAATAGAATAGGTACATGCAAATTATATGTTCTTACTACTATTTCTTTAATTTCATTTTTATGGAACTAGCATAGGACATACCTTAGATATCATGCACCTATAGATTTAAGGAGTCAGTACATCTCACAACACATAGGACTAATGTGTTTGTGTACTTAGCCACGTAGATGGGCGTGAGATGTTAGGATCTTACTCCTGGTTCCAGATGTAGAGCTAGTGCATCGCTATGAACCACGGAGTATAATCATACATACTAACCGACTCTGACCAGGACTGGTTGATCTTACATATCAATCAAGCCAAATATGAGTCGAACATTTTATAGATGAGCTTATTTTCAGTATATTATTTTTTTTATAAAAAAATGGGGAACATGCTTGGACTTTAAATTTAACACTTATTTTGTTTTCCACACACCCCTTACTCTTTTCGATATATAGCAAAAGGGGGAGAAAAAGGCCAAAGTTAAGGGGTCAAAATTTTTTAACTTAACTCTTACTTCATATTTAAAGCAAAAGTTAAAACTTAGTTAACTTTTACCAAAAGGCCAAAGAATTCTTAACTTAAACTTATTTGTGCCGTCTACGTTTTACTTAAACTTATTTTTTAAACTTTATGTCGTTAATGTTTTACTTAAGGGGGAGAAAGGGCTTAACTAAAACGTCTTACTAAGGCCAACTTTAAGTAATGTTAATTACTTAAAGCAACCCTCAAGGGGGAGGATTAAGGTCTTTCTTCAAGACTCACCTCAAGGGGAGGTTTCTCAAGGGGGAGTACTTGAAGAAAATCTTACTACTCCAACTTAATCTTCACATTTTTGTTTCTCATGCACATTATTACTCTTCATGCTTGCTATTTACTTAACTTTGTATGTGGGTTTGCCATAAATCAAAAAGGGGGAGATTGTTGGTGCAGTAGGAACCTAAGTTGAACCTAAGTTTTGATTATAGCAAACGATACAAAGTTAAGAATATATTGTTATCTCATGAGCTAAATCAAGTGTGCAGAAAAGTCTCAACGCTGGAGCTGAAGGCTAGCGACACCCGGAGGAAGCCGCGGTGGTCGGGCGACACTCAAGAGACTTCGGAGGGAGCCAAAGGAATTGAGTGGAAGGCGGAAGCAAAAGCAACACGTAAATGAGGTAAGCTCGTGTGTGCGGCGTAAGTAAGGTCGTATCCTCTTTACGGGGATGATCTTAGCGTAGATCCGACCAAAGACTTCTTATAGATGGTCTAGGTCGAGATCGGATGATCGACGACCATGAAATTATGTTTTCTTGAGCTAACCTTGCCTTGCGCTAGCATCACGATCGCAACTTGGAGGACTCGACGCCGCCATCAAACAATGACCGAAAGGTCGCGCAATCGATCGATGTTATCACCGATCGATCGATGATGGCCATCAGTCGACTGCTGGTCAAAGGATCAGCCTTAAGTAGTCAAGAGTTATCACCATTTTTCAAGGGGTTTTATGCCCATTTGTGATTGGCTAAAGACCCATTCGATGAGGGGCTCAAAGGATATAAAAGGAGGGCCAAACCTAGGGTTTTTCATCAATTCAAAAGCTTCCAAGTGCTTCCGATACGCTCCGACTCTCCGACATCCCTACGACGAAGCGCTGCCGAGACGACGACTAGAGCTTCAACCTTCAATCTCTGAAGTCGTCAGTATAATCTTTAAATTTGTATAAGTTGTTTTTATTTCAATATTTAAATCATATCAAGGAGAGGGGGAGTGTCCCTCTACCTTGAGTCTTTCTCGAGTTTTTGTATTCGTTTAACTCCTATCTCCATCGAGAGGGAGTTCGTTTAGTATTTGCCCTCTGTACGTGGTCAAGGACCATTAGGGCCTTGGAGTAGTAGCCGAAGGCTACGAACCAAGTAAAACCTATTTGTCTCTATTTACTTTACATTTCCGCTGCAATTAATTTTCTCTCGAGTTTTAACGAAAGAAACGAGAAAAAGTTTTTATCGCTATTCACCCCCCCTCTAGCGAACCGCATCGATCCAACAAGGGCTCCCCTCTATACTTTCTAATGCAGTGTAATCGTACCCCATCCTATGACAAATGTGGGTAAGTAGGCCTCCCACATTGATCTCTCCTCGTGCTGCTTTGTCCATCTTCACTAAGTGTCTGATGAAGTGGGACCCTACATCGATGCTACTCCTTTCTTGTAGCATGTCCCAAAGGCAAAGCAGCTCGCTAGCTCTAACTACTCCGTCACTCTTCCCACGACCAAATATAGTACTGACCATGATGCAATGGAAGTATCGGAAGACGGGGTTTTAGAGGCGCGATGCTTTGGCCCTAGAAGGGTCATTAGCGTGCTCCCCCGTCAACTCGATCCAAAATATTCGAGGGTTAAACCCAATAGGGGTTCTTCTCTCTCCCCCACTAGGCAAGCCAAAGCATGAATTCCATTGGTGAAGGGTCCATTCATGCTCAATGTTAAAAATCCTAAAAGTTATCCTACCCTCTTCTCTTTCTCTACCCGTTAAAATTTCTGCCTCTAAAGAACTCAAAAATTCTAGAACTATCCTAGAGTAGGTTGGGTGTCTTATTCCCATCATCTCTTCCCACCCCATTTTTGCAAATAGGGATTGAATGTCATCCAACAACCCTAAAGACTCTAGCAAATCTTTATCTAGGTACCTAGTAGCAGTGAGTTTACGGGTAGAAAGCATATTATATCTATCTCTATGTTCATTATTGCGAAAAAGAAGAGTTGGTAGGGCGTTACCCTCCTCCGGAGCTTCAGGGGCGTCGGCTCTCCTTGTTCGTCGCTCTGAAGCACCGAATCGAGGTGCTACATGCTTGGTCCTCCTCATCCTTGCTTCTTTTGGCTTCCTTTAAGGCTAGAAGAGCTTCTAGGTGGCGGGGAAGATGAAACCACACATCTAGGGCAAGAGAAATCGAAGCACATGGTGCAAATGGGGTGAAAACACATGGCTTGCCCTTTTTAACCTTGCGCGACATGACCGTGTGAAAACACACGACCAGGCCTTGTGCGCCTCGGGTCAGTCGGGCACGACCGTGGGAAAACACATGGCCTGGACGTGCACCCTTTGTTTATTTTCTCGTGGTGCACAATGGTCTGATTTCTCTCCCTCACTTTACCGAGTAAACTTAAGATGACTTTTGTTTTTACCTAACAAGTTCTTTCCTTACGTACAAATGCTAAATACCATAAATCAAAGTTCGAATTACAAAAAAAATTGAATGCAATAAAAAGAAATCCTAAAAACAAAACTTGGGTTGCCTCCCAAGAGGCGCTTTGTTTAAGGTCTTTTAGCTCGATCTTATTCCTACATTTTATTTGATGTGTTTGAATCTTGCTCGTGAGGGAGAAAGATATTTACTCACTTTATGCCTCTTGCCTGGTGGTCCTCCATTGCTATATCCCTTAAATCTTGCTCGTGGAGGGGCCAGATACTTTCTCACCTTTCGCTTCTTGCCTTTTGGTTCTCCATTACTATATCTATTAAATATTCCTCGTGGAGGAGCAAGATACTTGGGCACTGCTTTCCTTGACTCGAGGTTTAACATGCTTAGTCTCAACGAATCATCAATAGTTTGATCATTATATTCTAAATGCTGTAAATAATTTAACTCACCATAGACATCCTCACCAAAAGATTGATTAGTAGATTCTATTAAGTCGAATGAAAATTTATCATTATCAATCACCAAAAGGGTTTTGTTACTAGTAACTAAAGTTTCAGTGAGAGTTAAGGTAGACTCTTCTAGATCCTTGAGGTTATGAGGTGTTTTGATTGAAGCAATGCACTCCTCGATTAAAGTATCAATTAAATAATCCTCAAGTTCTTCTTCAAGTGGTGATTGAATGGATTGCCCTTCTTTACTTCCTATGCCATCTACATCTTCCTCATCCATTCGCTCAAAGTGAGTCTCCGCCATATTAGGTGTAATCCAGTCATCAAAGCCACCTTCTAGTCATTTGGTTTCTTCATCTGCCAGATTTTGTCGCATAAACTCCGTGAATTGTTGACTATGCTCCTTGCATTCCCTAGTAACTTTATCTTGCAAGGTTTCTGGGTGGAGATTTGGTTCTGGATAAAATTCGCATGGCGATTCATAGCACTCGTTCTCGCTTGGGACACAATATTGAGTCTTTGTCTGCGAATGCCGCCGTCGGAATTCATCGTTCACCGCTTGTTCTATTTGAATGAAATCTTCCATTATTTGCTCAAGTTGGGATTTAGGCGGACAATATTGAGGGTTTAAGTACCCAGGGTCATAACTATATGAATAGGAATCATCTCGTGGCCACTAGTTGTAATTGTAGGTGACATCTTCTTGTTCAAATTGTGAAGGTTCGAATATATTTGGACAATCGTTAATGGTATGCCATGTTTCACCACAATGTTCACAATAAATGTTACCAAAACTTACAGCATTCAATTGACCATAATCATGAGTAAAAGCATGCATCGTTATGCACAAAAAATTATAGGTAAGGAAAGGAATAGCAATGAGTTGGCAAGAGTCTCTTTTTTTTTTATTAAACTAGAGCACTACAAAAAACTGAAAGAAATAAAGATGTAATTAATCTAAACTGCAAATTCAATAGAAAAAATCTAAAATGAAATAAAACTGAAATAATATAAAATAAAACAAGAAAATAAATGTAATCCTAAGTCTAATCTAATTTTCCACTTCTCGATTCGATATCGAATCGATCAGTCCCCGGCAACGATGCCAAAAACTTAATGCACGCGAATGCGACCTCAAATCTCGCGATGGAAGTCGTCGAGGACTTGAAGAGCACGCTCGCGCTCAATGCCCGAAAGTTCACGGATGTCGTCAAGTAATAAAAGATTATCGATCCCACAAGGACTAGGATTCGAATACCGATATGTTCAGTGATTGAAATTGTTCGGAAGTAAACTCTAAGAGGTTTCGATTTGTGAGGGTTGTCGGTGGACTAAACTCTAATACGGTATCACACGGAGGAAGAAGGGAGCGCGCTGAGGTCTTCAAAAGTGATTCTAGGACTTCGATTTCGCTTGTGTGTCGCAAAACAATGTTTTTCATTGGGTGTTGTCTAAACGCGTTTATCTATGGTTTTATGGAAGGGACATCATACACTCTCCCGATGAGCCACCGTATCTACCGGGAGCTATCTCTGCCTTACAAGGATAGGATAGATGGTACGAGGATGCCGAAGCAATCCCTACGACGAACCGTTTCCGGTTCCATCGCATCCTTCTACCCACGGTTACAGGAGATCAGGTTTACCTCTAGGTTCCTTGTATAAAATCCCCTAAATCTTAGATACGAGGGATGTCACCCCTCGTATCTCCTAAGAACAACAGGTACAAAACCAAACACACATAGATATAGGTATAAACAATTTCCAATTGCCAAATTAAACTCAAAAACAAAATTTAACGTGAGCCAACATGTAATGTGCACATAAGCTACTCCCTAATCCTATACTCGAAGGAACTACTCCATGTCTATAAGAGAGGAATCACAAAGCATGTACATGTTCGAATACATAAGAAATAAAGTGCAAGAACAATGGAATACAATGCCTACGTGGTCTTCTCCCCAGCGTTGAAGTGCAAAATGGGGGACCTCCGGCGGCGTTCTTCCTCCCCATTGTGAGTCCCCAAAGTTTTTTAGGGCTTCGGTGTGTTGTCCCAGCCATCGTGCCTCCCCCTAGGGTTTGGGCGGAGCCATCCTTATATAGACATCACATCGGACCGCTGCAAAATTCGAAAAAAGCCCTAGTCACCACAGGGTGGTGTGATCTCGCCCATTGGACACGGCTGTGTGTAGCCACACGCCCTGGCCATATCCCATTCTGCATCTAGCTGCAAAATGTCCTTCTTTTGCTCTGAAAGTGTGCCTTTTCCCTTGAAATGCTATACTGCACACAAAAGTACAAAGAGCATACCTCCGAACCAGAAAATAGGAAATGCGTGCAAAATAGAGTGACATATGCATGAAACTAACATAAAATGTAATAAGATGTGAGCGAAAACTACTCCGAAAACCCTATATGTTTTGCTCACATCAATGCGGTGGCTCATCGGGAGAGTGTATGATGTCCCTTCCACAAAACCATAGGTAGACATTTAGACAATGCCCAATTGATAGCATGTTTTGAGACACACAAGCGAAATCGAAGTTCTAGAATCCCTTTTAAAGATCTCGCGGCAAGCTCCTTTCTACCTCCATGTGACACCGAACTAGAGTTTAGTCCACCGACAACCCTCGCAATCGCAACCCTTAGATTTGACTTCCGAACAATTTCACCCACTAAACAAATCAGTACTCAAATCTCAGTCCATGTGGGATCGATAATCTTTTATTACTTGACGACATCCATGCACTTGCGGGCGTTGAGCACAAGCGCGCGCTTCGAATCCTCGACGATCTCCGTCGTGAGGTTTGAGGTAGTGTTCGCGTGCATCAATTAGAGATAGTAAGTAACTCTGACAACCCTGAGGCAATAGTTTCTAAGCTTGTAATGCAGATATGATGGACACTCCATCATCTCTAGTACTAACGAATTTCCATGCAGGTTGATCCGATGGCCGAAAGGTCACTACTCTTGCTCTATAATCCACTATAGCATAATAAGTAGCCAACCAATCCATACCGAGAATGATGTCAAATTTCACCATCTCTAACACCTGAAGGTCCACTGTAGAATATGCCCATCAAAATCTAATGGGTAACCTTTGATTTCTTGGTGGCTAGTCAAGACCTCTCCCGATGGCAACGATACTTCTAGCCCACAAGTACGAACCATCGGAGTCCTTCCAATTCTACCCATAAATATTCTAGATATGAATGAATGGGAACTACCAGTATCAATCAAAGTATCAACATATATAGAATAAACTGAAAGCATACCCTGAATGACTGATCCTTCGGCCCGTTATGCCTCCTCTCTGGTTATTGCATATACGCATCCAGCCTCCACATTTGACGGTTGCGTCCCTAATGTAATAGTAGTGTGCCTCCACTTAAGCTGAGTCTGACTCTATAGTACTGAAGACTAAGTCATCAGTGTAGGCATAATATACCCCTGAGAGTTGGCTGGTAAAAACTGCTGTGTAGGTACCCCTGGATAGTAAATCACTAGAGAGGCAGGATACTGAATAGCTGTCGGCATCACTGAAGAGGCACCCCCTATATGTGATACAACTGTGCCTGAGGGGGTAATGGCTGCTTCTGACCATACGCCTGTGTCCCTTGTGCTATCCTCTGCTGCCTCTACTAGCTAGAATTCTTTCCCTTGCTGAAGTTATCTGAGAACTCCAACTGTGCTCTCAAAGTACTCTCCCGACTGGTATGCCCAGGTTGCTTGCAATAATAGCAAACAGGTTGCTCCAAGGGACACACTGGAGCTCTATGGCTTCCAGATTCACATCTATAACATCCGACCCTATTCTAGCCCTTATGACTCTTCTGAGAACCTCCAGAATACTCAGAAGCTTTTCACTTCCCTTTTTGCGACCTAGAAGATATCTCTGCAGTATCTCGAGTAGCACCACCTTGATCCTGCTTTTTTTGAGTCTAATTTGTTGTATTCTATTTCGGCTGCTTACTCTAGGACATTGCTTCTCCATATCTTTCTCCCTTGAAATCTGTTGGTAAGTCATCTCAATAAAGATAGCTCATTCCAAGACCTCTCTGTACGAGTTAATTAAAGATCCCGACATCCTGGCCCAAATATAAGCAGCTAAACCCTGAGCAAACTGGAGCATCGGATATGTATCATGAGTTACCAGATGAGGGCAGAACTCCACAAGTCTGGTAAATTCTGTATTATATTTCATAATAGATAGGTCACCTTGCTTCAGGTTTAGGAACTCCTGACGACGTGCCGTAGAAAACACCGAAGGAAAATATTGTCTCCAGAAGGCATCTCAAAAGACTGCCCAGGTAATCCCACGCTCCCCGAGTAGGGTTTTTTGCATCTTCCACCAGGTAATTGCCTGATCCCAGAGGTGATATGCAGTTAGGCCCACTTTCTCCTCATCTGTACAATCCACGTACTCGAAAGTGTCCTCCAAATTTTCCAGCCAAGCATGGGTGACCCATGGATCAGACTTCTAACATAGTAAGTTGATCCTTGGTTGAACATGCCAATACAAGTATCCGTGCTTTATCATTGAGCCAACTGGAATCTGCAGGTACTGGCCTAGTCGGTGGTATATCCAGATTTTGAGACTCTGAATCATCGATAGTGGGATAGAGAGGTTGTTCCTGAGTAATAGGCTCAGTCGTAGTAGTCTCTAGTCCCACAACTTCGACTGGTCGCCTTGGTGGATGACCCCTACTACTAGTCTGCACAAGTGTCATAACTCTGACTATATACACCTGCTGAACAACCTTATATAAGTATCTAACCTGAATATAAGTTATCAAGAATTCTTACTTTGTGTTGCTCGGAGCTCATGTCGTTGTCGATCCCATCTCACAAAACCAAAACCAAAACAAATTGACTCCCAAGAATCCAAAACTCAACGAAAAACATCATTGTATGACATCGCAAAACCTAGGGCTCTGATACCAATAAACTTGTTATGCCTCGAGAGTATGTCGAGCCAAAAAATGGATAACATCTCCCCTGTACGTGACACAATATCCTCGCTTTATACAAAGACTTTCAACCACAACCACAACAAAAGATATAAATATAATATCAAACTCATAGCGAAAATCATCACAACGAAATAATAAACTCAACAACAATGCATACTGGTATGACTAACCACAAAATAAGAAAGTACCGACATAAAATCCGAAACAACACATGTGTACACCAACAAAACAATTCCAACAACACATAACACCACATAAACTCCAAGTACATAACCAAAGCAAATGGAAAACCAAAATAACCATAGGAGTGATGCTCCAAGCCGTCACCAAGTCTTCTACCTATTACCTGGGTGACAAGAAAATCTAGGGTTTGTGGTGGTGAGTATAAAACTCAGTAGTAATATGAAAGATAATGCATAAATAGCATAAATCTCATGAGATTCAACAATATACCATCTAAAGATACAACAAGTATATATATATATATATATATATACCATCTAAATAACTAAACAACGTAAGGTGCAAACATACCTGAAAGTCTACTATGCTACACTCATCCAACCTAAGCATATATCCACAATATACAACGTGAAGAGTAATACTAACTCTGTAATCAACAACTACCTTACTAACATTCTATAATGAATACAAATAATAAATCTGGTCTAACTCATACTACATCATGATACTGATCAAAGGTATCCAATAATCCGACCAACTCATACACAGGTATCCCACACACAACCATATAGAAAATGCAAGTAGCATTTATGATGATGTGTAAACAAATGCAACAAGCATAATACAAACAAATGCAACATCACAACAAGCATATATTTGAATTAACATGTTCCGACTCAACACAAACTACTCCCTAATCCTAGAATCAGAGAGTCTACTCCATAGATATGAGAGAAGAAATACAATGCATGATCATATTCGTATAAATAATAGAATTTACGCAAAGAATAGGATTTACAATGCAATGTAGGTCTTCTCCTTGGCGTTGAAGTGCATAATCTTGATCTTCGGCGGCGTTTCTCCTCCCCGTTGCGAGTTTCCTAAGCTTTTCAAGGCTTCGGAGTGTCGTCCCAGCCATCGTGCCTCCTCCCTAAGGTTTGGGCAGAGCTTTCCTTATATAGACATCACGCCGGATCACTGCGAAATCTGGAAAAAACCCTAGTTGCATCAACTTGCTGGGCCGCCACACGATCATGTGAAAACACATGGCCTGGCCATGTGTCAGGCTGTGGCGGTCGTTTTCTCCCTCTGAACATGGTCGTGTGTGGGCACACGCCCTGGTTGTGTTCCCTTCTGTGTCCAGCTACCAAATGTCTTCTTTTGCTCCGAAATTGCACCGTTTTTTCTATAAAATGCTATCTTACACACAAAAGTAAATAGAGCAGATCTCCAAACCAGAAAATAGGAAATTCATGCAACATAATGTAAAATATGCATGAAATGAACATAAAATGCTATAAGATGTGAGCAAAAACTACTCCTAAAACCCTGTATATTTTGCTCACATCAATTCCCCCAGACTTAAATCTTTGCTTGTCCTCAAGAAAACCTCAGTGCCATGAAATTTAAAAAGGTATTGTTCCATACTTAGCATGTTAACTAAATTTATCAAGTGGTATTTGCAATCAAAGAAAAATAAATATGTTCTAGAAATTCACTAAGTTAGCTCCTCGTGCTTGTACTAAGAGAATTTTCTTAGGGGATACTCGTTCCATGGTGAGTTAAGTCGTCATCCTATAGCTTTCTTAAGGTATCCGACTCTTAGGCACTTACCTGCCCAAAGCGAGGGTCGTTCCCTAGATCTCGCACAAAGTCTCAAAGGCGTGTTTGGTATTGAGAGAAATTGATAGGTGTTTCCCCAATAACCTAACTCGGTCTCAAAGAGGCACTTAACCATTTCCACCCACGAAAATTGTTTTTTATCCCTCATAATCTCTTTTTCTTCTTTCATTTCTTTTTTTTCTCTCTCTCTCTCTCTTTTTTCTTTTATCTTTTTGGCTCACTGGGATTTTGATTTTTCCAAATGGGCTTACACAATCCGAGCATCTCTAGTAACTAAAATGCTAAATCTAGAGTCACCTATGGATTTCAAAGTATTAGACTACTGAGATGAATCATAACTAGGTATGTACCAGACTCTCCCTTTCAGAAAGTTCGTCATGTGTATGAGAAAAATAAAAGCTAACCAGTGTAAGCCTAGAATATTCATTCAAAGGCAATAAAATAAAATACCACGAGGTAAATGAAGTTAATCTACCCATGGAAACAACTCATGAGGAAAACTTTTTTTTAAAAAAAACTACTGAGGCAGCTTTACAGATAACAAAGATTAAGTGTTGAAAGAAACTTAACAACCTATGCATGAACAAATGAATGCTGACAATAATGCTAATATCAGGAAGGAAACTACTGCTAGAAACAAAATAAAACAAAACTTCGCCCCCCCCCCCCCAGACTTAAGTGAAGCATACCTCTAGTATGGTGGATGAGGTGGAAAGTTTGGTAGCCTCGACATGTCAGGATCCTAGGAGAACCTGCTGCTGAGCCGCTGATGCCACATGTACATGTGGTCAATCTGAGAGCTAGTGGATGCAGCGGCTACTCTGTGCTCCTCCTCCCTAGCCCACTGTGTCTGCTAGGCTCGCATATGCTATCGGTGCAGGTGCAGGCTCATGTTGACGTGGACTAGGTGGGCTCCTATACATGCGTGGACTGGAGGGAGAGTGATGTAAAGGGGGATAGATGGGCGCCGATGTGGATGGTCCCTCATATGGAGGGGACTCCACTATCAGGTCTAAGCGTCAGTTGGTGCGTGTGGTGATGGTGGTACGATCGGGGTCAGGGAGCCTAAGGGTCGTCAGGTTTTTCCTTACAAAGCATAAGGAGTGGCCTCTTACAATCATCTTCATGACCATACACACTCCTAGATCGATCCTAGGACTCCCCTCTATACTATCTAGCGCGGTGTAGTTGTACCCCATCTGATGGCAAATGTGGGTAAGTAGGCCTCCCACATTAATCTCTACTCTCACCGCTTTTCCCATCTTCACTAAATGTCTAATGAAATGGGACCCTACATTGATGCTACTCCTTTCTTGTAGCATGTCCCAGAGGCAAAGTAGCTCGCTAGCTCTCACTACATCGTCACTCTCCCCACGACCAAATATATTACTTGCCATGATTCGGTGGAGGTATCAGAAAATGGGGTTTTGGAGGCGCGATGCTTTGGCCTTAGAAGGGTCGTAAGCATGCTCTCCTGTCAATTCGGTCCAAAAGATCCGAGAGTTAAACCCAATAGGGGTTCTTCTCTCTCCCCCACTCGGCAAGCCAAAGCATGATTCCATTGGTGAAGTGTCCATTCATGCTCAATGTTAAATATCCTAAAGGTAATCCTACCCTCTTCGTTCTCTCTACCCGTTAAAATTTCCGCTTCTAAGGAACTCAAAAATTCTAAAACTATCCTAGGGTAGGTTGGGTGTCTTATTCCCATTATCTCTTCCCACCCCATTTTTGCAAATAGGGCTTGAATGTCACCCAACAACCCTAAGGACTCTAGCTATTCTTCATCAAGATACCTAGTTGCAGTGAGTTTATGAGTAGAAAGCAGGTTATATCTATCCCTATGCTCATTGTTGTGAAAAAGAAGGGTTTGAAGAACGTTACCTTCCTCTGGAGCTTGAGGGGCAATGGTTCTCCTTGCTCGTCGCTCCGACGCACCGAATTGAGACACCACTTGCTTGGTCCTCTTCATCCTTGCTTCTTTTGGCTTCCTTGAAGGTTGGAAAAGCTTCTAGGTGGTGGGGAAGAAGGATCCACATGGCTAGGGCAAGAAAAATCGAAACACACGGCGCATTTGAGGCAAAACGCACGATGTGCCTTTTCAACCTTGTGCGATACGACCGTGTGAAAACACACGGCCAGGCCATGTGCACTTCTAGTTGGTCAGTCACGACCATGAGAAAACACACGGCCAGGCCGTGTGTCCGCTTTTTCTCTCCTTTTGTGCACAACGGTATGAATTTTCTCACACCCTTCGCCGTTTAAGCTAAAATTGATTTTATTTTTACCTAGCAAAGTTCTTTCCTGGTTCTAATGCTAAATGAAATGGAAATCAAAGTTTAACTTAACTAAATGCATGCAATACAATCAAAAGAAAACCTAAAAACTAAACTTGGGTTGCCTCCCAAGAAGCACTTTGTTTAAGGTCGTTTAGCTCGATCACACTCCATCATCAACTTGGCTCTGGAGGCTCCGTGAACCTCCATTCATCCATCTCAGAATCGACATTCAGTGGACTCGGCTTTAACCTACTGAAAGTGAAGCCATCTAGGAAGGGAGCTTTATACTCTGATAGGATGAAGAGGATGATCTCACCTCCAATGAGATCTGGTGTGCCTTTACATCTATGCACGCCCCCGCAGTTGCCAGAAAATGTCTTCTTAAAATGATGGGATTTTGGGGATCGGGTCCTGTGTCTAGTGTGATGAAATCCATGGGTATCACGAAATTCTCAATCACCACAGGCACCTGTGTTAGCATGTCGACAGGTTCCTTGACTGAGTCATCCCCCATACGAATACCAAGGTTTGCTGGTTGGAGCCCATTCAGTGCCATCTTCAAATAATATGCGTAGGGCATCACACTTACTGATGACCCCATGTCGCACAGTGCTTCATTGAAGCTTTCCCCATAAATTGAGCAAGGATAACAAATTCACTAGGGTCCTCAAGCTGGGGTGGAATCTTGTCCTCAGTTTTGGCTTGGTCAGGTAGGGTGGAAATCATGGTTGTACACCCTTTGCAAATCTATTTCTCTGTGCTATTCTCTCACTGCCCACTCCTTCCTCCTTAGCTTGACTCGGCTCGGGCAATGATGGAGAGCTCTTCATAGGTTGTGACACGGTTTGGGCTACCTGGGTCACTTGTGTCTCCAACATCCTTGTGTGACTTGCAAGACCGTCAACAATGGCCTGCAAGTCTCTGAGTGAGTCCTCTATTTTCTGATATTGGTGACGAAATTCCTCATTGGCCTTTGTTTGGGTAGTAATGAAGTCTTCCATCATCAATTCTAATCTAGACTTCTGTTGTTGTTGCTGCCCATTACCTTGCTGCTATCCATACCCTCCTAATGATTGGAAGTGCCTCAAGTTATTTCGATAGGAAAATTTTGGGTGGTTCCTCCATTCGGGATTGTAAGTACTGGAGTACGGGTTATTGGGTCTTTGATTGTAGTCTCCAACCACATCGCAGTGCTCAATCTGCTCTTCTAAGCTGCTCTGCCCTCCACAATAGTCCTCCCGATACGCTACTACTTCTTCTCCAAAGTCAATGGTTGCGCATGCAGATGTAGGATTCAAAGAGTCAAAACATTTGCTAAGCACGTCCATTCTTGCTGCTAGGTGGTCCATGGAGTTTATAGTATATCATCCAGCTGCAGAAGTTGGTTGACCACGTTCAGAAGCCCATTGATGGTGGTTCTGGGCCACCTCTTCTATTAGCTCCTCTTGTTCATAAGTGCTCCTCCCGAAATGTAATCAAGGGACATCTTCATGCGATGGGATCCCATTGTAGAAGATGTGGATCACCAGCCACCTTTCTAGTTCGTGGTGGGGGCATTGGTAGAGTAGCCCCTTGTAGCGATCCCAAGCTTCGAATAGGGACTCCCCTTCTTTCTGATGGAAGCTTGTAATTAGATGGCGCATGTGAGCAGTCTTGCTTGGTGGGAAATATTTGTTCAAAAACTGCTGCTCACATTGCTCTCATATAGTAATACTTCCCGAAGGTAGGGAGTGAAGCCATTCTTTAGCCTTATCCCGCAATGAGAACGGGAATAGGCTCAGGCGGATCGCGTCCGTAGGGACTCCATTCACCTTCATTGTTGAACAGATTTCCAATAATGTCTCTAGGTGCCGATTTGAGTCTTCAGTCATAGCTCCCCCGAATTGAATCGTCTCTCCGGCGATGATAGTTTTGTTCGATTTCTAAATCGATCAGAATCAGGCCTTCCGATCCTAAACATCTAAGCATATGAAGAACCGAGCCACAAGAATTAGGAGTATTTCCTAATACTAGAGAGCAGGAAATAAACTAATCTAGTTGCCAAAAGTAAAGAGTCAATAAGAAAATAGATAACTACTGCTAAAATAAAACTAAATCTATATATGGAAAATCTAGAACTAAAGTAAATAAAGCAAAATAAAAAAAGGAAGTAAAGCAAGTAAATAAATCTAATCCTAAGTCCGATCCAATTATCCACCTCTTGATTCGATATCGAATCAATCAGTCCCCGACAACGATGCCAAAAACTTGATGCACGCGAACGCAACCTCAAATCTCGCGACGGAGACCATTGAGGACTCGAAGCGCACGCTCGCGCTCAATGCTCGCAAGTGCACGAATGTCATCAAGTAATAAAAAAGATTATCGATCCCACAAGGATTGAGATTCGAGTACCGATTTGTTCAGTGGATGTTATTGTTCGGGACTAGATTCTAAAGGTTGCAATTAGGAGGGTTGTCGACAGTCCTAACTCTAATACAATGTCACACGGATGAAAAGAAGGGTCGCTACGGGTCTTTAGATGGATTCTAGGATTTTAGTTTCATTTGTGTGTCACGGAAACATTGTCAATTGGGTTTGCTTAGGTTTCTAGTTATAGTTTTGTGGAAAGGACATCATACACTCCCTCGATGAGCCTTCACGTCTATCGAAAGCTACCTCTGCCATACCAAGTCAACCCCTGGCTTTAGGATGGGATAGTCGGTAAGAGGATGTCGAATTGATCCCTACGACGAGTCAAAAATGAGACGTGTTTCCTACTCTATCGCATCCTTCTACCCACAATTACTGGCGATGAGGCCAACCCTTAGGTCCCTCTTTAATTCCCCTAAATCTTTGATACGAGGGTTGTCACCCCTCGTATCGGCTAAGCACATTTTCTAGAAAACCAAAACACCAATTGCAAATATAAATTCAAGAATGAAAAGATATTTGAATTAACATGTTCTGACTCAACACAAACTACTCCCTAATCCTAGAATCATAGAGTCTACTCCATATATACGAGAGAAGAAATATAGGGCATGATCATATTCGTATAAACAACAGAATTTACGCAAAGAATAGGATTTACAATGCAATGTAGGTCTTCTCCTCAGCATTGAAGTGCAGAATCTTGACCTCCTGCGGTGTTCCTCCTCCCCGTTGTGAGTTTTCAAAGCTTTTCAAGGCTTCGGAGTGTCGTCCCAGCCGTCGCGCCTCCTCCCTAGTGTTTGGGTAGAGCTTTCCTTATATAGACATCACGTCGGATCGCTGCGAAATCTGGAAAAAAACCCTAGTCGCATCAACTTGCTGGGCCGCCACACGGCCGTGTGAAAACACACGACCTAGCCATGTGTCAGGCTGTGGTGGCCGTTTTCGCCATCTGAACATGGTCATATGTGGGCACATGCCCTGGTCATGTTCCCTTCCGCGTTCAGCTGCTAAATGTCTTCTTTTGCTATGAAATTGCATCGTTTTCCCTATAAAATGCTATCCTTCACACAAAAGTAAATAGAGCAGATCTCCGAACCAGAAAATAAGAAATGCATGCAATTTAATATAAAATATGCATGAAATGAACATAAAATGCTATGAGATGTGAGCAAAAACTACTCCTAAAATCCTATATATTTTGCTCACATCATTATTGTTCGGAGTTCAGTTCTAATGGTTGCGATTAAGAGGGTTGTCGACGGTCCTAACTCTAGTACGGTGTCACACGGAGAAAGAGAAGGGTTGCTACGAGTCTTTGAGGGAATCCTAGGATTTCGGTTTTGCTTGTGCGTCGTAGAACACGCTACCAATTGAGTATTATCTAGACATCTAACTACAGCCTTGTTGAAGGGACATTATACACTCCCCCGATGAGATTTCGCATCTATCGGAAGCTACCTCTGCCATACCAGGTCGACCCCTGGCGTTAGGATGGGGTAGGTGGTACGAGGATGTCGAATCAATCCCTGCAGTGAGACGGAACGTATCTCGTTTCCAACTCTATCACATCCTTCTATCTACGGTTACGGGAGATGAGGCCAACCCCTAGGTTCCTCCTTAATTCTCCTAAATCTTTGATACGAGGGTTGTCACCCTCGTATCGACTTCGCACAGTAAATAGAAGACCAAAACAAATAGCTATAGATCTAAACAATCACCAATTGCAAATATAAACTAAAGAATCAGAAATATATTTGGAATAACATGTCCTACGTACACAAACTACTCCCTAATCCTAGAATCGGTAAATGTACTCCATGAATATAAGAGAAGAAACACAAAGCATGATCATGTTCAGATATACAATGAAAATTATGCACGAAAAGTAAATTACAATGCAATGGGTCTCTTCTCTCTGGCGTTGAGGTGCAGAATTTGATCCTCAAGCGGTTTCCTTCCTCCCCGTTGCAAGTTCCCGAAGCTTTTTAGGGTGTCAGAGTGTCATCCCGACCATCATGCCTCCCCCTAGGATTTAGGTGTAGCTTTCTTTATATAACCATGAGGCTTACTCTTCATGAAATTCGGAAAAAGACCTAATCGCGTCAAAATGGTTGGACGCCACACGGTTGTGTGTTTCCACATGGTCAGGCTGTGTGTGGCCCTGTGGTGGTCAATATCGAGCTTCGGACAAGGCCATGTGTAGCCACACGCCCTGGTCGTGTCCCTTACTGCATCCAACTGCTAAATGCCCTTTTTCGCTCTGAAAGTGCATCATTTTCCCTATGAAATGCTATCCTGCACACAAAAGTACAAAGAGCAAATCTCCGAACCAGAAAATAAGAAATGCATACAAAACAAAGTACTATATGCATGAAACAAGTATAAAAGACAGCAAGATGTGAGCAAAAACTACTCCTAAAACCCTATATGTTTTGTTCACATCATCGGGCTCCTAGGAGAATTGGTTGCTCAACCGCTGGTGCCACATGTACATATGATCAATCTGGGAACTGATGGACGTTGTGACTGCTCTGTGCTCTTCCTCCTCGGCCCACTGTGATCATGCATCTCACATGAACCATCAAACCTCTTGGCGGTAGGCAACCTTCTCCTGAAAATAGTGTTGGGCCTCGTCATAGAACTCCTCAACCCTCTGAAAATGTTCTCGTAGATCTTGGAACTCTGCCTATGTATAGGTCCTGTGCTCCTCCTATCGCTACCCCTGTGTCTGTAACTCTATGAAGATGTCATTGAGGTGCAATCGAAACTCCAAGAAGTCATAGGCAGGCATACCTGTATCCTACTCTAAAGAATGAAAAGAATGTGGTGCAAGCTCGAGGCATAGACTTGGTGGGCTCCTATACATAGGTGGATCTAGATGTGAATAATGTGAAAGTGGTAAAGGAGGTGCAAGAGCTAGGACAGAAGATTTGAGAGACATGGCTGGTTTGGAGCAAAACACATGGCTCTCATCCTTTTAAAGGGGTGTGACATGATCGTGTGGAATCCACACAGCCGACCGTGCTAGGCTCTGACCTGGGCACTTGGAAAAAGTTCAGGATTTGGCACGGCTGTGTGAAATTCACACAGTCGAGCATGTGCGACTCTGGATTTTTCTCGGAGTGCACCACAGTCCAAGCCTTTCCACACGCCCCGCTGTGTGCTCTTCTAACCGTTGGGCATGACCGTGTGAAATCCACACGGGCGCCCATGCTTCCTTTTGAGGTTCTAACAAGGGATCTCCTCTCTACCTAGCAAGTTCTATTTGATTCTAAAACACTTGTGAAGATTCCAATGGACAAAAAATTAAAGTCTAAACTAACAATGCATGAATGCAAAAAGACTAAAACATGTGAATTTAAACTTAGGTTGTCTCCCAAGAAGCGCTTGTTTAAGGTCTTTAGCTTGATTGTACCCCTACATTTCATCTTGGCTCTGGTGGCCCAAGGAGATTTTTCTTCCTCCCTTTCTTGATGCGTTTGAATCTTGCTCTTGGGGGAGCAAGATATTTGCTCAGTTTATGCCTCTTGCCTTGTATTCCTTCATCACTATATCTCTTAAAACTTGCTCGTGGGGGGAGGGGGGTGCAAGATACTTGCTCACTTTATGCCTCTTATCTTGTGGTCCTTCATCACCATATCTCTTAAATCTTGCTCGTGGAGGGGCAAGATATTTATTAGCCACCTTCCTTGGTTCAGGATTGAACATGCTCGTCTTCAAATAATCATCAATAGTTTGATCACAATATTCCATTTCATCCATATGTTGTAAATAATGTAACTCACCACAAATATCCTCACCAAAAGATTGATTAGCAGATTCTATTATCTTGAATGAAACTTTATCATTACCAATCACTAAAAGGGCTTCATTATTGGCAACTAAAGTTTCGGTGAGGGTTGAGGTAGGCTCTTCTAGGTCCTTGAGGTTAGGAGGTATTTTAATTGAAGCAATGCACTCCTCGATTAAAGTATCAATTATATAATCCTCAAGTTCTCCCTCTAGTGGTGATTGAATGGATTGTCCTTCTTATTTTCTTGGTAATCGGCTCGATGTTCTAGCAGACTAGCTAGCGATCTGTGCTATCTGAATCCCCAGCTTCTTTTGTCAACTCGCAAGGTCATTCATAGATGACCTTAATTCTTCAAGTATCGTCTTTGTCTGCGAATGTCGCCGCTGGAATTCAATGTTCGCCGCTTGTTGCGTTTGAATGAAATTTTCCATCATCTACTCAAGTCAGGATTTAGGGGGACAATATTGAAGGTTTAAGTAGCTAGGGTCATAACTATATGAATAGAAATCATCTTGTGACCACTGGTTGTAATCGTAGGTGACATCTTCTTGTTAAAATTGTGAAGGTCCAAATATATCCGGACAATCATTAATGGTATGTCATTGTTCACCACAATACTCACAATAAATATTACCAAAACTTACAACATTAAATTGATCATAATAATGAGTTAAAGCATGCATTGTTATATAATATAAATAAGGAAAAGAACAGCAGTGCTTCGGAAAGAGACTAAAAAACTGCTAGAAATTAACTAAAGCTAGAAGAAAACTAAAATCTAAATTAGTACTAAATTGAATTGGAAAGTAATAAAAACTAGGGAAATAAACCTAAACTAGGTCCAATCCAAACTATCCACTTTTGATTCAATATCGAATCAATAGTCCCCGACAACGGTACCAAAAACTTGATGCACGTGAGAGTGACCTCAAATCTTCGACGAGGATCGTCGAGGACTCGAAGTGCGCACTCATGCTCAACACCCGCAAGTGCACGGATGTCTTCAAGTAATAAAAGATTATCAATCTCACAGACACTAAGATTCAAATACCGTTTGTCCAATGGATGTTGTTGTTCGGAGTTATAATCCTAAGAGTTGTGGTTGCGAGGTTGACGGTAGTCCTAACTCAAGTATGGTGTCACTCGGAGGAAGAGAAGATTCGTTCAAAGTTCTCTAAAGGATTCTAGGACTTCGGTTTCACTTGTGCGTCGTGGGACATACTATCAATTATATGCTTTTGAGCCCTCTAATTATGATCTTGTGAGAGGATCATCACATATTTGTCCGATAAACTTTTGCTTTTACCGGGAACTACCTATTCCTAATCAAGTTTCCCTTTCGAATCGTTAGAGCTCAAGGGGTTGATACCGTTGGGAGCCATCTATCACTAAGGTCCCTCAACCCTTCTAGAGTTAATCTCTCCTACTTTGGGCCTTCTGCTAAGATAGGTTATTGGGGTACGAGGACGTCCTAATAATTCCTAGGAAGAGGCAGATCATATTTCATATCCTACTCTATCATATTCCATCTTTACAATTACGGGAGGTAGGATTACTGCAAGGTCTATCCTTGGTTTTCCTAGATTTTTTATACGAAGGTTATCACCCTTTGTATCGCTTATGTACAGTATAAATAGAAACAAGACGTGATCCTCATCGAACTCAAAAACATACAACTGCAAATAAAATCAAAAGAGATGACTATTTGATCTAGCATGTCCACATACACAAATTACTCCTTAATCCTAGAATTGAAGTATCTACTCCATAGACAAATATGAATAAACACAAGACATCTTAGGAAAAGTAATTACAATGCAAACATAATGAGAAAATAAGGAGAGTACTTTATGTCCTTTCCAATTTACATGTCTTGGTTGTTCTCCTCGGTGTCGGAGAATCAAGAGGGATCTTCTAGCCACTTCCTTCTTCCCCGTTGTGAGTTGCTGATGCTTTTTAGGACACCTTCTTGTCATCCTAGCCATCGGGCCTCCTCTCGAGGTTTGGGAGCCCTAGGATGGCTCCCCTCATGATCCTAGCTTCTTAGATAAGTTTCCTATATATAGAGGTGGCTCCAACTTTCCATAAATGCTTGGAAAAACCCTATTTCGAATTTGTAGAGATCGCCACACGATCGTGAATTTCTAGTTGGGTCGTGTTCAAGGCTGATGACTAAAATCTAGGGGATATGGAATCCAATCGCATTCTTACCAGAGTCAGAGTCCAGTCGGACCGTGGTCGAATCGTGGTCGAAATTCGGCCTAATCGTGGCCACAATCAGGTACAATATTGTGGTCACGAATGACCCGAATTTGTCCCGATCACGTGTGACCATGATTCCATCACTGTTGTGGGTCTGTTGTGAGCCAAGAGATGCTACGAACGACCCCGATGAGTTCAGAGATGGGTTATAGAGCACTCGGTGAAAATAATGTGTATTCCTCATTACTGTACAATCACATAGATCAGATGGATGAGGACGCATAACACACATGATGCATGCGAACGTAACCTCAAATCTCATGACGGAGACCGTCAAAGACTCAAAGCGCACGCTCGCGCTCAACGCCCGCAAGTGCATGGATATCGTCAAGTAATAAAGAATATCGATCCCACAGGGACTGAGATTTTGATTATCGGTTTATCCAGTGGATGTGTTGTTGTTCGGATTAGTATCTTAGGGTTCACAAATGAGAGGTCGTCGATGGTCCGAACTCAGTACGGTGTCACACGGAAGAAGAGAAAGGTTGCTACGAGAATTTGGATGGGATTCTAGGACTTCGGTTTTGTTTGTGTGTCGCAGAACATGCTATCAATTGAATGTATCCAGATTTTATAGTTAGGATTTTGTGGAAAGGACATCATACACTATGGTACGAGGATGCCGAATCGATCCCTGCGACCAGCCGAAACGAGACACATTACCAACTCTATCGCATCCTTCTATCCACAGTTGTAGGCGATGAGGCCAACCTCTAGGTTTCTCCTAATATCCCCTAAATCTTAGATACGAGGACTATCACTCCTCGTATCGTCTACGCACAGAAGATAGAAAACCAAAACACAAAGCTATGGATCTAAACAAGCATTCAACTTCAAATACGATTTCAAGAATGGAAACATATTTGAAATAGCAATGTTCTACTCAACACAAACTACTCCCTAATCCTAGAATTGGAGAATCTACTCCATGAATACGAGAAGAGAGTCACAATACATTATGGAATTCATGAATATAATGATAAACGTGCAAGAAATATGAATTACAATGTAATTGCAGCTCTTCCCTCTGGCATTGTGGTACAGATCTTGATCCTCGAGCGGCTCTCTCCTTCCCCGATGCGAGTTCCTGAAGATTTTTAGGGCTTCGGAGTGCCATCCCGGCCGGCATGCCTCCCCCCTAGGGTTTGGGTGGAGCTTTCCTTATATATACATCATGTCGGATCACTGCGAAATCAGAAAAAAAACCCTAGTCACATCAAATCGCTTGGCCGCTACATAGCCATGTGAAAACACATGGCCTGGCCGTGTATCAAACTGGGGCAACTGTTTTCACCCCTTGAACATGGTCGTGTGTAAGTACACACCCTAGCCGTGTTCCCTTCTATGTCCAGCTACGAAATGTCTTCTTTTTTCTTCGAAAGTGCATCATTTTCCCCACGAAACGCTATCCTGCACACAAAAGTATATAGAGTATATCTCCGAACCAGAAAATAGGAAATGCATGGAAAATAAAATAAAATATGCATGAAACAAACATAAAATGAGATGAGATGTGAGCGAAAATTACTCCTAAAACCCTATATGTTTTGCTCACACCAACACACATCACACAAGAATAGGCACCCTCATTTCCATCACTGTTGTGGGTCTGCTGTGAGCCGTGAGATGTGTTGGATTATGGGCCCTGGCACCGACGTGGGTGTGTGTTCGAACACATTTCGTAAACATGCACACAGCAGAAGAAAAAATAAGTAATAACTAACTTATTACAATACACACACCACACACATGTAAGATACAACAAGTGTAGACATAATCGTCATTTCAAATTTTCAATAAAGAAAACTACTCTAGGTATACATGATGGATTATGTGAAGAAGAAATGACATCAACCTTAGTGACCCTCGTAAGTTTTACCTCTATCCGTATCCACGCCAAGTATCATCGGGATAGCATCAACAAGCTACGAGCCCCGTCTTCACATGAGATACTAGTCTCGTGTCGAAGACGTTGTGATCTAAGAGACAATCACAATACGAATCCAAAATGAGTTTCATAAACTCGCTTCTTGAAAGCGGTTTTCATCAACCAATTGACAAAACTTTGATCCTCCACCAAAGAGGATTGTTGGAGATCCAATCCTCAGCAAAGAGGTCACTATCGGAGTTCGAAACGCCATCTAAATGATGCTCTTGTCGTAAAGGACACAAGCTGTCCAAGAGGGCAGCTTGGTGGAGGAGGTTGCCGACCAAACAAATGGTCGGCGGTTGGACTACTGGCCGGTCGATGGCCGGTGGCTCGATGGATCGCCAAGAAAAGGTGGCCGGCCGGCGACTGGGCTTGGGTCGCGGCAACACCAAGGGCAGCGCACAAGCACAAGAGAGTGAGAGAAGAGAAAAGGCTAGGGTTTCCAAAACCTAGAATCCAACACGGGTTATCTTTGAATCCAATTATTTATAGAGAACATGTCTCTTAACCATTAAAAGACTTTTTCTCAAACCTTTTCTCTAAAGCCTTTTCTCGAAAACCTTTTCTCAAAGGGTTATTGGTTTACAACCAAAACCTGTTAACCCGCTCCATTAACATAAGTTAAAATAAACCAAACAGCATTGGTCTATTTTAAGTTAAAATGAACCGAACCAATTTTGGTTCATTCGTTTAAAACAAACCAAACCACTTTGGTTTATTTTCCACCATTAGATTAGAACCAAACCGATTTGGTTCATCCATCATGTCTTCATAGGACTCGGCCTATCCATGCTTCCGATGCGACTGAAATAATTTCATGCTCGCTCCATATTTGGTCCAATCAAACCAAGTCTCTCTCGATCTGAGAATCCTATTCTCAAACTCGTTTTAAATCCTTTGAATAACACTCGTAGTGCATGTGACCAAATAGATTCCTAATTTATGTTGTTCATCTATAATTAACCATAAATTATAGAACGATCACGAGTGGCATCTAGTAGTACATCATGATCCCCAATTAATCGAAAAATCAACGGTTGACCCCAAAACAACTTCTGAAACCTTTCAGCAGCTACAGTGAGTCGTGCCCCATTCCCTTCACTCATCTTATACCCACTTGGTTTAGGATATGGTCCATTGTGTCAGTCCCCACTAGGCTGATCATGTCACACCTAGCCCAAGTATTATTTCCTCGTCCTTCGGATTCTAGATACTACACATGTATCCGAGAGTATCATACTCTAAACATGTAATGCTTTGGCCAAAGACTTTAGTAACAATCCGACGAAAGTTCATAGGGTATACATCTCCTCGCAAGGAGTGGTGAATCCTCTATAGGCTATTCAAACACCTTCTGTCACTTTGACTTATACCCAATCATCCTGGGTCTACATCTCCTCAGAGATGCTTGCTTAAGATGTCAAAGCAAAAGTCTTCATGACCAAGATGACTTGAATACCGCAAGTCAAAGGAACATCGCACTTAAGCTGTAGTAAGAACTTCATTGACATATCCATATACACTGAAAATCATATGAAGTCTTACAGCTAGTCACTCTAATGAACTAGTTACCATAACTAGCATCCACGGTTAACTCCAGACATCCCAATGTCTCCAACCAGTGAGAAACAGCTGCTTGGATAAATCAAAGAGTATAACTCATGCTAGTCTCAACAGAATTGATGGTGTATGAATACATCAATTCATCGACTAGGGATAATTCCAATACATTACAATTACATATGTAGAGATACTCACTAGTTGTGAATTGATGTGAGCAAAACATATAGGGTTTTTGGAGTAGTTTTTGAGTTGGACCATTGATAACCCTCACATTCACAACCCTTAGAGTCTAGTCCCAAACAATTACATCCATCGAACAAATCGCTACTCGAATCTCAGTCCCTGTGGAATCGATAATCGTTTTATTACTTGATGACATCCGTGCACTTGCAAGCGTTGTGCGCGAGCGCGCGCTTTGAGTCCTCGACAGTCTCCGTAGCGAGATTTGAGGTCGCGTTCGCGTGCATCAAGTTTTTGGCGTCGTTGTCGGGGACTGATTGATTCGATATCGAATCAAAAAGTAGATAATTGGATCGGACCTAGGATAGATTTACTTTTATTTTTTTGTTTTATTTTATTTTATTTTATTCCAGTTTTGTTTATTCAGTTGCTCTTTCCTTATTTATAGTTTCCTGCATATAATGATGCATGCTTTTACTCATGATTATGGTCAATTTAATGCTATAAGTTTTGGTAACATTTATTATGAGCATTGTGGTGAAACATGGCATACTATTAATAATTGTCCGAATATATTCAAACCTTCACAATTTGAACAAGAAGATGTCACCTACAATTACAACGTGTGGCCACAAGATGATTCCTATTTATATAGTTATGACCATGGCTACTTAAACCCTCAATATTGTCCGCCTAAATCTCGATTAGAGCAAATGATGGAAGATTTTATTCAAACGCAACAAGCAGCGAACGTTGAATTCCGACAGCGGCATTCACAGATAGAGACTCAATATTGTTTCCAAAATGAGAATGAGAGCTATGAGTCATCATGCAAATTTTATCCAGAACCAAGTCCCCACTTAGAAGCCCCACTAGATAATTTTACTAGGGAATGCGAGGAGCATAGCCAACAATTTACGGATATTATGGAACGAGATCTAGCAAGAGAAGAAACCAAACGACTAGAAGGTGACTTTGATGACTGGATCACACCTAATAGGGTGGAGACTCACTTTGAGTGAATGGATGAGGAGGACGTAGATGACATTGGAAGTAAAGAAGGACAATCCATTCAATCACCACTTGGAGAAGAACTTGAGGATTATATAATGGACACTTTAATCGAGGAGTGCATTGCTTCAATCAAAACACCTCCTAACCTCAAGGATCTAGAAGAGCCTACCTTAATCCTCACTGAAATTTTAGTTACTAATAATGAACCCCTTTTTATGATTGATAATGATAAAATTTCAGTCGACATATTGGAATCTACTAATCAATCTTTTGGTGAGAATATTTATGGTGAGTTACATTATTTACAGCATATGGATGAAACAGAATATCATGATCAAACTCCTGATGATTCTTTAAAGATAAGCATGTTCACTCTCAAACCAAAGAAGGCAGCCAATAAATATCTTGCCCATCCACGTGCAAGATTTAAGAGATATAATGATAAGGGACCACAAGGGAGGAGGCATAAGGTGAGCAAATATCTTGCTCCCCCACGAGCAAGATTCAAACGCCTCAAATGAAACGTAGGAATAAGGTCGAGCTAAAAGACCTTAAACAAAGCGCTTCTTGGGAGGCAACCCATGTTTAGATTTTGTGTTTATTTCTTATTAGTTTGTTGCATTCGTTTGTTTTAAACTTTAATTTATATTCATTTAGCGTGTTGCATTTGAATTAGGACTAGAAAGGACTTGCTAGGTAGAAACAAAAATCATTTTGAACCTACACGACTGAGCGTGTAAGGAGAATTCTGACCGTTGTGCACCATGAGAGAGAAACGGGGGTGTTTTCATACGGCTGTGTTGCGCAAAGGATAAAGGGGTGCTGCACCGTGCATTTCGCCCCTGTGCATCACTCTCCCTCTAGTCTACATATGAATAGGAGCCCACATAGTCCACGTCGACATGAGCCTGCACCTACACCACCACCTTTTCTACTTTTGAGCAGGATGCAGGTAGATATGCCTATGATTTTTTGGAGTTCCGATCGTGCCTCGATGACATATATCCGTCAGAGCGCATGAGGATGGATGAGCAAAGTACCTACACTCAAACAGAGTTTCAAGGCTTCCGGGAGCACTTCCAACGACCCTAGGAGTTCTACGACAAGGCCCGTATTTATTTCCAGGAGGAGGCTGCCCACCATAGGGAGATTCAGCAGAACATGCGTGCCCAGTAGGCATAGTGGGCCTGGGAGAAGGAACACAGAGCAGTCGTTGCATCCACCAGCTCTTAGATCGACCACATGTACATGTGGCATCAGTGGTTGAGCACTAGGTTTTCTCAGGAGCCCGACATGGCGAGACTACCGGACTTCACACCTCGTCCACCATATTAGAGGTACTGCTTCGCTTAAGTCTGAGGGGACCCCAAGTTTTGATTTATGTTGTTTCTTGCAGTAGTTTCTTTCCTAATATTTGCATTTTAGTTTTAGTTAGCATTCATTTAATCATGCATAGTGTGTTTAGTTTAATTCAGCACATAAAATTTTCTATCTTTAAGCTGCCTCAGTAGTATTTTTAAAGTTACTTACATGAGTTGATTCCATGGGTAGCTTAACTTCATTTACCTCATGGTATTTTATTTTATTTTCTCTTATGAATGTTCTAGACTTACACTGGTTAACTTTTATTACACCTACACATGACGAATATTTTGAAAGCGAAAATCTAGTACATACCTAGTTATAATTCATCTCAGTAGTATAGTACTTTGGAATCCATAAGTGACTCTAGATTTAGCATTATAGTTACTGGAGATGCTTGGATTGTGGAAGCCTATTCAGAAAAATCAAAATCCCAAGAAAGAGAAGAAAAAAAAGAGAAAAAAAAAGGAGAGTAAGAAAAAAATTTTGAAAAAAAAAATTGAGGGATAAAAAAACAGTTGTCATGGGTGGAAATGGTTAGGTGCCCCTTTGAGACCGAGTTAGGTTACTAGGGAAACACCTACCAATTTCTCTCAATACCGAGCACGCCTTTGAGACTTTATGCTAGATCTAGGGAACGACCCTCGCTTTGGGCAGGTAAGTGCCTAAGAGTCAGAGACCTTAGGAAAGCTATAGGATGATGACTTAACTTACCACGGAACGAGTATCCACTAAGAAGATTTGCTTAGCACGAGCACAAAGAGATCTACTTTTGTTAATTTATGTGTAGGGTGGCATTTTTGGAGCAATTTATGAAGCATGGGCCTTAGGGAACATGCACTGGCCATGTCCCAAGACTTGGGCATGTTTTCGAAGCGAAACGGATCAAAACGGAAGCTCCAAGAAAAGACATGGCCAGACAGTGTGAAAACACACAGCCGTGCCTTTTTTCCAGCTCAATTTTTAGTCGAGATTTCATCTGTTTTCTAGCCTTGCACATGACCAGGCCGTGTGAAATTCACACGGCCATGTGGCGACACCGCGAATTCAAGGAAATTGGGTTTTTCAAGCATTTATGGAAAGCCGAAGCCGCCTCTATATATAGGAAACTCATCTAAGAGGTGGAGGAACATGAGGGAGCCACCCTAGGGCTGCCAAACCCTAGGGGAGGCAAGACGGCTGGGACAGCACACCGAAGCCCTAAAAAGCTTAGGGAACTCACAACGGAGAGGAAGAACACCGCCAGAGATCCGAGTTCTTCACTTCAACACCAGAGAGAAGGCCACATTGGCATTGTAAATTTCTGTTCTTGCACTTTATTTATTATTTATTCGAACATGAACATGCCTTGTGTTTCTCCTCTCCTATCTATGGAATAGTTTCTTCGATTCTAGGATTAGGGAGTAGTTTGTGTGCGTAGGATATGTTGCTTCAAATTGAATTCTGATATTGAGTTTGAATTTACAATTGGAATTTGTTTAGATCGATATCTATGTGTATTTGGTTTTCTATCTACTGTGCTTAGCCGATACGAGGGGTGACAACCCTCGTATCTAAGATTTAGGGGATTTATACGAGGGACCTAGGGGTTGGCCTCATCTCCTGTAACCGTGGGTAGAAGGATGTGATAGAATTGGAAATGGTTCGTCATAGGGATTGATTCGGCATCCTCGTACCGCCTATCCAGTCCTTGTAAAGCAGAGATAGCTCCCGATAGATGTGGTGGCTCATCGGGAGAGTGTATGGTGTCCCTTCCACAAGACCATAGTTAGACATTTAGACAACGCCCAGTTGATAGCATATTTTTCGACACACAAGCGAAACCGAAGTCCTAGAATCCCTTTAAAAGATCTCGCAGCAAACTCCTTTCTTCCTCCGTGTGACACTGTATTGAGTAGGACCACCAATAACCCTCACATTCACAACCCTTAGAGTCTAGTCCCAAACAATTACATCCACCGAACAAATCGGTACTCGAATCTCAGTCCCTGTGGGATCGATAATCTTTTTATTACTTGACGACATTCATGCACTTGCGGGAGTTGAGCGCGAGCGCACACTTCGAGTCCTCGACGATCTCCATTGCGAGATTTGAGGCCACATTCGCGTGCATCATGATCCAATCACAAATTCTCTCATGCTATGAATCATATTGCTGATATTCAGTAAATGAGTTTAAAATCCAATCAAATACATGATAGCATGTTCACTCAAATAGAGAATCTTCATTTATCAAATAAATAGTACAACCATAAGGCGATTGCCTTAGGACATCTCTCATATATATCTAACAAACTCTCACTTGGCCTAATGTCAATCACCACGGTATCCAATTCCATAAGCTCTAACATGACACTCAAACTTAGTTTGAGGTAAGGCCTTAGTTAAAGGATCCGCTAAGTTTCTTTCAATGAGAATCTTCTTGATTTGTATTTTCTTCCTACTTATGATCTCTCTAATCAAATGATAGAGGCGAAGGACATGTTTAGATTGTTGATGAGACCTTGGTTCTTTTGCCTGTACAATCGCTCCATTGTTGTCATAGTAGACTGGTATTGCTTCAACAATGGTTGGAACCACACCAAGTTCAGAGACAAACTTATTGATCCAAACCGCTTCTTTTGCTATTTCCGAAGCTGCAATGTATTCTGTCTCAGTGGTAGAATCCGCTACAGTGCCTTGCTTGGAACTTTTCCAACTTATTGCGCCTCCATTACAGGTGAATATGTACCCAAACTAAGACCTGGAATCATCCTTGTCTGTCTGGAAGCTGGCATCCGTATACCTATATATCACCATATCACCCTCTCTATATATTAGGAACACATCCTTAGTTCTTCTTAAGTACTTAAGGATTATCTTCACAGTCGCCCAATGATCCATTCCTAGATCAAACTGGTATCTGCTCATGACACTCAGAGCATACGATACATCAGGCCTCGTACATAACATAGCATACATGATAGATCCTATTGCGGATGCATAGGGGATCTTACTCATGTAAATCCTCTCGTCTTCTGTGCGTGGACATATAGACTTCAAAAGGTGTATCCCATGCCTGATGGGAAGGAAACCTTTCTTGGATTCCGACATGCTAAACCTCTTTAGCACTCAGTCTATATATGTAGACTGCGAAAGACCAAGCAACTGTTTCGATCTATCTCTATAGATCTTAATCCCGCGGATGTAGGTCGCTTCTCCCAGGTCTTTCATGGAGAATGTTTTGGATAACCAAATTTTAACTGACTTCAAGACAGATATATCATTTCCTATAAGTAATATGTCATCGATATACAACACTAGGAACACGACTGCACTCCCACTTGTAGGAACGTTGATGACTACTAGGGGGGGTGAATAGTGCGTTTGTTGCTTGATGGAATTTGTTCGTGTTTGATTGTCTACACTTTTGTTAGTACAGCAGAATAATAATGACAAATACAAATAACAAGATACACAATCACAACGCACAAATATAACGTGGTTCAGAACCTCAAGGTTCCTACTCCACGGGTTGGGCTCGAATGAGCCCTAGCGATGCAAACACCACCACTAAACCAAAACACTCCTTCTCGACAATAAGTTAGAGGCGGAGAAACCTCTTACAAGCGATTACACAAGTAATACAAAAATATAACAAGTAAACAAATGAAATATAAAGAAAACTTTACAAACTAGGGCTTTGAATGCTTGTTGATATGGTTGCTTGAATGAGCTTGAAGGACCTTGAAAGGCACTAGCAATTCACCTTCAAATCGCCTCAAGTAACCCCTCAAAGAACTATGATGAAAACCTCCACGAGATGCTCCTTTTATGCCTGCATCGGGCTGATTTTGCTCCTGGCAGTCGATTGCCATAAGGCCTTAGTTGACTGCCAACAGTACCATTGTGAGACAACAGTTTGATCCACACTAGACAAGTTTCAACAAATACACTGACAGTCAACTGCTATTACCTAGAAGTCGACTATCAGGGTCGTAGTCAACTGACCAATCGGCTATCGAGCATTCTACTCAAAGACCCGACCAACGATCATCATCCATGGCGCTAACTACTCAAGTCATCACCAATCGCCTAATGTTGGCATCGCTAGGCCATTTCTTGCAATCGAACATCAGTCGACTCTGAGTTCGACTGGTCATAATCTCAGTCGACTACCAAGAGTCAACTCGGCTGTCAAGTGTCAAAACACATGACCAATAGACTGGTCCAAAGCCCTAGTAAATTGATAAGCTCAACCATGAGGTTTAACCCAAAGCATGATTCCCTCATACTTGCTAGACCACCCTTACCCTAGACCAAAGCCTTCTAGCTACCTCCGTTAGCCTCACGCCTATCAAATCCCTCCAAGTCATCCATGACTTGTGTTGTCTGTCGGCTTAGGTCACAATTGACCGGACTCAAGTTTGACTCGAGTAGTGTTTTGATGTTTGACAATGTGTTGGGGAGATTGTTGGTCTGCAATCGACCAGTCATGTTTGATGTTTGTCATGGAAATGTCCAAGTCATGGGTACTTGGCATGGAAAGTCCAAGCATGGGTCTTGGCAAGGGAAAAGTCCAAGTTGAAGGGAATTGCTTCCCCCTTCGGTCGCTTGTGCATGGCGATCCTATCTACGTCCTGATCACTACCATTTTATTGCATTATTTTGGTCCTTAAAATCAAGGTTTTTATCCTCTCTAGTGATTTATTATTGATTATTTGCATGTTTTATGAGTTGGATCATCTTTTAGACCTAATTGTAAATTCTCCTATATTGTGGACTTATATGCAAAATCTATCTTTATTTGTAGGAGATCGAGATTAGCCACTGGACTAGACTCAAGTTGGATCAAATATGGCTTCATCTAGGATGAGAAAGATCATTTCAAACTGGATTAATCTGGACCTTTCATCAAGATTAGAGGCAATTAAATCAAGGGACCAGATCTGACCGTTCGAGAAAAGCGATGGATTCTGAGCCATCTATCTAGATCTGGAGAGATCCAGTCCGTACATTTTGATCTGGACATCTGATCCCTTCATCCAAATTCGGCCGATCATGATTATCCATTCAAATTCAATCAGTTCCATTCATTAGAGATCGAAGAAATCTTGACCGTCCAATGTGATGGCTCGATCTAAGACATTAATCTGAATCTAGAGTGATCCGGCCCATACATTGTGATCTACACATCTTGGTTGTTCATCTGGACCATTGGATCTCGATCGTCACTTCAGATTTATCAGATCCGGCCATCCATAGTTGAATCGATCACCACCATTGGATTGAGCAGCCAAATTAAGCCAACTTAATTGATTAATCAAGCCCTAGATCAAAGGAACAGTTGAGATTGAAGGGGCAATTGAATCGGACGGCTCACAAAAACCATTTAATCAGCCTTCTCTTCGCGCAGCTACAGAATCATCACCGAGCGGAACCTCTCCTCGCGAGCGAGCGCCGGCGCCGCCGCCTGCTCCTCGTGGGTGAGCGAGTGCCGACACCGCCGCCTGCTCCTCGCGGGCGAGCGAACGTCGGTGCTGCTGCCTGCTCCTCGCGAGCGACAATCGACGGTAACGTACAGCGCACAGAATAACTTCTCCACTCGCGCGACAGTCGATGACGATGTCCCCTTCCTCGTGCGAGCGACGGCGAACGCTTCTTCCTCCACGCGGCGGCAGCTTCAGGCAGCATCTCCGATGACCCTTCCTTTCATCCATTCTGGCAGCAACCTCCATCCAAGCGGCTGCCGATGAGATGCTGGGATTCGGATAGCTCGTCGGCAGCACGAAGAAGAGGAGATTCCAGGCTTTTCACCGGCGATATCTTCCTCCGCAAACTGCCAGAGCTGAGAGCTGTAACTGGATGAGATTTCGGAAGGTTGTGGTGATTGCTACTGTCGGGATCCCGCAGAACCTGTTTCCAGCTCACGGCAGTGATATCCCTTCTCCAATTTTCGGTGGCAGCACTCCATTTCATTGTTGGCGAAGAGTTTCAGCTTCTACTCTGATTCCATCCTCTCCATGCAGCTCTGGCAGTCCCGTTGTAGTATAGTGGTGAGTATACTCGGCTACAATCGAGAGACTCGAGTTCGATCCCCGACAACGGCGCCAAATTTTGATAACGGTGATTTGTGTCGTGGTACCGTTTCAAATTAATTACCGAACCCCCTCTACACTAATATAGCATAGTGGATGACCCGGATCATTTCCCAATGAGTGTAATAGATAGAATAGTAAACTTAGGATTTCTAATTATTGTTAATTCTACTGAATGGGGGTTTGGAATTTACAAGACTAATCCTACTGAATGAAAGACAATGCAGGTAATTAAAGCATTAATCTAACTAACTAAGATGGCAATGAAATTAAAGAAGATCTAAGCTAAGCATGCAAAGGAAAGCATTCGAAAACATAAAGACAGTGCAGGAAATTGAACAACAAGTCAAATGCAAACTAACATGTGTGTAAAGGAAAACATGAAATAAATCTAACTTACTATTAAACACGTCTAACTAATGAAATTAACACTAAAACAGATAAGTAATCAAACTAACAATTAATTAAGCTAAGCATCATAATTAAACTACAACTAAACTACTAAATGAAACTACTAATTGCTCTAAGTCAAACTACGAAATAGCTACAATGTAAACTACAAGACAACTAAAAACTAACTGCAAATTAGACTAAAGTTAAACTACAAACTAACTACAAGTCAACTACAACAACAATTTTGGGGGTTTTTAACAAGTTCAATTCGTGAATCCAAACATAACGTAAAGTAAACAAACAATGCAATAAAACAAGATAAACATCCAAATCAATGGATCAAAATCCAAATATAACCATCGATCTCCACAACAGTGACGACAACCCAATCGAGCTCCTCCGGTGGATGAGATGGTTGGATCCTTGCCAAAAATCATCCTAAGGCCGAATTGATGGATGAAGCAAGCCCTTTTCTCCTGGATGGCGGAATTGCCAAGCTCGGTGTAGTTGCCGGGATCCGAACCCGGGTCTCTCGGTAGCCGAGTATACTCACCACTATACTACAACGACATCGGAACCTGACAGTCTATGGATGACTCTGTGAAGGTGGAGCAGCTCGTAGTTCTGCCGTCAGGGACCGAACCCGAGTCTCTCAGTTGTAAGTGAGTATACTCACCACTACACTACAACGGAATCTGCGTATGCGTGGAGAGGATGGAACCGGAGTAGAAGATGAAACTCTTCGCCGACGATGAAATGAAGGGCTGCCGTCGAAAATTAGAGAAGGGATATCACTGTTGTGAGCTGGAAACAGGTTCTGCAGGATCCCGACAGTAGCAATCACCACAACCTTCCGAAATCTCGTCTAGCTATGGCTCTCAGCTCCGACAGTTGGCCTTGGAAGTTTCGCGGGTGAAAAACCCGGAATCTCCTCTTCTACGCGTTGCCAACGAGCTGGCCATAATCCCAGCATCTCATCGGCAGCCGCTTGGATGGAGGCTGCCGCCGGAATGGATGGAAGGAAGGCCGCCGGAAAGAGATCGCCAGACCTGTCGCCACCGCATGGAGGAAGCGCTACTCGCCATGAGTGAGGAGGAAGAAGCATCCGCTGCCACTCGCGAGGAAGGGGACGTCGCCGTGGTTGTTGCCCGTGAATCCAGCTTCGTTGCACGTTGCCGTCGTCGCTCGCCTGCGAGGAGCAGGCGGCGGCGCCAGCGCTCGCTCGCCTGCGAGGAGCAGGTGGCGGCGTCGGCACTCGCTCGCGAGGAGAGGTTCCGCTCGGTGATCTGCTCCATGGTGATGGATTCTATGTTGATAGATTAAGATGACTTTTTTTCATTCCTAGTGAGGATTGTGCCTGTTCTTATTGCTTGAGTGTGGTGTACTTGTGGTTATTGTAACTCTAGAACTTGCTTTGATTCTGTCGAGACCACACAACCATAGGTTTGCATGATTACTATGAAGGCAATCTCACTTATTTCCTTTTACTTCTTTTGTTGTCACATGCTATTCGAATAATTTCCTTATCACACGTCATTTCATTTTCATTATTTATTCCATCATCTTTTCTACATTTTCATTATGTCATTTCTATTTTTGGATGTGGAATATTGAATGTTACATGATGAGTATTTTGCCCGGGACGGACAAAAGTTTAAGTGTGGGGGAGAGAGTAGCTTAGGAGAATTTAGTGGAAGCATAGGCGAGTTGTGCTTGATCACCATGAGCTAGTCATGCTCTTTATCTTTTTAGCTGAGCTTGATGTTAGAGCATAGGGAAGTGCACTACATGTTGAAAAAAAAAGTTTGGAAAAAAAACTAAAAAAAAAAGAGTTGAAAAAAAAAATTGGGTACCCATGAAATAAAAAAAAGTATGGTGAAAATTTTGACATGTGGTGCCATTCATTTTTATTTATGTGTAATAGTATTTTTGTTAATGACATCCCTTGTTGCGCTTATTGAGAGATTTATTGTATATCATGAGTAGTTTTGTATTGAAGAATGTGATAAGGGTTGTTTACATGTTTATTGATGAAAACTTTTGGGGCATTGCTTTCTTGTATTCATCTACGTAGCATTCCAGTATTTCCATATCTTCTGGCATTTCTTTAGGTATTTCATTTCTTATCTTTCTTTCCTTTCACACATATTTTCATTTTTCTTGTATTCATGTTTCCATTACATTCTTAATAAGCCTTCAAAGTGATTATGCATTCTTATGTGTATATAGTGGTGAAGGTAGAAGAAAAGCAAGCATATGGTAGTGCATAAACCATGAGTAGCTTGAGTGAACTCCACTATGATATACTTATGAGAGCGAGAGAAACCACCACGTATCTTGTGAGACTTAATCATTCTTAGTCTATTCAAGATGGATTAAAGTCACCATGTTTGTTAACCTATGTAAGATTTGAGTCCATGATTGCTTGACTCTTTGAGAGTTGACAATCCTAGGTAACTTTCTTTCACGATTTTCTATGTATGCTTGGGAATTGCTGGAAATATACTTTCACTTTACTTTAGTTTTCTTTGCTTGCTCGGACGTGCAAGAATAAGTGTGGGGGAATTGATCACTACCATTTTATTGCATTATTTTGGTCCTTAATATCAAGGTCTTTATCTTCTCTAGTGATTTATTATTTATTATTTGCATGTTTTATGAGTTGGATCATCTTTTGGACCTAATTGTAAATTCTCCTATATTGTGGACTTATATGCAAAATCTATCTTTATTTGTAGGAGATCGAGATTAGCCACTAGACTAGACTCAAGTTGGATCAAATATGGCTTCATCTAGGACGAGAAAGATCATTTCAAACCGATTTAACTCGAGCCTTTCTTCATCAAGATTAGAGGCAATACTAAATCAAGGACGATCTAAGCAATACTGGACCGTCCTCAGAAAAGCTTGATTGATTCTGAGCCATCTATCCAGATCCGGAGAGATCCAATCCAGCATTTTGATCTTGACATCTGAGCCTCCTTCATCCCGGATTCGGTCGATCGTGATTATCTATTCTGATTCAATCAGCTCCATTCATTAGAGATCGGAGAAATCTTGACCGTCCAATGTGATGGCTCGATCTAAGCCATTAATCTGAATCTGGAGCGATCCGGCCCATACATTGTGATCTACACATCCTGGTTGTTCATCTGGACCGTTGGATCTTGATCGTCCCATCGAATTTATCATATCCAACCATCCAGAGTTGAATCGATCACCACCGTTGGATTGAGCAACCAAATTAAGCCAACTTAATTGATTAATCAAGCCCTAGCTCTAAAGAATGGCTGAGATTGAAGGGGCAATTGAATCGGATGGCTCAGAAAAACCATTTAATTAGCTTTCTCTTTGCGCAGCTACAGAATCATCACCGAGTGGAACCTCTCCTTGCGAGCGAGCGCCGGCGCCGCCGCCTGCTCCTCGCGAGCGAGCGAGCGTCGGCGCCGCCGCCTGCTCCTTACGAGTGACAGCCGACGGTGATCCACAACGCACAGAACAGCTTCTCCACTCGCACGATAGCCGATAGCGACGTCCCCTTCCTCGCGCGAGCGGCGGCGGACGCTTCTTCCTCCACGCAGCGGTAGCTTCAGGCAGCATCTCCGGCGGCCCTTCCTTCCATCCATTCTGGCGACAACCTCCATCCAAGCGGTTGCTAACGAGATGCTGGGATTCAGACAGCTCGTCGGCAGTGCGTAGAAGAGGAGATTCTGGGCTTTTCACCGGCGATAGCTTCCTCCGCCAACTTCCGGAGCTAAGAGTCGCAGTTGGACGAGATTTCGAAAGGTTGTGGTGATTGCTACTGTCGGGATCCCGCAGAACTTGTTTCCAGCTCACGGAAGTGATATCCCTTCTCCAATTTTCAATGGAAACACTTCATTTCATCGTCGGCGAAGAGTTTCATCTTCTACTCCGGTTCCATCCTCTCCACGCAGCACCGGCAGTTCCATTGTAGTATAGTGGTGAGTATACTCGACTACAACCGAGAGACTTGGGTTCGGTCCCCGATGGCGGAACTACGGGTTGCTCAACCTTCACAGAGTCATCCATAGATTATCAGGTTCCGGTGTCGTTGTAGTATAGTGGTGAGTATACTCGGCTACAACCGAGAGACCAGAGTTCGGATCCCGACAACTACACTAGGCTTTAGCAGTTCCACGCCATCCACCGGAGAAAAGGGCTTGCTTCATCCATCAATTCAGCACTTGTCGGATGATTTTCGACAAGGATCCAGCCATATCATCAACCGGAGGAGCTCGATTGGGTTGTCATCACCGTTGTGGAGATCGGTGGTTATATTTGGATTTTGATCCATTGATTTGGATGTTTATCTTGTTTTATTGCATTGTTTGTTTACTTTACATTATGTTTGGATTCACGAATTGAACTTGTCAAAAACCCTCAAAATTGTTGTTGTAGTTAGTTTGTAGTTTAATTGTAGTCTAATTTGTAGTTAGTTTGTAGTTGTCTTGTAGTTTACATTGTAGCTATTTCGTAGTTAGCAATTAGTAGTTTCATTTGGTAGTTTAGTTGTAGTTTAATTATGATGCTTAGCTTAATTAATTGTTAGTTTGATTACTTATCTGTTTTAGTGTTAATTTCATTAGTTAGACGTGTTTAATAGTAATTTAGATTTATTTCATGTTTTTCTTTACACACATGTTAGTTTGCATTTGACTTGTTATTCAATTTCCTGCACTGTATTTATGTTTTCAAATGCTTTCCTTTGCATGCTTAGCTTAGATCTTCTTTAATTTCATTGTCATCTTAGTTAGTTAGATTAATGCTTTAATTACCTACATTGTCTTTCATTCAGTAGGATTAGTCTTGTAAATTCCAAACCCCCATTCAGTAGGATTAACAATAATTAGAAATCCTAAGTTTACTATTCTATCTATTACACCCGTTGGGAAACGATCTGGGTCATCCACTATGCTATATTAGTGTAGAGGGGGTTCGATAATTAATTTGAAATGGTACCATGACACAAATTGCCTTTATCACGTCCCTGGATAAAAAACATTAATCCATGACGAAGACGGATTACCTAAGCAACCGATCCATCATCGTGCTATTCGATTAGAGTGGTCGCTTGAACAAACTTGTTGTTCAAGCAACCTAACTCTTTTCCTCGATTAGCCGCGGAATAGATGATGTACGGATCGCCGATTTTTGTGTTTATCTTTGGAGTCCATGATCATACAATTACAAACAAATTGCATAGAACAAGAAAGAAACTTAAACAAGAATTATACCTCTTGTTTACCTCTTGATCTTCTATCGTATGACCTATCCTTTCTCTTGGACGTTGTGTGGGCAACAATCCTCCAAGAGTTGAAGCCTCCTAGATCACGTATCTTCCTTTCCTTGTTCACTCCGAACAAAAGAAGATAACCAAAGCCCCTTTCTTCTCCTTTCTTGCGCCAACCACCAACCACCAACCACCAAGGTTGGTGTCCGTCAGCCCTAAGGAGAGGGAGAGAGTGCGTTGGTGCAAGGGCACCAGATAATCGAACCTGTATTTTGATTATAACAAAGACACAAAGTTAAGTTTACATCGTTATCTCACGAGCTAAATCGAGTGTGCAAAAAAGTACTAAAGCTAGAGCTGAAGGCTAGCAACACCCAGAGGAAGCCGTGGTGGTCGGACGACACTCGAGTGACTTCGGAGGGAGCCGAAGGAATCGAGTGGAAGGCCAGAAGTGAAAGCGACACAGTAAGAATCAAGGTAAGCTCGTGTGAGTGAGAGATGGTAAGGTCGTGTCCTCTGTACGGGGACGACCGTAGGCGGCGATCCGACTAAGATTTCTTGTGGAAGGTCTAGGTCGAGATCGGACGGTTAGAAATCATCGTATTTATCATTTTCCGAGCTAACCTCTCACTGCAAGGAAGTGGCGGTCATGATTGCTGGACATGGGGCGATCGTGATGCTCATCGATCGGTGATGAACATCGATCGGTGATGGCGATGAATCAGCCCTTGCGCTAGGTCAAAACGGATAAGGTTTGACGCGGTCACTTCGCGATAAAATTTATACAACTTCGTGATCTGTTCCAAAATATGAGGAGACAAATTTAGAGGCCAAAATCTATAAAAAGAGGGGAGGATTCCAACTCCAAATATCATCAAGTTTATTCATCAAGTGCTCCTACAATGTCAATGCTCCAACACTGTCATAACGCCGACGCGACAACAAGTTCAGATCTTCTTTCTAGTAATATATTTTGATATTGTATTCGTTGTTTTTCGTAATGAGGTGAGGTGAGCTTGTTGCCTCATCCTCGTACATTCGATTTTGTGATCGTTGTCTCCTACCTCCAAGCGAGGAGGAGGCGTTATAGTGTTTTCCCCGTCACAGCTGTCTAGGACAGATAGGGCCTTGGAGTAGCAACCGTTGGATTGTGAACCAAGTAAAAATAAACTTGTCTTCTTATTTTTCCGCTGTGTCTACTCGTGTTTTAACGAACGTAAATGAACGAAAAGAAATTCTACGTTCGCTATTCACCCCCCCCCCTCTAGCGATGCTTCTCGATCCAACAGAGTGTGGACGCCAGCCAAGAGCTCCAAGGGAAGAAACCCTAACACTTGTTGCCGCCGGCCAAGACTTCAGGGAAGAAGGTGCCACCCTAGGAGAGGAGAAGGAGGAGCCGGCCAAGAGCAATGGAAAAGATCAAAACCCTAATCCTCTTCTTGGTTGCCGCAGGCCCTAAGGGAGAAGCCAAGCCAATGCTTGCCGCCCAACCACTCCAAACCCTAACACCCAAAAACCCTAGAAGGATAATTCTACACTTGTCGCCCAAGCCTTGTAACCTATTTATAGATTTTTGTCCAAACCTCCTTTTAATTGTGTCCGTTGGATCTAGGCTTCTTGAGGGTTTTAATAGGCTACAATAGGGACCATGAGGAGGAGTTGGATCTTGGCCACCTAATGGATCTGACCCATATAAAATCCGATCCATTAATGATAATCCATTCCACTAGAGGATTATCATTAATCTACCTCACCAACCCCCATAATTAAATATGGGCTCCATATATTAATTGTACAAATGTCTCTCCATGTTTAAGATACCGAATGTCCATTAATTAATTAATTTACTGACAATTAATTAATCAACATCTAACTCCATGAGTAGTATCACTCAACCTTATCATCATGCAGGACCAAGTCCACCTGCAGGATTTACATGATGATCCTTATGAGATCCTCAAGGGGACATCATCATCCTAATATATAGGACATAGTTTCTTCCTATAATCAATGACACACCATGTAAATAATATTATTTCCCAACTTACCGAGCCTATCAATTTAATCCATAAATCTCACCCATTGGTAAATCAAAAAAATAAATATTAAGTACATGTGCCCGTTATTATATCAGGATTAAGAGCATGTACACCATAATATCTGATGTCTGATTCAATTATGTAGTTAACAATAAATTGAATCACCTCTAAGTCGGTCTTGCTCAATACACACAAAGTGTACTAGTGTAATTCTATGGTCAAGACAAACCAATATCAAATTACACTACAACCATATCAATGGTTTGTCCAAAACCATCTTGGTTGTGAGCCTCTACTTATAGTCTACAAGGAACTGATAACATGATCTTTTGTGTGACGCCACACACCATGTTATCTACAATGTAATGTATCAGACAATATGCATAACCATAAAATGCAAATAATTATCATGTGATTCTTATTTCAAAAATAAAGATGTTCATACAAAGGCTAGGCTTTCAGTATACATCCCAACACAAGTCATGGGTACTTAGCATGGAAAGTCCAAGCATGGGTCTTAGCATGGAAAGTCCAACATGGGTTGGAAAGGGAAAGTCCAAGCTTGAGTCTTGGCAATTGGAAAGTCCAAGGGGTTGATATTGGAAGCATAAAGTCCAATGGTTGGCGACGTAAAGTCCAAGCGGGAGTCTTGGAAGTGTAAGCCCAATGTGTCTTGGCAGTGTAGACCACGTTAGAATGACAATAGTCAATGGAAGTACCTGAAGACTAGCATATGGATGAACAATTTATGGATGACTTGGAGGGATCCGATAGGCGCGAGACTGAAAGAAATGGTCTAACAAGTATGGGGGCACCATGTTGGTGCAACAATGCTCCAAGCATTTATATGTTTTGATGTTTGGATAATCATCTAAGTTAGGCAATATCTTGTGATCTAATTGCGAATATGTTTTTAAGTAACAGGGAAATCCAAGGATGAAGACTTGGTAAAAGAGAAGTCCAAGTATGATCTTGGCAAGGAAAGTCCAAGGGATGGACTTGGCGGCGTAAGACCAAGCTTGTAGTCTTGGCAGCGTAAAGTCCAAGTGAACCTTGGCAAAGGAAGTCCAAAGTAAGGTCTTGGCAGCATAAGTCCAAGTTTGTAGTCTTGGCGGCATAAAGTCCAAGCATTTGGCAAACCCAAGACATGACGAAACCGAAGGAAGCTCCAAAAGCAAAGTGCAAAGGATGAACAAGTCGCGGACTCGGAGGGATCCTGAAGGTGCAAGGCTTATTGAGGAGCTAGAAGGTTGAGTCTAGGTCTAGGGTATAAAATCAAGTGTGAATTACTCATACTTGATGAGTATCGATCGATCACCGATCGATCGATCCGATCGGTCGCGCTCGACTAAGTCGGGTGAAACCACGACTATCGATCGATCGATGTTGATCCGACCGCCAAGGGCGCTGATCGACCGATCAAGAAAATATCGCCACGCACGCGAATGCCTCACTGACGCTACCTTGATCACTTGACTGATCACTCCATCAGTCGACTGATGGAGGGATCAGTCGACTGATCACCTGGCCGTTGGAGATTGCGGCTATGAATCTCCGCGGAGATCGCATTTCAGAAGCCGTTGGCTTCGGCGGCAGTCGACTGATGGTAAGCATCAGTCGACTGATCGAAGCCCAACGGGAAAAATAGCCCCTCTTCTATAAAAAGGGGCCATGGGGAGCTTGGTGAAGCTAGTGCTCTTGCTCCTAACTACATCCTCGTGCTCACCAAGCTTTCCAAGTGTTTTTAGTGATTCAAAACCTCCTCTTCTCTTGTTCTTGATCATCCATCATTGTAAAGAAGAGGAGAGCATTGTAAGAAAGGTTTCTCCACCTTGGTTCATCCAAAGGAGGTTCTAGTGAAGATTGATTAGGGCTAATCCACCTTACGGATTGCCGTGGAGTAGGAGCGTCATCTCCGAACCACGTACATCGGGTGTTAGCTTTGTTTCTTGCTTTGATTTGTGTTTATATTTTGTATTGCTTCCGCTAACGTTTTTGTAGAAACGAAGAAAGGCTAATCACCCCCCCCCTCTAGCCATTCCAATATTCCTAACAAGTGGTATCAGAGCCCGGATAGCTTGGAAGATCTCACCATCAACCAAGACATCAATGGCTCTTCAAGAGGGATATAGCACCGCCAAGCCACCGCTCTTCGATGGGAGTCATTTTGCGTATTGGAAAGGTAGGATGAAGTACTATCTTATGAGTAATATTGAAATTTGGCATAGCATTGTAGATGGCTTCAAGGAACCAGTGGATGAACATGGAGACCCTATTCCAAGCAAGGATTGGACAAGGGAGATGAACCGGAAGTTCGAGTCAAATGCGAAAGTCGTACTCACCATCCAATGCGGCATTACAATGGAGCAACTCAACAAGGTGGGGCCTTTCGAATCCGCCAAGGAGCTATGGGAAAAGCTCATTGAGCTAAATGAAGGTTCCAAGGAGTCAAAGAGGGCCAAGAAGGACCTACTAATTGGACAACTTCAAGCCTTCCAAATGAAGATGCATGAAACCGTAAGTCAAATGCATGGAAGGTTCAAGGAAATTGTGAATGGACTTCACATCATAGGTGAGCGAGTTGACAATCGGGACTTGGTAAGGTATATTCTTCAAGCGTTTCCTAGAAATTCTTTATGGACTTCTATAGTTGATGCCATCAAGGTAACTAGGGATCTTTCTCAAATTAAAATTGATGAATTATTTTGTGAGTTTGAATTGCATGAGCAAACTAACATGTCTTCTAAGGAAAAGGGTTTAGCTCTATTTGTTGAGAAGAAAGAAAAGAAGAAGAAAGAAAGGAAAGAGGTGTCATCATCATCCGAGTCGGAGCGTGAGTCAAGTAGTGATGGAGACTCGGCTAGTGAGATGGCCCATTTTGTCAAGAAGTTCCTTAGAAAATCAAAGGAATTCAAGAATAGAGAAGCAAGGAAGGGGTCCCATTCCTCAAGAGGTAAAATTAGTGGTAATTCAAATTTTAACAATAATGTAATTTGCCATGCTTGCAATAAGAAGGGGCACATAAAGCCAAATTGCCCAGAGCTAAAGAAGAAGGAGGAAAAGAAAAAGAAAAAGAAGGACAAGAAGGAGAAGAAGAAGAAGGAGGCCATGGTGGCTCAAACCACATGGAACACACCAAGTGTTGAAGACTCCTCCTCCGATGATGAGCTTTGCCACATCACACGCCATGTGGCACTCATGACATTAGAAGATGATTCCGGCACATCAAGCCAAGAAGACTCCTCAAGTGATGAATCGTAATCTAGTGACGATGAGGTAATGAACTCTCCCAAAGTTACGCTTCTTTATAAATCAATTGCCTATCTTCAAGAAGCTCTAGATAAGTCTAAATCTAAGGTTAAGAGCATGAAGGTAGAACTAAAGGCTATTAGGAATGAGAAACCCTCACATGTTGATTCTTGCATGCTTAAGGAAGAAAATGACAAACTTAAGGATGAGGTTAGTGAATTAAAAGCATGTTTAGAGAAATTTTCAAATGGCTCAAAATGTCTTGATATGATCCTTAGTCGACAAAGAGCCATTTACAACAAGGCCGGTTTAGGATATAAGTCAAAAGAAAAAGAAGTTGCTTATATTTCATTGATTAATAGGAAAGCAACCATTAAGGGAAAAGTTAAGAAAGCATGGGTACCTAAGAAGCTTTTACTTAATGTTACCGGTCCAAATGTTTGGGTACCAAAAGCTTGTATTTTTCATGTGATTTAGGTAGGAGAGCGAGGTATGTGGATTGTGGATAGCGGTTGCTCAACACATATGACCGGGGATGTGAGCAAGTTCTCCACAATTAAATATGTGAAGAAGGGAGCAGTGTCCTTTGGGAATAGTGGAAAACTCAAGATATTAGGTAGAGGTACAATTGAGGTATCCCCCAAAATTGTCATTCACAAAGTTTTACTAGTTGAAAATATGAAATTTAATCTATTAAGTGTTAGTCAACTTTGTGATGCAAACTATCATGTCTCTTTTGAATCCTCTAAATGCATGATTAGGCACAAGGAATTAAATGATTGCATGTTAGTTGGATATAGGAAATCAAATATCTATTATGTTGATCTTTCATATGCCTCTAACATTTCTACTAAGTGCTTTGTTGCAAAAGAAGAGGAAAGTTGGCTATGGCATAGGAGATTGGGGCACATCAACATGAAAAACATAGCCAAGGTAGCCAAGATGGAGTTGGTCAAAGGACTACCAAAGATCAAGTATGTCAAGAATAAAATGTGTGATGCATGTCAAGAGGGAAAACAAACAAAGGCATCACACAAAGGTAAAACCCTAATTAATACTTCCTTGCCATTAGAATTATTGCATCTTGACCTATTTGATTGTCATAGTACTCCATCTTTAAATGGCAACAAATATTGTTTGGTTATTGTAGATGATTTCTCTAGGTATACTTGGGTCTACTTTATGAAACATAAGGATGATACCTTAGAAATAATCATAGGATTTAGTAAAAGGGTTGAAAATGAAAAGAGTCTCAAAATCAACCGGATCCGTAGTGATCATGGTGGTGAATTTGAAAACTTAAAATTTTCACAATTTTGTTTAGAGCAAGGGTACAAGCATGAGTTCTCTTGTCCTAGAACACCCCAACAAAATGGGGTGGTGGAAAGGAGAAATCGTGCCCTACAAGAGGCGGCTAGGACTATGCTTAATGCATATTCTCTACCTAGCTACTTGTGGGCGGAAGCGATTAATACCGCTTGCTATATCCAAAATAGGGTTCAAATCCATAGGTTTTTAGGAAAGACACCTTTTGAATTATGGAATGGGACTATTCCCACAATTCATTATTTTAAAGTCTTTGGATGTAAAGTTTATATTATAAACACCAAGGATAACTTAGGAAAATTTGAATCCAAAGCGGATGAGGGAATCCTAGTTGGATACTCATCCACAAGTAGAGGATATAGAGTCTACAATAAGAGAACCCAAGGGATTGAGGAGTCCTCCAATGTTCAATTTGATGAAGCTACTAGTACCTACCCTAGAAAGTCCTCTATTGATAAGGATATTAATGACAATAATCAAGACATTACCCAAAAACTTCAAAACTTGACCATTAGGGTAATGATCAAGGGGAGGAAGAGGAGACTCGATGATGAAAGAAGGGTGGAAGATAACAATGATCAAATTGAAACCCCTTCTAGAAACCTAAGAATTCATCAAGATCATCCACTTGACCAAGTAGTAGGAGATCTATCTCAAGGAGTAAGAACTAGGTCATTTCATAGACCTCCTACTAGTCAAGTAGCTCTTATCTCACAAATTGAGCCCAAATCGATCAATGATGCATTACATGATCCGGATTGGATTTTGGCAATGCAAGATGAATTGGCTCAATTTGAGAGAAGTCAAGTGTGGGAATTAGTACCTAGACCCAATGATAGCACCATAATTACTACAAGATGGGTCTTTAGGAATAAGCTAGATGATCAAGGAAATATCACTAGAAATAAGGCTAGGTTGGTTGCTAGGGGATTCAATCAAGTTGAGGGGCTTGACTATGATGAGACGTATGCCCCGGTTGCGAGGTTAGAATCTATTAGGATTCTCTTAGGGTATGCTTCCTACATGGGATTTAAACTTTACCAAATGGATGTTAAATCGGCATTCTTAAATGGTTATATTAAGGAGGAAGTATATGTAGAGCAACCACCCGGATTTGAGAACATAGATTATCCAAATCATGTATGTAAGCTTAGGAAAGCATTATATGGGTTAAAACAAGCTCCCCGGGCATGGTATGAAAGATTGACATCTTTCTTAATTTCTAAGGATTTTAGAAGAGGCCAAGTAGATCAAACATTGTTTATAAAGTCAACATTAAAAGATATATTCATAGCCCAAGTATATGTTGATGATATCATTTTTGGGTCAACGAATGATGATCTTCTTCAAGACTTTATAAAAAATATGAAAAATGAATTTGAAATGAGTTTGGTTGGAGAGCTTACCTTTTTCCTAGGTTTACAAGTCAAACAAACCAATGAGGGTATTCATATTTATCAAACCAAATATGCAAATGAAATGATCAAGAAATTTGGTTTGGAAAATGCCAAAATTGTAACCACTCCTATGTCCACTAGCACTAGAATAGATAGTGATCATGAAGGTAAATCAATTGATCTTAAACTTTATAGGAGTATGATTGGTAGCCTACTATACCTAACCGCTAGTAGACCCGACATTTTATTTGCGGTAGGTATGTGTGCAAGATATCAATCTTGTGCCAAAGAATCACATTTAGTAGCCGTTAAGAGAATATTAAGATATATTAAAGGCACCCTAAATGTAGGACTTTGGTATCCTAGGACTAGGTCATTTGAATTGCTTGGTTATACGATTCGATTATGGGTGCAAATTGGATAGGAAAAGTACTAGTGGTGGATGCCAATTTCTTGGGTCCTCCCTGGTTAGTTGGAGTAGTAGGAAGCAACATTGTGTTGCTTTATCAACAACCGAAGCCGAGTATGTGGCTATGGGTGGTTGTGTAGCTCAATTACTTTGGATGAGACATACTCTTGTGGACTATGAGCTACACTACTCTAACATTAAAGTTTATTGTGATAATATGAGTACCATCAACTTGACCAAAAATCCGGTACATCACTCTAGGACCAAGCACATTGAAGTGAAACATCACTTCATAAGAGATCATGTGGCAAGAGGGGACATTGAACTTAATTATGTAGAATCTAAGTCCAACCTTGCCGATATCTTCACCAAAGCTCTTCCCGAAGCCGAATTTCCATCATTAAGGAGAGAGCTTGGTATGTGCTTTGTAGAGTAAAACTCTAGGTTTGCATAATCCTATACTTTTATAGTAGCTTTATACCTTGATGCATCTCACAAAAAGCCTTAAGACACCTTGATTTTTGTATTGAGACAATTAGAACCATGTGATATGATAGGGAAGGTGTACTTGGCTCATCATGCTTGTTATGATGCATTACTATGAGCCAATAACACACCTAGAGACATAAAAACCTTATGGACCAATCATTGGGAAGGCTTGTATTCAAGTAATGAATACATAGCTCAAAGAACATGGTTGGAAATTCCAAATAATATATATATTAAACTATGTTCATCATATTTTGAAAAATAGTTTTCAAATGGAACACAAAAGTGATACAAAGTTTGCAAAATCTTTAGAACTTTTGTTAGGTTCCAAGTTTGTATCAATCTTGAAATCTGGAAAACATATATTTTTCAAATTATTTTTCCTTAATAAAGTATGATTTCAGAAATATGTATGCAAAATTTCGTGATTTTTCGAGATTTCTGGAATTTCTAACGCATTTCTGAAGTTGGGCTGAAAAGGCTGAAATTTCGATTTCAGGCGTAGCAGTCGACTGGTTCAGAAACCAGTCGACTGATACACTGTATTTTCTGATAAACAGCTCCATTTTATGGTATTTAGTGTATCCTTGATGTCCTACAACTATAGCTTGATAATATTGCGTATAAACAAAGGTTTAGGACTGTTTAGTGCAGTGGTTTAGGGGGAGTTTCATAAATTGTATCTTTTTCATCCCCAAATCCATTGTTGGTGCAAAGTTAGGACTTAATGTTTTTAAATTTCTGTTATGCTTTGCTTCAAATATTATTTACACATTATAAAGCTTATCTTGGATTAAGGGGGAGCTTTAATTTCAATTTTATACCTTAGTCCAAGATCCAACACCTTTGATTCCTTCATTTTTGAATCCTTCTCTTTTTGATGTATGTCAAAGGGGGAGAAGGGATGTTTAAGTTAGATGATTATGTGTGTATCTTTAAAAGACCTAACTTAAATGATTGTCAAACATCAAAAAGGGGGAGATTGTTGGTGCAACAATGCTCCAAGCATTTATATGTTTTGATGTTTGGATAATCATCTAAGTTAGGCAATATCTTGTGATCTAATTGCGAATATGTTTTTAAGTAACAGGGAAATCCAAGGATGAAGACTTGGTAAAAGAGAAGTCCAAGTATGATCTTGGCAAGGAAAGTCCAAGGGATGGACTTGGCTGCGTAAGACCAAGCTTGTAGTCTTAGCGTAATAAAGTCCAAGTGAACCTTGGCAAAGGAAGTCCAAAGTAAGGTCTTGGCAGCATAAGTCCAAGTTTGTAGTCTTGGCAGCATAAAGTCCAAGCATTTGGCAAACCCAAGACATGACGAAACCGAAGGAAGCTCCTGGAAGCAAAGCGCAAAGGATGAATAAGTCGCGAACTCGGAGGGATTCTGAAGGCGCACGGGGTAGTGAGGAGATAGAAGGTTGAGTCGAGGTCTAGGGTATAAAATCAAGTGTGAATTACTCATACTTGATGAGTATCGATCACCGATATGATGTATCGATCGTCAGCGCTCGACTAAGTCGGGTGAAACGACTATCGATCCGACCGCCTTGGTCATGGCAATGATCGATGTTGCAATCGATCGCCAAGGGCGATCGAATGATCGATCAAGAAAAATATCGCCAGAATGCGCTCTCACTCATTGCGCCTTGATCACTCGATCGATCACTCCATCGATCGATGGAGGATCGGTCGGTGATCACTGGCCGTTGGAGATTGCGTACGAATCTCGCGAGATCGCGTTGGGCCGTTGGCCGGCGACCGATCGATGGTAAGCATCACGATCGATCAAGCCTAACGGGAAAAATAGCCCCTCTTCTATAAAAGGGGCCATGGGGAGCTTGGTGAAGCTAGTGCTCTTGCTCCTAACTACATCCTCGTGCTCACCAAGCTTTCCAAGTGTTTTTAGTGATTCAAAACCTCCTCTTCTCTTGTTCTTGATCATCCATCATTGTAAAGAAGAGGAGAGCATTGTAAGAAAGGTTTCTCCACCTTGGTTCATCCAAAGGAGGTTCTAGTGAAGATTGATTAGGGCTAATCCACCTTACGGATTGCCGTGGAGTAGGAGCGTCATCTCCGAACCACGTACATCGGGTGTTAGCTTTGTTTCTTGCTTTGATTTGTGTTTATATTTTTTATTGCTTCCGCTAACGTTTTTGTAGAAACGAAGAAAGGCTAATCACCCCCCTCTAGCCATTCCAATATTCCTAACACACCATACTTGGTGTTAAAACTCATGATTGAGGTTTGCCAGTCGACTGGGATTATGGACCAATCGACTGGTCAAGTATTTTGACACTTGGCAACCGAGTCGACACTCAGCACTCGATTAGGATTATGACCAGTCGACTATCGTGAGTCAACTATGGTTCGACTGTGGCAAAATAGCTTGGCAGTTGATGTGAGCAAAATATATAGGGTTTTAGGAGTAGTTTTTGCTCACATCTCATTATATTTTATATTAGTTTCATGCATATGTCACTCTATTTTCCATACATTTCCTATTTTCTGGTTTGAAGGTCTGCTCTTTGTATTTTTGTGTGCATGATAGCATTTCATGGGAAAATGATGCACTTTTAGAGCAAAAATGGAGCAATTTGTGGAGCACGGACCTTAGGGAACATGCACTGGCCATGTCCCAAGACTTGGGCATGTTTCCAAAGCGAAACGGATCAAAACCGAGGATCCAGGAAAAGACATGGCCAGGTCGTGTGAAAACACACGGCCATGCCTTTTTTCCAGCTCAATTTCCAGCCGAGATTTCATCTGTTTTCTAGCCTTGCACACGGCCAAGCCATGTGAAATTCACACGGCCATGTGGCGACGCTGCGAATTCAAGGAAATAGAGTTTTTCAAGCATTTATGGAAAGTCGAAGCTGCCTCTATAAATAGGAAACTCATCCAAGAGGTGAGGGAGGAGGAGGGAGCCGCCCTAGGGCTCCCAAACCCTAGGGGGGAGCGGTACGATGACTAGGACGGCACACCGAAGCCCTAAAAAGCTTCGAGAACTTGCAACGGGGAGGAGAAACGCCGCCGGAGGTCCACACTTTGAACTTCAACGCCAGAGAGAAGACCACGAAAGCATTGTAATCCTTTGTTCCTGCATTTTATCTCTAATATATTCGAACATGTACAAGCTTTGTGATTCCTCCTTTATATACATGGAGTAGTTCTTTCGATTCTAGGATTAGGGAGTAGCTTGTGTGCACATTACATGTTGATTCATGTTAGATTCTGTCTTTGAATTTAATTTGGCGATTGGAAGTTGTTTATACTATATCTATGCGTGTTTGATTTTCTACCTGCTATGCTTAGGTGATACAAGGGGTGACAGCCCTTGTATCTAAGATTTAGGGGATTTTATACAAGGAACCTAGAAGTAAACCTGATCTCCTATAACCGTGGGCAGAAGGATGCAATTGAACCAGAAACGGTTCATCGTAGGGATTGATTCGGCATCCTCGTACCGTCTATCCCATTTTTTTAGGAGGAGATAGCTCCCGGTAGATGTGGTGGCTCATCGGGAGAGTGTATGATGTCTCTTCCACAAAACCATAGCTAAACGTCTAGACAACGCCAATTGACAGCATTGTTTTGTGACACACAAGCGAAACCGAAGTCCTAGAATCATCTTTGAAGACCTCGGCATGCTCCCTTCTTCCTCCATGTGACACCGTATAGAGTATAGTCCACCGACAGCCCTCACAAGTCAAAACCTCTTAGAGTTTACTTCCGAACAATTTCAACCACTGAACATATCGATATTCGAATCCCAGCCCCTGTGGGATTGATAATCTTTTATTACTTGATGACATCTGTGCACTTGCGGGCGCTGAGCGTGAGCACGCACTTCGAGTCCTCGATGGCCTCCATCACGAGATTTGAGGTCGCGATCGCGTGCATCAAGTTTTTGATGTCATTGTCGGGGACTGATTGATTCGATATTGAATCGAGAAGTGGAAAATTGGATCTGACCTAGGCTAGATTTACTTTTCTTGTTTTATTTTATTTTATTTTATTTCAGTTTTGTTTATTCAGTTGCTCTTTCCTTGTTTATAATTTCCTACATATAACGATGCATGCTTTTACTCATGATTATGGTCAATTTAATGCTGTAAGTTTTGGTAACATTTATTGTGAGCATTGTGGTGAAACATGGCATACTATTAATAATTGTTCGGATATATTCGAACCTTCACAATTTGATCAAGAAGATGTCACCTACAATTACAACGTGTGGCCACAAGATGATTCCTATTTATATAGTTATGACCATGGCTACTTAAACCCTCAATATTGTCCGCCTAAATCCCGACTCACTACTAAAAAAGCTATTTTTAACGATGAAATTTACTAACGGTATCAAAATACCATCGTTATTAATGGTTCAACATCGACGGAATTTAATACCCGTCATTAATGTATATGCATTAACGACGGTATTTTTTCCCGTCGTTGGTACTTTGTCATTAAAGGTATACCTATAACGATGGTATTTTTTTCCCGTCGTTAAAGATTTTGATAAAGTCTATTTAGATTATTAAATTATTGAGTGATTTACTTGATATTTAAATCCCTATAACCTAAGTTTTATCCCGTGCCCTTTTCCCCATCCATCGTCGTTCTTCGCTTGAGCCCCAGTTCGGCGACTTCGTCGCCACGACCGATTGTCGGTGTTGCTGGCCTTCTCCCTCAGTAGTTGCCTTTTCTTCTTCCTCTGTCGCAAACAGCTTCTTCCACCGTCGACCAGTCTTTGATCGAGTGGTTTTGCGTTCTCCAATCGCCCCTGCAGTCTCTTCCTCGTGCCATTGCATGGGCCTCCCCTGCGAGCATCGATCATCGTGGTCAGCCCCTCTCTGCCCGCGAGCAACTCCGTCGTCGTTTGTTTCACCGTCAACCCCACGATCCCAGCGCTGCCCACCTCTACGACCGTCAGCTTACCGTGCACTGTGCGCAACAACACCGGTCATCGATCTAATGTGCGTTGTGGGTAGCAGCATCGTTGTGCACCCTTCCAATCTCCACTACAAGCAACAGCTTCCCATCGACCATCGCTACCCTGCCGAGAAGGTACTTGTCACGCTGAGAAGGTAGTATACATCCTGTGATAAATACCTCATTTATCATTGCAGTTTCATTTCTTGGACCCAGTAATAGTGATTGAGAAAATTTTATCAAGACCATTCATTATACTTTCCTTTAATGCTGCCAGAAAGATTTTGTCAAGACAACTATTATCTAACTCGTTAGCTATTCAAAATGTTTTACTAAACTATGATTCACAATGGAACCAATAATCTGTGTACACAAATTGATAATTCTCAATAATAATATCAATATACCATGTTTGCTACTCTATGATGGTTTTGATCTGAATCTTGGTGTGGGCTTATGTGTATGATTCAACCTTTTCTTTTCTTGTTTTTTTTTATATCTATCCTACATTTTATTTTCAAAATGTTAGGCAGTGAAACATTTTTTGCATGTAAACATATAAGTTGGATTAGCCTTCAATTAGAAGTTGAAGGAAGTGTCTTTTTTTCTACATTATGGCCTTTGAGGTTGTCATTTTTAATTCAGTTTGGTCTTTGGTTTTGTCATTATATACTCGTCAACCCTGTTCATGAATGCCCAGGGAGCCTTGTTATTCTGGAACTTAGATTACAGATTACATTCTTGTCCTTTTTCCTTCTATTGGTTGTGATTGGAAGGATATTATCCATTTTGATGTTGTGTTCATCTGTTGAGAAACCTCTTTTATTATGAAGAGGTGTAATCATCTTACCAAGGCTTCAAACTGCAGGATGACTTGTAAGTTCTTTTGCTATCATCTTCATTATTCTTTTCCCCTGTTATCCTTTTATTCCTTTCAGAAACAATATATTTCTTTTGGAACTCAACTTGATTGTGTTCATCATGGTCATAAATTGTCATAATGGATTGTCACTGTGACAATAACACTGAGACTACCTCTTGTCCAAACTCCAATTGAGTTTCCAGCTCATTTCCAATTCAAACTTTAGGCAATGGAGAATTTAAACCATTTGAGTTTGTCCATCTTGTAATATGCTAATTACTTATTTACTATGCACCGAGAGAACTGCAGATATGAACTAGTTATATAGTCAACAAAACAAAATTTTCAGCATTATGTACTGGTATAGGAAATAGTGATAAGTTTTATTTTTTTGCATAAGTTGCATACAGCTAATATAATTTCCTATTGGAAAATTATAATGGGCACATCTCATGTTCCAGTTGTCTAAATTAAACTTGGAGCAAACATAATTTGTAAATTGTATGAAGGTTTGAAATCTCATTCTGAGTTGGGGTATTAATACCCAGCATGAATGTTATATTGTCAAGCTTGAGTTGGTGCCTTGATGTAATATAACAATATTTCTGTTATGTTTAAATATAAATGTAAACTAAAGTGATCAAACCTTGCAAGAACCCAGCTGAACATCAATTAGAAATATAACAAAATTTAGGCACTCTGTTTCGATTTTGGGAATGTTTATGAAAATATTTGACTCTTGCTAAACAAGACTGCAACATTGATTCACTTTGTCTTCTTTTTGATTAATTTTTTTCAGAGTTGGCGAGCATGCTTCCCAAAGTTGGATGTGATAAAGTGCAACAATCGATATGGTCAGTCAAATTTCTTTCTAAAATCAGTTAGCATATATAATTCATTTTATCTATTCTGTGAAGAAACGACAACCTTCATTTGGGAACTTGTCGGCTTAATGACTTTTGTTTCCTATATAAATTGAATGCTCAGGTGTTTAATTGTCATATGCATATGTTGTAGTAGTTGCTTATGTTTGTTTCATATTGACAAATCCCTTTTTTTAAACACGAAGATTTACCATTAATTAATACTTGGTAAATTATATTAGACCATAGATTGTGCTTTTACTGTCTTATTCTTATAGTTATTATTTTAATAAACATAAATTATGTTTTTAACTTACAGGACTATTTAAGAACCCTATTACTCTTATGTGGAAAGGTGGTGGATGTTCCTTAGTAGAGATTTATGGACTTGACGTTGGATGGGGACAGGTGTGTTATTTACCATGATTTTAATAAAATAATTTGCAATCATAATCCTGACTTTTGTTGATTTGCTTTTGAAATGATAAATCATATATATATTGGAATCACTTAATTCAAATTTGCAGCATATATTCAAAGTCATGTAACAATTATTAGTTATTAATCATTTTGCATTCTTCTGTTATTTCTTAATTAAAATATTGTTTTTGCAGAACTTTTTCTTAAGTACATTTGAGTAGAAATACATAAAGCATATTCATTTTCTTTACCATTTTCTCTTCCAACAATTCCTCTAGTTTTCAATCAATTAAAACTTTCTTCTACCCTGCCTCTCAATGTTGCACTGTTTGAACAAATTGGATACGATGATTTCCATGCTTCCACTTAAGTATGATAAATTCCATACTGCACTATTTGTTGGATGATAATGTTCATGCTGCACTATAACGTAAAACTAATTATTATTGTAATGTTGAAATATTGTAATACTAAGAAGGTGCTAAATGTCTTTTAATATTTATCATTTATCTCTTATTTTTATTATTATCTCTTGTTTGTTGAAATTAAATTGTAGATTTAGTATTTTGTATATCAAGATTTCTAAATTCTTTTAAAGATCTAATTGTGATGTTCTTTTTTTTTTGTCTATTTATTGTAGGTATTGAAGATTTGCAGCTAAATTGATTTGTTGGAGTTTTTGTGAATGTCAATATTTTGCATACGAAGACTAGCTTTAGAGAAATATTCTCTTTTGATGTAAATGAATATTCATTTTATAAATTTAATGATGTATATACATTCATTATGAATTACTGGATGATTTTTAATATATATGGTGTTTTGATTTTTATTAGTATTCATTAATATATATTGTGAATTGTGTATAAGTAATAATGACTAAATCATCATTAAACAATTAAACGATAATAAATTATTAATGATAATACATATATCCGTCGTTGTTGTTATTAACGACGGTACATATGACCGTCGTTGTTGCCATTAACGACGGTATATAAACCCGTCGTTAATATCAATAACGACGGTAGTTAATACCGTCGTTAAAACTCATTAACGACGGTACTTTTATTCCCGTCGTTAATCTTTTCCCTACGGGGCCTTTTAGCGAAAACTTTCTACGGTATTTAATATCGTCGTTAAAACTCATTAACGACGGGAATTGACTTTTTAACGATGGGAAATTCCGTCGTTAAAAGACTCATTTTTAGTAAATCCCGCCGTCGGAATTCAGCATTCGCCGCTTGTTGCGTTTGAATGAAATCTTCCATCATTCTGAGTTGGTGCCTTCACAATTTGATCAAGAAGATGTCACCTACAATTACAACGCGTGGCCACAAGATGATTCCTATTTATATAGTTATGACCATGGCTACTTAAACTTTCAATATCGTCTGCCTAAATCCCGACTGGAGCAAATGATGGAAGATTTCATTCAAACGCAACAAGCGGCGAATGCTGAATTCCGACAGTGGCATTCGCCGACAGAGACTCAATATTGTTTCCAAAATGAGAACGAGAGTTATGAGTCACCATGCAAATTTTATTCAGAACCAAGTCCCCACTTAGAGACCCTACTAGATAATTTTACTAGGGAATGCAAGGAGCATAGCCAACAATTTACGGAGATTAAGGAATGAGATCTAGCAAAAGAAGAAACCAAACGACTAAATGGTGGCTTTAATGACTGGATCACACCTAATAGGGTGGAGACTCACTTTGAGCGAATGGATGAGGAGGACATAGATGACATTGGAACTAAAGAAGGACAATCCATTCAATCACCACTTGGAGAAGAACTTGAGGATTATATAATGGACACTTTAATCGAGGAGTGCATTGCTTTAATCAAAACACCTCCTAACCTCAAGGATCTAGAAGAGCCTGCCTTAACCCTCACCAAAACTTTATTTACCAATAATGAAGCCCATCTAGTGATTTGTGATGCTAAAATTTCATTCGACCTAATAGCATCTACTAATCAATCTTTTGGTGAGAATATTTGTGGTGAGTTACATTATTTACAGCATATGGATGAAATAGAATATCATGATCAAACTCCTGATGATTCTTTAAAGATAAGCATGTTCACTCTCGAACCAAGGAAGGCAACCAATAAATATCTTGCCCCTCCACAAGCAAGATTTAAGAGATATGGTGATAAGGGACCACTAGGGAGGAGGCATAAGGTGAGCAAATATCTTGCTCCCCCACGAGCAAGGTTTAAAGGCCTCAAATGAAACGTAGGGGTATGGTCAAGCTAAAAGACCTTAAACAAAGCGCTTCTTGGGAGGCAACCCAAGTTTAGTTTTTAGGTTTTCTTTTTACTTTATTGCATTCATTTTTATAATTCGAACTTTGATTTATGGTATTTAGCATTTGTAGATAAGGAAAGAACTTGCTAGGTAAAAACAAAAGTCATTTTAAGTTTACGTGGTGAAGTGAGTGAGAGAAATTAGACCATTGTTCACCACGAGAAGAGAAACAAAGGGCACACGGGCAGGCTGTGTGTTTTCACACGGCCATGCCCTGACTTCCAGAGTCTCACACGGTCAGGAAGTGTATTTTCACACGGCCGTGCTTTGACTTCTAGAGGCGCACACGTTCAGGCCGGGTGATTTAACACGGTCGTGTCGCGCCCCCTAGTCCACATGAAAAGCCTACACCTACACCGTTTTCTTTTCCTACTTTTGAGCACGATGCAGCTACTTCTGCCTATGATTTCTCGGAGTTCCGATAGTGCCTCGATGACATATATGCCGACTAGCAGATGCAGGGGCAGCGATGGGATGATAATAGCTTCTATACGTAGGCGGAGTTTACAGGCTTACGGGAGCACTTTCAGTGGGTCAAGGACTTCTACGACGAGGCCCGTATTTACTTTCAAGAGGAGGATGCCCGATGCCAGGAGGAGGCCACCTACCGCCAGGAGATGCGGCAGCACATGCATGCCCAGCAGGCGCAGTGGGCTAGGAAGGAGGAGCACCGAGCAGTTGTTGCATCCACCATCTCCTGGATCGACCATATGTACATGTGGCATCAGCGGCTCAGCAGCAGGTTCTCCCAGAATCCCGAGATGCCGAGGCTCCCAGACTTTCCACCCCGTCCTCCATACTAGAGGTATATTTTCATTTAAGTCTGGGAAGGGACCCCAAATTTTATTTTGTTTAGTTCCTAGCAGTAGTTTCTTTCCTGGTATTTGCATTATTATTAGCATTCATTTATTCATGCTTAGGTTATTGAGTTTCTTACAGTACTTAGTTTTTGTTATCTGTAAAGCTACCTCAGTAGTATTTTTAAAAGTTGCTTACATGAGTTGTTCCCATAGGTAGCTTAACTTCATTTTATCTCTTGGTATTTTATTTTATTCGCTCTAATGAATGTTCTAGACTTACACGGGTTAACTTTTATTTTTACACCTACACATATCGAATATTCTGAAAGGCAGAATCTAGTACATACCTAGTTATGATTCATCTCAGTAGTCTAGTACTTTCGAATCCATAGGCGACTCTAGGTTTAGCATTTTAGTTACTGGAGATGCTCGGATTGTGTAAGTCCATTTCAAAAAATCAAAATCCTGGTGAGCAGAAAAATAAAAGAGAGAAAAGAAAAGAGAAATAAAAGAGAAAGAGAAAAAGAAATGAAAAAGAAAACAAAGAAAAAAAAGAGAGAGAAAAGATTATGAGGGATAAAAAAATAGTTGTCATGGGTGGAAATGGCTAGGTGCCTCTTTGAGACCGAGTTAGGTTACTGGGGAAACACCTACCAATTTCTCTCAATACCGAGTATGCCTTTGAGACTTTGTGCTAGATCTAGGGAACGACCCTCGCTTTGGGCAGGTAAGTGCCTAAGAACCGGAGACCTTAGGAAAGCTATAGGATGACGACTTAACTCACTATGGAACGAGTATCCCCTAAGAATGATTCGCTTAACACGAGCACGAGGAGCTAACTTAGTGAATTTCTAGAGCATATTTATTTTTCTTTGATTGCATATACCACTTGATAAATTTAGTTAACATGCTAAGTATGGAACAATACCTTTTTAAAATTTCATGGCACTGAGGTTTGCTTGAGGACAAGCAAAGATTTAAGTATGGGGGAAGTGATGTGAGCAAAACATATAGGGTTTTAGGAGTAGTTTTCGCTCACATCTCATTACATTTTATGTTAGTTTCATGCATATGTCACTCTATTTTGTATGCATTTCCTATTTTCTGGTTCGGAGGTCTGCTCTTTGTACTTTTGTGTGTAGGATAGCATTTTGTGGGAAAACGGCGCACTTTTGGAGAAAAAATAGAGCAATTTGTGGAGCACGGACCATAGGGAGCATGCACTGGCCATGTCCCAAGACTTGGGCATGTTTCCGAAGTGACATGGTCATGCCTTTTTTCAAGCTCAATTTCCAGTCGAGATTTCATCTGTTTTCCAGGCCGTGAGAAATTCAAATGGTCATGTGGCGGTGCCACGAATTGAAGAAAATAGGGTTTTTCAAGCATTTTTGGAAAGCCAGAGCCGCCTCTATATATAGGAAACTCATCCAAGAGGTGAGAGAGGAGGAGGGAGCTGCCCTAGGGCTCCCAAACCCTAGGGGGGAGAGGCACGACGCCTAGGATGGCACACCGAAGCCTTAAAAAGCTTCGGGAACTCGCAACGAGGAGGAGAAACGTCGCCGGAGGTCCACGCTTTGCACTTCAACGCCAGAGAGAAAACCACGAAAGCATTGTAATCCTTTGTTCCTACGTTTTATCTCTGATATATTCGAACATGTACATGCTTTGTGATTCCTCCTTTATATACATGGAGTAGTTCTTTCTATTCTAGGATTAGGGAGTAGCTTGTGTGCACATTACATGTTGATTCATGTTAGATTCTGTCTTTGAATTTAATTTGGCGATTGGAAGTTGTTTATACTATATCTATGCATGTTTGGTTTTCTACCTGCTGCGCTTAGGCGATACAAGGGGTGACAGGCCTCGTATCTAAGATTTAGGGGATTTTATACAAGGAACCTAGGGGTAAACCTGATCTCTAGAATCGTGGGTAGAAGGATGCTATGGAACCGAAATGGTTCATCGAGGGGATTGATTCGGCATCCTCGTACCGTCTATCCCATCCTTTTAGGCAGAGATAGCTCCCGGTATATGCGGTGGCTCATCGGGAGAGTGTATGATGTCCCTTCCACAAAACCATAGCTAAATGTCTAGACAACGCCAATTGACAACATTGTTTTGTGACACACAAGCGAAACCGAAGTCCTAGAATCATCTTTGAAGACCTCGGCACGCTCCCTTCTTCCTCCGTGTGACACTGTATAGAGTATAGTCCACCGACAGCCCTCACAAGTCAAAACCTCTTAGAGTTTACTTCTGAACAATTTCAACCACTGAACATATCGATATTCGAATCCCAGTCCCTATGGGATCAATAATCTTTTATTACTTGACGACATCCATGCACTTGCGAGCGTTGAGCACGAGCGCGCGCTTCGAATCCTCGACGGCCTCCATCACGAGATTTGAGGTCACGATCGCATGCATGATCAACTTCGAAGTAGGCGATCAATCGATGGCCGGCGATTGGCTAGTTGATATCACAAGCAAGCGCTGCCTAAGCGATGCATTACGGCTTTGGCGATCGGATGATGTTGGCAGTCAATTGCCAAGTGATCCATTGGAGTTTTTCTAGTGTGGATCGAACCATTGTCTCACAACAACAGTGTTGGCAGTCGATTGGGGTATTATGGCAGTCAACTGCCAGGTGGAAATCCAACCCAAGTGAAGCTTTAAAAGGAGCTCGTGGAGAAGATTTTTGGTATGGTTCTTTGAGGAGTTTTGGGGTGATTTGCTGTTGCAATTCAGGGTCTCCAAGTGCAACTCAAGCAACCAACTAAGCAAGCATCAAAAAACCCATTTGTAAAGTTCTCTTTATATAGATTGTTGTATTCATTTTGTATTTGCTTGTATTTTCTTAGTATTACTTTTGTAATCACTGTAAGAGGTTTCTCTACCTCCGACTTATTGTCGAGAAGGAGTATTTGTAATTAGTGGTGTGTGTTTGCATCGCTAGGGCTTTTAGAGACCAATCTGTGGAGTATGAACCATACGATTCCGAACCACGTTACATCTTTGTGTTGTGTTTGTGCATTTTGGTTATTTGTATGTGTTGTTATTATTATTCCGCTGCACACTATCTAAATTGTAGCAAGCACGCCATCAATTCCATCAAAATGATGAGACGCTATTTACCCTCCCCCCTTCTCTAGCAGGAGCACAGGTCCTAACAAGTGGTATCATAGCCTAGGGCTCTTCTACGGATTAACAACCGGGAGCAAAGATGCTAGAGGGAAGATAGAATTTGAAGAACAATTAGGATGGGATATCAACACTTCGGTCATGTATGCGCTCTATGGATGAGAAGGCTTCAATTCATGGAAGGCAAGGATTGAAGACTTCATGATGGTGAGGGATATCGAAGAGTGGTCCTCTTTGATGGAAGGATTTGAATATCCTAGAGGACCAAAGGGAGGTTTTCCCAAGATGAAGAGATGGACCGAGGAACAACTACAAGGGTTTGAGAAAAATAAGAAGGTAATGAAATTTTTGATTGATTTAATACCTAACAATATTTTATCTAGTTTAGGGGACTACATGGATGCCAAGGAGCTATGGAGCCAAGTGGCAAGATTCCATGAGAACCCGCAACCAATCCAAGAAGAAGAGGAAGAAAGATCATCCTCACAAGAAAGTGAGGATTCGGAGGTTGATAGGGAATTAACATCCGGATCAGAATCGGTGGAAGAGGTAGAAGTAGAAGAAGTCTCCACCTCTAGATTGAGGGGGAGGAAGTTAGATCACCTTTCATGCCGGATCAAGAGGTAGCCTCAACATCCGGGAGAGATGAAGAAGAATCAACTCCGGCACCAACTACCACCCTAGGTAACTCAAGAATTTCAATTAATATTAAAAATCATATCATATTCTTTGAGTGTAGGGAAGTAGGATATTATAAGAGTAAGTGTCCTAAGAAAGTCAAGAAAAGTCAACCGGCGCCAAGAGTTCAAGAAAAGACCAAGGATGCTGAAGTCCTCGATAAGAAGAGTAAGGAGCATGTCATTTGCTTCAAATGCCGACAACCGGGACACTACCAGAGTCAATGCCCAAAGGGGGAGAAGAAGACTCATGAAGGAAGAGCTACACACGTAGGGGGAGCTAAGGCAAACCCTAAGGTAACTTTTAAGTATGCTTCTTCTTCAATTAATTATCAAAAGCATGCTAGAAGTAATCTTGCAATTATTCATGAAAGGCATGCTAGAAATAATAGGTTTTATTGTTTATGAGCGAAACATGTCAACCTTGGGAACAAGGAGAAATTTGGGATTAATGTCCCTAAAACAATTTTACCTAAGGCAAGTATTAGGAAAATTGAGAACCACCTAGGCATCAATCCTAAATGGACTAGACATATGCCTAGAAATAAGAATATTTCAAGAGTTAATGAAAAATCAAGAATTGAGATATTAGAAAAGGAAAATCAAGCCTTGAGGTCAAGGCTTGAGAAACTTGAAAAGTCCCTTAGTAATATGCAAAATCAAATTCAAGGATCTAGGAGTCAAGATCTAGGTCCTAGGAAGCAAGGTCCACCTAAGGGCAAGAGAGGTTTGGGTCATAAACCTAAGTCCAAGGAGACCTATTATAATGTTTCATTCAATTATGGAACTAGTACTAGGTCTAGGAAGGCTAAGGTTACTAGGAAAGTTATCCCTAAGATTAACCAAGGCAAGTGCCTAGTGGCTAGGGTTTCAAGGAAACCTAGGGAAGCCATTAAGAAGGTCAAAAGGGGAGTTACCTCTAGAGTTGACCTAGGCAAGACCCAAATGACCAAGGCTTTAAAACTTAGGAGGATCATTAGGAGGGTATCTAAATAAGTTATCCCTAAGGAATACCTAGTTAACCCAAGGAGCTCAAATAGGTTTTGGGTTCCTAGGAGCGTGATCGATTCACGCTACATGGATTAGGGTGTGCCAACTTTAAATGGATGGGTAGTTAACCTAACCATGGTAAATGTGGCACTTTAGGTCATTTGGAAATAAGAATGCAATGCAATTTATGGAAGTTGAAAAATAAATCAAATTGACACAATTAGGGTTAGAGGTCATAGTGTGACATTTTCGATTGTTGGCACACTTGGAAGAATAGTGATAATATGGCAAAATAGATTTAACCTTAACAAATGGCAATTAATGTTAAAATTTAGGTATTATATACCTTTATATTTTATTTTTCATGCTTGATTTGCCATATAACATGTCATGACATCATATCTACTTTTAATCATTTAATATGTCATGATATTACTTAGGTTTAAGGTTAAATGTCACGTATGCTTAAATTTCATCTTTATGCCATGACATCATGATCATTGTCCATGTCTATTTATTCTATCATTTATGCCATGATCATTCATGGATTTAAAGTAATTGAAATTAATTTAAGAACTATGGCATGACTTGAAGTCCCATGTATAAGGGAATCAAGTAGTGTTGTCTTAGAAAAATTCATGAAATCCTAGATTATGATGAACAAAATTCACGTCTCACATTACATTGACATGTATATATATTAATACACCCTAGATACATGTGAGATGATAGGATATGAGTTGAGTTCAAGGTGCATAGTTTTTGCATCTAGATGAACTAAAACTCATTTATATCATGGATGGATCATTGGAAAAGTTTATGTTCAAGCCATGTACATTGAGCCCAAAGAATATAATCCAATATAAGGTTTTAAAAAAATTTGAAAATCATTTTGAAAACTTTGGTGCAATCTATCTTTTGATAGAAGACACCATTGATGATGTTGATACAAAGAGGGCTCAAAACATTGAAGTTTTTCTTCATTTTTGAATTTTGTATCAATTTCACTATCTTGTGGGTAAAATAATTTTCAAATATTTTTCACCCATTGTATTTGTTATAAGTATTATACGTATGAAGTTTCATGATTTTTCAAATTACGTATAATTACTTATGCATTTCGAAAATTCATTTAGGTAAAGGCTAAGGGTGGTCTGGCAAGTATGGGGGCACCATACTTAGTGTTAAACCTCATGGTTGAGATTTGTCTATCAACTGGGGTTATGGACTAGTCGACTGGGATTATGGACCAATCGACTGGTCAAGTTTTTTGACACTTGGCAGCCGAGTCGACACTCAGCAGTCAACTAGGATTATGACCAATCGATTATCGTGAGTCAACTATGGTTTGACTGCGGTAAAATAACGCGCTTAATTATCGGCGTGGGCGATCGATGGCTTTAGCAATGACTAATGATGGATAGCGATCGTTAGTTGATGTCGCGAAACGCGAACGCCGATGGCCGATTAGGCGTCGGCACTCTGGCGTTTGATCGATAATGTTGATAGTCGACTGTCAAGTGATCCGTTGGAGTTTTTCTAGCGTAGATTGAACCGTTATCTCACAACAATAATGTTGGCAGTCGACGGGGTATTATGACAAAATCAGCCGCGGTAAATCAAGCTTTAAAAGGAGCTCGTGGAGAAGATTTTTGGCATGGTTCTTTGAAGAGTTTTGGGGCAATTTGTTGCTACAATTCAGGGTCTCCAAGTACAACTCAAGCAACCAAATAAGGAAGCATCAAAAAGCTCATTTGTAAAATTCTCTTTACATAGATTATTGTATTCATTTTATATTTTCTTAGTATTACTTTTGTAATCACTGTAAGAGGTTTCTCCACCTCCGACTTATTGTCGAGAAGGAGTATTTGGGATTAGTTGTGTGTGTTTGCTGTTAGGGCAATCAACCCATGTATGTTGTGATTTTGATGTGTGTGGCAAAGGGTTTAAGTTAGGTTGTTATATTGATTTGATATGTGTGTTGAAGTCGTGCAGGACTTAGTAATTCACACATGGATTGGCTTGATGTTAGCATCGGTGAGTTCACCATCTCATGGCTCAGGTCCTTGAGTCAGTGAAGGACGGCATTGCGAAGCCGTGTGCTTAGTGCATCCGAGGGACCGCCAGACGAGCAACATTAGAATGAAGCCAAGGAATAGACTTCAGGACGAGACACGAAGGATGGCATTGCGAAGTCGTGCGCTTGGTGCATCCGAGGGACGTGGTCGGACGAAGAGAACTTTAACGAGGGACTTCAAGAGAGATGAGAGAATGAGCAAAATGTAACATAGCTTATAGGTGGACTTGGCCGAATGGCTAAGTCAAGTGTCGGATGCTCAACCAAGTTGGTTGAGATTTTACCCGACAGTTGGATGCTCAAACAATATTTTGTTTGAGGTTTTACCAGACACCAGTTGACTGATATAGAATCAGTCGACTACTCTGGGTCGATGGACTCGACTGGTGTTTGACCAAACCTTTTCTGGCCCAACAGTCGACTGCTCTACCATTAGTCGACTGCCAAGGGATGGCAGTCGACTGATCAAGGGAAACTCGGGCACAGAGGGTTTTGGAGTCGACTGATCGCTTTGGTCACTCGACTATTGGCTCCATCAGTCAACTGATGTGGGAGCCATTGGCTAGAAGCCAACGTGGATAGAGCCATTGCGAGGCAACGGCTACAGCAGCAGTCGACTGATGACTACATCAGTCGACTACTCGGTGCCCAACGGGAAGAATGACCTCTTCCCTATAAGAAGAGGCCTTGGGTCACTTTGAGAGGTTAATGCTTAACCTCTAAAGTTCTCCTAAGGGCCCAATACGATTTTTACTCCTCTTACTTGTTTTTATTTCAATCTTATTGTAAGAGGGAGAGATTGTAAGAAAGGTTTACCTCCACCTTGAAGGAGAGATTAGTGGATTTGGGTTGGAGTGATTCGCCGAACGAATCATCCGTGGATTAGCGGCAAGGGTCGTGAACCACGTTACATCCTTGAGTTTGTGAATTGCTCTTTACTTTGTGTTTTGCACTTAATTGTCTTTAGTTTTATTATTCCGTTGCACTAAATTTATTTGTAGACGATTAAGATGCAAGCTATCTCCATCGTACGCGAAAAGGGCTATTCACCCCCTCTAGCCGGCCACCGATCCTCCAATAAGTGGTATCAAAGCGAAGAGCTTGTCACGGACTAATTGCCAACACAAGCACGACAAGAGATGGTCGGCTCCAACATTCATCCACCCAAGCTCGAGGGTGAATTCGCTTGGTGAAAAAAGCGAATGGAGGTATTCTTGACCGACTTTGATATAATGCTTATTATAGAAAAGCGGTTTGAGTTGCCTAGGGATGAAGAAGGGGAGAAAATAGAAAAGTCAAGGTGGACCAAGAAGTAAAGAGAGGAGCACTTGGCGAATTCAAAAGCGAAGCATCACCTATACAACGTGCTCCCTCAATAAGAAATCAACCGAATAGGAGAATGCGCAAGCGCCAAGGAGATGTGGGAAAAATTGGTAGAACTTCATGAAGGCACCTCCGAGGCAAATCTTGCAAGACGGGACCTTCTCCAATCACAATTAAGCAATATCAAACTCGAAAAAGGATAAAAGATACTTTATTTGCATTCTAGATTTAAGGAAATAATAACCAATTTAACAAGTATAGGAGAAAAGCTTTCAAACTGGGATATGATCATAAAAGCCATAGATGCCTTCCCCCGGTTATCCAAATGGAGCTCCATGGTGGACTCATTCTACATTTCAAAGAATCTAGAGGTAAGTACTCTAGATGAATTTTTCTCCACCATGGAATTGCATGAGACTAAGCTTGAAGGGATAATTGAAGAACCAAGCATAAAGACAAGGGGAGTAGCACTAGTAGCTGAAAAAGGGAAGAAGAAGAAGAAGAAGGAGACTCCACCCTCTTCATCCGATGAAGAATCTTCCTCCTCCATGGATAGTAATGAAGAAGCCTATATGGTAAGAAAGGTGAGACGTGCATTGAAAAGTTTTAGATTTTACAAGTCTCATGATAGGAGAAGGCCAAGAAGGAAGGTGATATGCTATAATTGCCAAGGAGAGGGACACATGAGAGATGAGTGCCCCTTATTGAACAAAAGCAAAGAAGAAGAGAAGAAAAAGGATAGCAAGAAGAAGGGCAAAAAGAAAGAAGAGAAGAAGCCCAAAGAAAAGAAGAAGTCAAAGCCCCACAACCTTAAAGCGGTGACGTGGGATGATCCATCATCTTCATCGGAGGAAGACCAAGCATTCACAAGTCTTGCACTTATGGCAATAGAAGACTTGGACTCCACCTCCTCTGAAAAAGAAGAAACAAGCTCAAGTGAGGAGAGCTCGAGTGAAGGGGGAGCCTCATTTTCATCATCATCGGAAGGGGATTGGGTAAGCAAGGTAATGAAACTCCCCTCCAATGATGTTATTTCAATGATAACTAGCCTAACTAAGGATTTATTTAAGGCTAAGAAGAAAAATAAAAGCATGCTTGATGAAATTAGGAAATTAGAAGAAAAGCTAGGAAATGCATGTTTAAATGTTAATGATAATGCTTCTTCTTCTATGACTAGTGATGCATGCTTAGTAGAAGAAAATAAGGCCTTAAGGGAAAAGGTAGATGTAGGATCAATGAAGTGTATGTGTTGGCCGGCTAGAGGGGGGTGAATAGCCTTCTTTCGTTCGATGATGGAATTTGTTCGTTCTTCTTGCGTCGCTTGTCTACGATTGTCGTTAGTGCAGCGGAAACAATAGAAACAATAATAATACTAACAACAATACAAGCATACGCAAACACACACGATATACATGGTTCGGAACCGAATGGTTCCTACTCCACGGGCGAGCTCACCGAGCTCTAGTTATGCACACGGCACTAACTAAACTCCTTCTCGACTACACGTCGGAGGTGGAGAAACCTCGTACAAGCTATTACAACAGTAATACTACAAGAAATACAAAGACACAAGAAATACAAGTAAAGAATGCTTTACAACTCTTTGCTTTGAACCCTTTCTTGTTGCTTGCTTTGGATGGCTCTTGAAGGACTGGAATGCAGCAGCAATTCCCCTCCAATCGCTTCCTTAAAGTCTTGGCGAAATCCTCTCTCTTCAGCTCCTTTTATAACCTACATCAAGCTGATTTCGCGCGATCGATCGCCAAAAGGCCCCGATCCGCCCATGCTCGTTGTCTCACAATAGGCGAGATCCACATTGAACAAGTTCCAGCGGATCTCCTACCGATCATTGCCGGTCCATGGCGATCATTGTGATAATAGTTATTGCCCGATCGACTACGGAGCATTCTGTCACAACATTCCCATCGATCATTGCCATCCCTCGGCAATTGTGGGATCGATCACATCATCGATCAGCGCCAAGCACAAAACCTGTAGTCTAACACCAGTTGAACCCTAGTCGACTTGGACCAATCGACTGACACCTATGTCAGTCGACTGCTGTCAGGCAAAACCTCAAACACCAAGTTGTTTGAGCATCCGACCGTCGAGTAAACCCTCAAACATCAAGTTTGAGCCTCCGAAACTCAGTCTTAGCCACTTGGCCAAGTCCACCTTATCCCTCATGGAGTTTTCCACCGAAGCTCTCTTCCCTCAGCCTACGTCCCTCGGATGCGCCAAGCGCACGGCTTCGCAATGCCATCCTTTGCGTCTCATGCCCTTGAAGTATGCTTCCCTTTGGTCTCACTCCATTCGCTCCCCGTTCGGCGGTCCCTCGGATGCACCAAGCGCACGACTTCGCAATGTCATCCTTCACCGACTCAAGGACCCCGAGCCTAGTGAACTTACCAAGTCCTCAAGATTTCCCACATGCACCAAGCGCACGACTTCGCAATGCATTTCTCACCAAGCACCAAACGCACGGCTTCGCAATGCTTTGGACTTTTCCACACCAAGCTCCATGCTTGGATTTTCCATGCCAACTCCATGTTGGACTTTCCCACACCAAGCTCCATGCTTGGATTTTCCATGCCAACACCATGTTGGACTTTCCCATGACAATCCCATGTCATGAGTTTTGTCTATCATCAAAATACTATCAAACTCGAGTCAACCTAGGCTGATTGCACCAACAATCTCCCCCTTTTTGATGATTGACAAAACTACCATCTCAAGTCTATCAATTCTCTCATATTGGCAATTCTCATATCCCAATGAGAATTCCAACGAACCCTAATTGGTAACTTGGTAACTTCTCCCCCTTTTTGACATTACATCAAAAAGGTCCTCAAGGGTTTCAATGTCTTGTTGGTGCAATCGGCCCAGGTCACGATTGACCAGACTCGAGTTTGACTCGAGTGATGTTTTGATGTTTGACAAAGTATGTTTGACAAAGTATGTTTGACATAGGATTGACATTGATGTTTGGACATTGATGTCGGTTAATATGTTGGGAAGATTATTTATACAATCGATCCAGGTTATAATTGACTTGATGGTTGACCAGGGTTGACCATGTGATTATGGGAAAGTCCAAGCATGGGTCTTGGCAAGGTAAAGTCCAAGTCATGGGTACTTGGCATGGAAAGTCCAAGTGGGACACTTGGCAATTGGGAAAGTCCAAGTCTTGAGCACTTGGCATGAGAAGTCCAAGCATGGGTCTTGGCAAATGAGAAGTCCAAGCATAGGTCTTGGCAAATGGAAAGTCCAAGCATGGGTCTTGGCATGGAAAGTCCAACATGGGTTGGCAAGGGAAGTCCAAGGGGTTTGAAATTGGCGGCGTAAAGTCCAAGCGGAGTCTTGGCGGCGTAAGTCCAATGTGCCTTGGCGGTGTAGACACCGTTAGCATGACATAGCCGATGGAAGCACCGGGAAGCTAGCGCGATGGATGAACAAGTCATGGATGACTTGGAGGGATCCGAGAGGCGTGAGGCTGATGGAGGTGGCTAGAAGGCTTAGGTCTAGGCTAAGGGTGGTCTAGCAAGTATGGGGGCACCATACTTGGGTTAAAACCTCATTCTGCTCATGGGAAGCGATCGTGATGTCGGCAAGATCGCCAAAGATGGCAATGATCATTGCCGAGTCGGTCTGGCTCTGAAGCGCTCCGTGGTAGATCGGGCGACACTGAGGCGTTAGCGATCGGCGCCAATGTTGCGATCGTGGTGAGAGTCCGTTGGAACTTGTCCAGCGTGGATTGAGCCGTTGTCTCACATCTGTGTTGTTAGCGATCGTGGTGATTTATGGCGATCGCGCGGAAATCCAGCCCGACGCGAGATAAAAGGAAGCTGTTCGTGGAGATTGCGGCATCAGTTCTTGGGGAGCTTTCTTGAGGCGATTTGAAGGCGATTTGCAGGTGCATTTCAGGGCCCTTCAACCTCATCCAAGCAACCAACAAGCAAAGCGCTCAAACCCTAGTTTTGTAAAGTGTTCTTTACATTTCCTTTGTATTTGCTTGTATTTCCTTAGATTATTGTTGTAATCTTGTGTACGAGGTTTCTCCGCCTCTGACTTGTTGTCGAGAAGGAGTTTATTGATTAGTGATTGCATTGGCGTCGCTAGAGCTCATTAGAGCTCGATCCGTGGAGTAGGAACCGAGTGGTTCCGAACCACGTTATATGATCGTGTTGTGATTGTGTGTCTTGTTATATTTATTTGTTATTACTATTCCGCTGTGCTAACAAGATTGTAGACGATCGAACGCGAAAGAATTTCATCTACGTACGGTATCACGCTATTCACCCCCCCTCTAGCGGGCGTCAAATCCCCAACATGTCTCATATCCCAATGAGATCTTACAATCTCCCCCTTGTCATGCCCTCAATCTTTCTAGTGATCCCATATCACTTAAGAGAGGCAACCCAAACTTTCCTTCCATGAGGAAACACACATCCATCTTCCCATGATGGATACCTCCCCCTAGAGGCTTGCTCCCCCTTGACCATTGCACCAACAATGTTTTTGGAGAGTCCCTAAGCCAATAGGAACATTTAACCAATCAAAATTAAGGCAAAGTTCAACAATGAACTCTCATCCATCTTAAAATTGATACTCTCCCTAAACCCTTCTCCTAATCCATGTCCAATGAATTTCCACCCTCTCTAATGCTCTCCCAAGCATATACTAGGGTTAGGAGTGGTTAGGGGACCTTAACCTAGCTGAACATGGGCCTAACCAACATGGTTTACCCAAAATCAGCTTAGGCGATCATTGAATTTAGAAATCGATCATTTGCCACCTATCGATCGTTGGCCTCCTGGCGATCGACTAATAACTACATTCTTGATTTTGACATTCAAATGGATTTCTGAAATCCATAAGTAAATATACATAAGTTTAAAATTCTTGAAATTTGGTATGTATATTACTTATCATAAACACTATGGGTGAAAAATATTTGAAAATTATTTTACCCACTAAATTAAGAGATTGAAACAAAGTCCAAAAGTTAAGAAAAGCTTCAATAAATAGCCCTCTTTGTATCATCCCATTCAATGGTGATAGCTATCAAAAGATAGGCTTCACCAAGGTTTTTAAAAATGTTTTTGAAACCTTTAATTTATTTTCCCTAAACATCTCACTTGTATCTAGATGTGTAAAACACATACAAGTCAATTAATCTAGTGAGATGTGGGTTTTTGTTTTTAATGGTCTCATGCATATTTCTAGGCAATATTCTTTGATTCCCATCAAATTATGCCATGGTCCTTAATTCCATTTTATTTTATGCATGATGATGATTATGGCATAAATATGATATAGATAAAAGCATATGCCAAAATCATGATGTCATGGCATGTGAATGACATTTTAGCATACATGACATATAAAGAATAAGTCTAAACATGATCATGACATTTTTAGAGGTAAAAATGAAAATGATGTCATGACATGGCAAGGCAAATAAATCATGGCAAGTAAAATATACTAAGGTATGGAATACCTAAGTGTTAAATCCAAGTTGTCATTTCTAGGATTAATTCCATTTTGCCTTAAAGCCATTATCTTCCAAGTGTGCCATAAAACCAAAATGGCACACCAATACCTCTAAGACCTAAATGTGCCAATTTGATCATTTTTCAACTTCTCAAGGCATATTGGCACACCCTAATGTGTCAACTCTACTATGGTTAGGTTAACTACCCATCCACTTAGGGTTGACACACCCTAACCCATCTAGCGTGAATCGATCACGCTTCTAGGAACAATACCTATTGAGCTCCTTGGGTTAACAAGGTATTCACTAGGGATAACTTCCCTAGATACCTTCCTAATGACCCTTTTTGGCTTTAAAGTCATAGCCTTTTGGGTCTTTCCTAGGTCAACTCTAGAGGTGACTCCTCCTTTGACCTTCTTAGTGACTTTCTTGGTTTTCCTTAAGTCCTTAGCCACTAAGCAAATATCATGGATAGTCTTAGGGATAACTTCCCTATTAGCCTTGGTTTTTCTAGACCTAGAAATTGTTTCATAATCAAATGGAACGTTATGATATGTCTTCTTGGGCTTAGGTTTGTGACCCAAACCTTCCTTGCCCTTAGACCGTTTTTGAACCCTAGGTCTTGACTTTTGGGCATTTGACCCTAGAATTGAATTTTCTATGATTCTAAGGGTTTTCTCCATTCTCTCAAGTCTTGACCTCAAGACTTGGTTCTCTAGCTCTAATTTTTCCATTTTTGAATTTTCATTAGGTTTTTGGGAAGACCTCTTCTTCTTAGGCATGTGCCTAGACTTTTTGGGATTAATACCCAAATTTTCTTCTACTCTCCTAATTGATTTCCTAGACAAAATATTTTTAGAATTATGAGTCCTAGGTTTATCCTTAGTTATATGAACATGCTTGGCACCTAAGCAATAAACCTTATTATTTCTCTTAGCATGCTTTTCATTAACAATTGCAAGAGAGCTAAAATAATTCTTAGCATGCTTTTTAGCTTTAGGAATTAAAGGTGCATAATTTAAATTTACCTTAGGGTTAGCTTTAGGAGCTCCCCCTACATGAGATACACCCTCTTGCCCTTTCTTCCTCTCCCTAGGGCATTGGCTTCGGTAGTGCCCCTTTTGATTGCATTTAAAGCACACAATGTGCTCTTTGCTTCTAGTTTTGGGGACTTCGGCATCCTTTGACTTTGGGTTGACTTTTGGTGTCGATGCCTTTTCCTTAGCCAATTTAGGGTATTTGCTCTTGTAATGCCCTTTCTCCCTACACTCAAAGCATATTATGTGTTTTTTATTTAAAATAATAATACTTGAGTTACCTAGGGAGGTGGTGGAGGCCTCTTCACTTCTTCCAAAGGTAGAAGTTTCATTTTGATCTTGCTCCGGAATGGGAATCCTTTCCTCCCCCTCAATGCTAGAGGTGGAGGTCTCCACCAAATCATCTACGTCGTCGAATGTGGATGGGCTTTCTTCCACGACATCTTCCTCTACTTGTGCCAGTTGGGAATTTTCTTGGAATTTCATTATCTTCTCCCATAATTCCTTTGTATCCCTAAAATTACCCAACCTAGACCAAATGTTGTTAGGAATCAAATCACTAAGTAATTCGATTACCTTGAGATTTGTCTCGAAGTCCTTGATTTGGTCTTGGGTCCACCTTGACTTCTCAATTTGCCTATTTCTTTCATCCCTAGGCAATTCGAAACCGTTTTCTAGGATTAGCATAAAATCAAAATCGGTTTCTAGATATACCTCCATTTTTCTTCTCCACCATAGAAAATCTCCTTCGAACTTTGGTGGTTGAAGGTTGTAGTCGGCCATTTTGTAATGCTTGTGTCGGCGGTTAGTCCTCGACAAGTGCCTTGGCTTTGATACCACTTGTAGGATCAATGAAGTGTATGTGTTGGCCGGCTAAAGGGGGTGAATAGCCCTCTTTCGTTCGATGATGGAATTTGTTCGTTCTTCTTGTGTCGCTTGTCTACGATTGTCGTTAGCGCAGCAGAAACAATAGAAGCAATAATAATACTAACAACAATATAAGCATACGTAAACACACACGATATATGTGGTTCGGAACCGAATGGTTCCTACTCCATGGGCGAGCTCATCGAGCTCTAGTTATGCGCACGACACTAACTAAACTCCTTCTCGACTACACGTCAGAGGTGGAGAAACCTTGTACAAGCTATTACAATAGTAATACTACAAGAAATACAAAGACACAAGAAATACGAGTAAAGAATGCTTTACAACTCTTTGCTTTGAACCCTTTCTTGTTGCTTGCTTTGGATGGCTCTTGAATGACTAGAATGCAGCAGCAATTCCCCTCCAATCGCTTCCTTAAAGTCTTGGAGAAATCCTCCCTCTTGAGCTCCTTTTATAACCTGCATCAAGATGATTTCGCTGAATGACGCCAAAAGGCCCAATCGATCGCCAGAATCATGCAGTTGTCTCAACGGCGGATCCACGTTGGACAAGTTCCAACGGATCTCCTACTAGTCGACTGCCAGTCCATGGCAGTCGATTGGTGACCTAGTAGTCGACTACCCAGTCAACTATGGAGCGTTCTATGCTCACGACATTTCCATCACCGATCATTGTCATCCTCGACATCAATCGATCGTCGACATCGATCATTTGCTAGTTCATGGCTGATCGCCAAAGCACAAAAACTTGTAGTCTAACACTAGTCGAACCCTAGTCGACTTGGACCAATCGACTGACACCTATGCCAGTCGACTGCTGTCGGGAAAAACCTCAAACACCAAGTTGTTTGAGCATCCAACCATCGAGTAAACCCTCAAACATCAAGTTTGAGCCTCCGACACTCAGTCTTAGCCACTTGGCCAAGTCCACCTTATCCCTCATGGAGTTTTCCACCAAAGCTCTCTTCCCTCGGCCTACGTCCCTCGAATGCGCCAAGTGCACGACTTCGCAACGCCATCCTTCGCGTCTCATGCCCTCGAAGTATGCTTCCCTTTGGTCTCACTCCATTCTCTCCCTGTCTGGTGATCCCTCGGATGCACCAAGCGCACGGCTTCGCAATGCCATCCTTCACCGACTCAAGGACCCCGAGCCTAGTGAACTTACCAAGTCCTCAAGACTTTCCACATGCTCCAAGCGCACGGCTTCACAATGCATTTCTCACCAAGCACCAAGCGCACGGCTTCGCAATGCTTTGGACTTTTCCACACCAAGCTCCATGCTTGGATTTTCCATGCCAACTCCATGTTGGACTTTCCCACACCAAGCTCCATGCTTGGATTTTCCATGCCAACACCATGTTGGACTTTCCCATGACAATCCCATGTCATGAGTTTTGTCTATCATCAAAATACTATCAAAGTACTGCTCAAGTCAAACTCGAGTCAACCTAGGTCGATTGCACCAATAGTAGATTATTTAACTAAGGCCTTAGAAAAATTTAGAATTGGCTCCAATACCCTAAATATGATCATTGGGAGCCAAAGAGCAAGATTTAACAAGAAAAGCCTAGGATATAAGAGATCCAAGAATGAGAAGGCCTACCATTGTTTGATTGCTAGAGGACAAGCCAAAACTACAATGGTAGATAGAAAATAGATCTCAAAGGAATACTTAGTGAACCCTATTAGAAAAAATCTATATTGGGTTCCTAAGTACATCCTTAAGGGTTAGGAGAACCTAGGAGAGTCAACCATAATTGGACTTTACTTATATCATGTTAAATGGTTGACTTAGGATGATGTGGGTGATAATTTTAACTTAGTGTTGGGTGATGATAATGTGTAACCCATAAATTGAATGTTTAAATCACGATTTATGCTTGTTTTTATACTTGATAAATAATCATGATTTATGATTTGGATGGTAATGTTTAATGTATGGTCATAATATATGACTCATGATCATGATAGGTTTTTAGGATAATACTTAACCTTTGATAGAATTACATGAAATTTTTGGTTAAGTATAAATACCTCTAGGCACATCTCACACTCACTATAGGCTAACTTGATTGAAATCATAGCATGGGTGATATGTTAGAATGATACAAATGACTCACTTATGATTATAACATTTTGATGAGTCATTATAGGTATCATGATAGCAATATTAGACCAATCATGGGGAAAGAATATGTTTAATTCATAGACATATTACCCAAAGATCATGGTTGGATATTTCAAATGTTTTTAAAACCGATATTTCAAATGTTTTTAAAACCATTTTATGTTTGATAATCTGTATGTTTATGGTTTAAATCATCTCAAGGCAAAACTAGGCTTTCAAGTTGATAAGAACTTTAGTGATTTTCAACATCTTTGAGTTTTTGCCAAACTTTCAAAAATAGAATTAATTTTCATGAAAAACTTATTTTTTGTTGATAAAGGGACTTACAAGAAATATGTTTTCAAAATTTCATGAATTTTTGAATTTTCTATAATTTCTGGTGCATTTCTGAATTTCGTTCGAAAAATCAAAAATTCTGTTTTTACTTGTGCCAGTCGACTACTACTCTGATTCAGTCGACTGATGTACTGTGCACAAGCATAGTAACCTATTTTATCAGGTTTTGAGTTTGATTTTGGTGATTTTCTTCCTCTAAACTTGATGTCATGCTTGTATAACATATGTTAGATGTTTTTGATGGTGTCAAAGGGGGAGAAATGTAGAGTTTAAGTTAATCATGCTAAAGACAATTAGCATGTGTTAAGGGGGAGTTTGCATGTATTAAGGGGGAGGTTTGATTTTCATGTTTGATTTACATGCTTATCTTCCTTATGTGTTTTATATTGTTTTACCTAACTTAAACAGATTGTCACACATCAAAAAGGGGGAGATTGTTAGGGAAATCAACCCATGTATGATGTGGTTTTGATGTGTGTGGCAAAGGATTTAAGTTAGGTTGTTATGTTGATTTGATATGTCTGTTGAAGTCGTGCAGGACTTAGTAATTCATACATGGATTGACTTGATGTTAGCATCGGTGAGTTCACCATCTCATGGCTCGAGTCCTTGAGTCGGTGAAGGACGACTTTCCAAAGCCGTGCGCTTGGTGTATTCGAGGGACCGTCGGACGAGAAGCATTGGAGTGAAGCCAAGAAAGTAGACTTCAAAGTGAGATGTGAAGGATGGCATTACGAAGTCGTGTGCTTGGTGCATCCGAGGGACGTGACTGGATGAAGAGAACTTCGGCGAGGGACTTCAAGCGAGATGAAAGAATGAGTGAAATGTAACGTAGCTCATAGGTGGACTTGGCCGAATGGCTAAGTCAAGTGTCGGATGCTCAACCTATTAAGACAATCAACCCATGTGATGTGGTTTTGATGTGTGTGGCAAAGGGTTTAAATTAGGTTGTTATGAATTTGATATGTGCGTTGAAGTCATGCAAAACTTAGTAATTTGCACATGGATGACGATAGCATTGGCAAGATTCACCTCTCATGACTCGATCCTTGAGTCGGTGAAAGATGCATTATGGAAGTCGTGCGCTTGGTGCATCCGAGGGACCACCAGACAAGGAGCATTGGAGTGAACCCGAAGGAAGTAGACTTCAGGGCGAGACGCGAAGGATGGCGCTGTGAAGCCGTGTGCTTGGCGCATCCGAGGGATGTGGTCGGACGAAGAGAACTTCAAAGGCGAGGGACTCCAAGGGAATGAGAGTGAGCGATTGTAACCCGGGACGGGGTAGCTCTTAGGTGAACTTGGCCAATTGGCTAAGTGTCGGATGGGTTTTCCCGACACCAATCGACTGCTATAGGTAGTAGTCGACTGATCCAAGTTGACTGGAGACTCGACTGGTGTTCGAGTCAAAGTTATGGTCGAACAGTCGACTACCAGCTCGTGGCAGTCGACTGCTAGCTCCATCAGTAGACTGCCAAGGGGAGCAGTCAACTGATGTCGAGGGTTTTAGGCACAAAATGTTGGAGAGTCGACTGCTCACTTCGAGCACTCGACTGTTGGCTCCATCAGTCGACTGATGGGACGATTAATAGACTGATGTGAGAGTCATTGGTTAAAATCCAACATGGATGAAGTCGTTAGAGGGCAACAGCTACAACAGCAGTCGACTGATCGGGGCATCAGTCGACTGCCACTGGCTCAACGGGAAGAATGACCCCTTCCCTATAAGAAGAGTCCTTTGGACACTTGGGGAGCAAAATGATTCTACTCTAAACATCTCCCAAAGTGCCCAAACGAATCTCCTCCTCTTCCTTGAGTTTATTTCAATCATATTGTAAGAGGAGTGATTTCTTGTAAGAAAGGTTACCTCTACCTAGCTTGGTGCAAAGGAGAGAATAGTGAATTGGTTAAGGAGTGATTCACCTTGGAACGAATCGGGCCATGGATTAGCGGCAAGGGTAGTGAACCACGTTACGACTTCTTGTTAGCGTTTGTGGTTTATTTTACTTCTTGCATTTACTTAATTGTCTTAGATTTTATTATTCCGTTGCGCTAACCGTAATCATAGACACGCAAGAACGAACGACGTCCATCGTACGCGATAAAAGGCTATTCACCCCCCTCTAGCCGGCCACCGATGATCCAACAAGTGGTATCAGAGCCAAGGTTGCTTCTCACTGGACTTATCGCCACAACAAGCACGACAACTACAATGGTCGGCTCCAACATCCATTCGCCAAAGTTCGAGGGGGAATTCGTTTGGTGGAAAAAGCAAATGGAGGTATTTTTCGAAACCGACTTTGAAATTATGTTAATAATGGAAAATGGTTTCAAGATACCTAGGGATGAGGAAGGGGAGCCACTAGAGAAATCGAGATGGACAAAGAAACAAAGAGTGGAGTACTTGGCAAATTCTAAAGTCAAGCATCATCTATTCAATGTACTCCCTCAACAAGAAGTCAACCGAATAGGAGAATGTGCTAGCGCCAAAGAGATGTGGGAGAAGCTTATAGAACTTCATGAAGGCACATCTGAGGCCAAGCTAGCAAGAAGATATGTCCTCCGCTCCCAACTCAATAATATCAAACTCGATAAAAGGGAGAAGGTAACATCTCTACATTCTCATTTTAAAGAAATTCTTAACAGATTATCTAGTGTAGGGGAGAAGCTCTCCAATAGGGACATGATCACGAAGGCAATTGATGCCTTTCCCCGATCATCAAGGTGGAGTTCCATGGTGGACTCATTTTATATCTCAAAGAATCTAGAGGTAAGTACTCTAGATGAATTTTTCTCCACTATAGAATTACATGAGTCTAGGCTTGAAGGAATAATTGAAGAACCGAGCATCAAGCCATCAAGGGGAATAACACTCATGGCCAAAAAAGGGAAGAAGGAGAAGGAGATTGCACCGTCTTCATCCGATGAATCATCCTCCTCCTCCATGGATAGCAATGAGGAGGCCTACATGGTAAGAAAGGTGAGACGTGCACTTAAGAATTATAAATTTAATAAATCTCATGATAGGGGAAGAAGGCCAAGGAGGAAGATCATATGCTATAATTGCCAAGGAGAGGGACATATAAGAGATGATTGTCCTCTCTTGAAGAAAAGAAAGGAGGAAATGAGAAAGAAAGAAGAAAAGAAGAAGGGGAGCAAGAAAAAGGGAAAAGAGAAGAAAGTCAAGGAAAAAGGGAAGGCCAAGGCACACAAGGCAACATGGGATGATCCATCATTCTCATCGGAAGAAGAAGAAACCTTCACAAGCCTTGCCTTAATGGCAATAGAAGATCTAGACACCTCCTCCGAAGAAGAAGAAACAAGCACAAGTGAGGAGAGCTCAAGTGAAGGGGGAACTTCATCCTCATCCTCATCGACATCACAAGAAGGAGATTTGGTAAGTGAGGTAACAAATCTCGCTCCCAAGAAAATTATGTCTATGATTTTGAGTTTAACTAAGGAACTATTTAGGGCTAAGAAAAAGAACAAAAGCATGCAAAATGAAATTATGGCCCTAGAAGAAAAGCTAGAAAAAGCATGTTTAAATATTAATGATAATGCTTCTTGTAGTTTTGATAATACATGCTCACATAATGATTATGTTTCTTTTGATGTTAATGATGCATGTATTGAAGAAAAAAAGGCTCTAAGGGAAAAGGTAGATCATTTAACTAAGGCCTTAGAAAAATTTACAATTGGCTCCAACACCCTAAACATGATTATTGGGAGCCAAAGGGCAAGTTTTAATAAGAAAGGCCTAGGTTATAAGGGAACCAAAAATGAAAAGGTCTATCATTGCCTAATTGCTAGGGGTCAAGCTAAAAATAAAATGGCAGCTATGAAATGGATCCCTAAAGAATACTTGGTGAACCCTATTGGAAAGAATTTGTGTTGGGTTCCCAAGTCCATCCTTAAGGGTTAGGAAAACCCTAGGATAGTCAACCATAGTGGACTTAACTTATATCATGTTAATTGGTTGTCTTAGGATGATGTGGGTTATAACTTTTTAATTTATAGTGTTGGGTGATGATAATGTGATCATAACATGAGATTATAAATAATATTTGATTTTTGTTCATGATATGCAATAATTGAAAATATATGATCATGATTGATAATACATATTTTTATGATCACATTGGGTGTTTTAGGATGCATGATACTTAACCTTGGGTAGAATTGCATGAAATTTTAGTTAAGTATGAAATATCTTTAGGAACATCTCACACTCACTATAGGCTAACTTGATTGAAAACATAGCATGAGTGAGATGATAGGATGATACAAATGGTCCACTAATGCTTATGGCATTTAGATAGGTCATTAAGTGTATCAATAGAGCAATCATAGATCAACTATGAGGAAAGCAAATGTTTAATTAATAGACATATTTCCCATAGATCATAGTTGGATATTTTAAATGATTTAAAAACATTTCATATTTTATAAATAGTGAGTTCACATTTTGAAAAGTTTCTAAGGCAAAACTAGCTTTAAAGACGATACAAACTTTAGATATTTTTGCAACTTTTGAGTTTTTGGTTAATTTTCGAAAATAGAATGAATTTTCATGAAAAATCATTTTTCACTGATAAAGAAACTCATTAGAAATGTGTACTCCAAATTTCATGATTTTTCGAATTTCTTAGAATTTTTAATGCATTTTTTAATATGGACTTCAAAAATTAAAAATCTTGAATTTTAGGTGTCAATCGACTAATGGACTGATTCAGTTGACTGATGTACTGTGCACGAGCACAGTAACTTGTTTTTATCTGGTTTTAAGTTGGATTTTTGGTATTTTCTTCCATTAGACTTGATGTCATGCGTGTATAACATTTGTATAATGTTTTTGATGGTATCAAAGGGGGAGAATTATGTGAGTTTAAGTTAATCATGCTAGGGGGAGAATTAGCATGGAGAATTACCATGTCTTAAGGGGGAGTTGCATGTTTAAGGGGGAGTTTTGATTTTACTTACATGCTTTCTTGCCTTATGTTTTGTATTTATGTTTTACCTAACTTAAATGGATTGTCACACATCAAAAAGGGGGAGATTGTTAGGACAATCAACCCATGTGATGTGGTTTTGATATGTGTGGCAAAGGGTTTAAGTTAGATTGTTATGGATTTGATATGTGCGTTGAAGTCATGTAGGACTTAGTAATTCACACATGGATGATGATAGCATTGGCAAGATTCACCTCTCATAACTCGGTCCTTGAGTCGGTGAAAGATGCATTGCGAAAGTCGTGTGCTTTGTGCATCCGAGGGACCGTCGGACGAGGAGCATTGGAGTGAAACTGAAGGAAGTAGACTTCAGGGCGAGACGCGAAGGATGGCACTGCGAAGTCGTGTGCTTGGCGCATCCGAGGGACGTGGCCGGACGAAGAGAACTTCAAAGGCGAGGAACTCCAAGGGAATGAGACTGAGTGATTGTAATCTGGGGCGGGGTAGCTCTTAGGTGAACTTGGCCAATTGGCAAAGTGCCGGATGGGTTTTCCCGACACCAGTCGACTGCTATAGGTAGCAGTCGACTGATCCAAGTCGATTGGAGACTCGACTGGTATTCGAGTCAAAGTTACGGCGAACAATTGTTGCACCGGCTCGGCGATCATTGCTAACTCCATCGATCGTAAAGGAGCGATCGTGATGTCGAGGGTTTCATACACAGAATGTTGGAGAGTCGACTGCTCACTTCGAGCACTCGACTATTGGCTCCATCAGTCGACTGATGGGACGATCAATCGACTGATGTGGGAGTCGTTGATTAAAATCCAATGTGGATGAAGTCATTAGAAGGCAACAGCTACAACAGCAGTCGACTGATCGGGGCATCAGTCGATTGCCGCTAGCTCAACGAGAAGAATGGCCCCTTCCCTATAAGAAGAGGCCTTTGGACACTTTGGGAGCAAAAAGCTTCTACTCTAAACATCTCCCAAAGTTCCCAAACGAATTTACTCCTCTTCCTTGAGTTTATTTCAATCATATTGTAAGAGGAGTGATTTCTTGTAAGAAAGGTTACCTCCACCTAGCTTGGTACAAAGGAGAGAATAGTGAATTGGTTAAGGTGTGATTCACCTTGGAACGAATCGGGTCGTGGATTAGCAGCAAGGGTCGTGAACTACGTTATGACTTCTTGTTAGCGTTTGTGGTTTCTTTTACTTCTTGCATTTAATTAATTGTCTTAGATTTTATTATTCCATTGCACTAATCGTAATCGTAGACATGCAAGAACGAATGACGTCCACCGTACGCGATAAAAGGCTATTCACCCCCTTTAGTCGACCACTGACAATCCAACACAACCAAGTTGATTGAGGTTTTACCCGACCGTCGGATGCTCAAACAATATTTTTTTTGAGGTTTTAGCACCACGGTCGGTGATATAGATATCGATCATTGCTCTGGTCGATGGACTCGGCCGGTGTTCGACCAAACCTTTTACGGCCCAGCGATGGCTTCGGTCTTCGCGATCATTGGTCTACCATCGATCGATTGCCAAGGATGTGATCGATTGATCAATGGAAACTCGTGCACAGAGGGTTTTGGAGTCGATTGATCGCTTTGGTCACTCGACTATTGGTTCCATCAGTCGACTGATGTAGGAGTCGTTGGCTAGAAGCCAACGTGGATAAAGCCGTTGTGAGGCAACGACTACAGCAACAATCGACTGATGACTGCATCAGTCGACTGCTCGGTGCCCAACGGAAAGAATGGCCTCTTCCCTATAAGAAGAGGCCTTGGGTCATTTTGGGAGGTTAATGCTTAACCGCTAAACTTCTCCCAAGTGCACAATATGATTTTTACTCCTCTTAGTTGTTTTTATTTCAATCTTATTGTAAGAGAGAGAGATTGTAAGAAAGGTTTACCTCCACCTTGAAGGAGAGACTCGTGAATTTGAGTTGGAGTGATTCGTCGAACGAATCATCCATGGATTAGCGGCAAGGGTCGTGAACCACGTTTCATCCTTGAGTTTGCGAATTGCTCTTTAATTTGTGTTTTGCACTTAATTGTCTTTAGTTTTATTATTTCTTTGCACTAACTTTATTTGTAGATGATTAAGACGTAAGCTATCTCCATCGTACGTGAAAAGGGCTATTCATCTCCCTCTAGCCGGCCACTGATCCTCCAACATTTGGATCGCTAGGGCTTTTAGAGCTCAATCCGTGGAGTATGAACCATACGGTTCTGAACCACGTTACATCTTTATGTTGTGCTTGTGCATTTTGGTTATTTGTATGTGTTGTTATTATTATTCCGCTGCGCACTAATCGAATTGTAGCAAGCACGCAATCAATTCCATTGAAACAACGAGACACTAATCACCCCCCCCCTTCCTCTAGCGGGCGCATAGGTTATAACAACTTGTTCATCCATACGCTAGCCTTCAGGTGCTTCCATCGGCTATTGTCATGCTAAGCTGGTCTATACTGCCAAGGCACATTGGGCTTACACTGCCAAGACTCCCGCTTGGACTTTACGCTATCAACCATTGGACTTATACTGCCAAGACTCCCTCTTGGACTTTACGCCACCAATATCACCTCTTGGACTTTCCTTGCCAACCCATGTTGGACTTCCAATTGCCAAGACTCAAGCTTGGACTTTCCCTTGCCAATACCCATGCTTGGACTTTCCTTGCCAACCCATGTTGGACTTTCCAATTGCCAAGACTCAAGCTTGGACTTTCCCTTGCCAAGACCCATGCTTGGACTTTCCATGACAACCCATGTTAAACTTTCCAATTGCCAAGTGTCCCACTTGAACTTTCCATGCCAAGTACCCATGACTTGGACTTTCTCATGACAATCACATTGTCATACATTTTGTCGAACATCAAAATACCACTCGAGTCAAACTCGAGTCTAGTCAATCGTGACCTGAGTCGATTGCACCAATAATCTCCCCCTTTTTGATGTTTGACAAAAATCACAAACACCTTTGAGTTAGGCTACATAACTCAAATCTCCTTACCAATTCTCCCAAATTAGTAATCTCAAATTCTTCCATCAATTCTCCCATAACTTCTCCCCCTTTTTTGACATACATTAAAAAGGTTCTCTCTAAGAGTGTCAATGTCTAATATCCCAATGAGATCTTACAATCTCCCCCTTAGTCCAAAAATATCTAGGATGTCTTCACTCTTCCTAGTGATAAGTCACATATCACTCAAGAGAGGCAATCTTACAAACTTTCCCAATTTCCAAATTGGGCATCTCACATTCTTAAAATTATCCCCCTCATGAGGAAGAACACATCCATCATCCCTTGATGGATAACCTCCCCCTAAAGGCTTGCTCCCCCTTTACCATTGCACCAACAATGTCCTTGGAGAGTCCCTAAACCTATAGGAATACTAAACCATCAAAATTAAGGTCAAAAGTTCAACCTTGAACTTTCACACACCTTAAAATTGATACACACCCTGAACAACTCTCATAATCCATATCCAATGGATTTTCACCCTTTCCAATGCTTTACAAAGCATATCCTAGGGTTAGAAGCAGTTAGGGTAGCCTAACATAGTTAAAATTAGGCTAAATAAACCTTGTTTACCCTAAATCGGAGCTGACGATGCGATTAAACTCGGCGATCGTGAGTCTCTACCATTGGCCTTGATCCACTACCATAACAGCGATCCAACTAATTGAAATTCAATTTTCAGAAATCGATTTTACGAAATACATAAGTAATTATACATAATATGAAAAATCATGAAATTTCATATGTATAATACGTATAACAATCATAATGGGTGAAAATATTTGAAAATTAAATTACCCATTAAATAGTGAGTTTGACACAAAGTTCAAAACCATTGAAAAGTTTAATATTTTGGCCTTACTTTGTAGCAACTCTATCAATGGTGATTGCTATCAAAAGATAGACTTTTCCAAGGTTTTCTAAAATGATTTTGAAGTGTTTTTGAAAACCTATATTAGATCATGATCAATGGGCTCAATGCACATGACTTGCACATTAGCTTTCCCCATGATCCACCATGGTATTAGATGAATTTGAGTTCATCTAGATGCACAAACTATGCACCTTGAACTTAACTCATTTCCTACCATCTCACATGTGTCTAGGGTGTATCAATACACACACATGTTAATGTTATGTGAGATGTGGGTTTTGTTCATCCTAATCTAGGGTTTCATGCATTTTTCTAAGACAACACTACTTGATTCCCTTATATATGGGACTTCAAATCATGTCATAGTCCTTAAATCAATTTTACTTAATGCATGGAATGATCATGGCATATAATGATAGCATACATAAAGCAAATGTCAATAATCATGATGTCATGGCATAAAATATAACCTAAGTATACATGACATAAAAGATAGACCTAAGGTATCATGACATTTATATAATAAAGATAAGAATGATGTCATGACATGTTATATGGCAATCAAATCATGGCAAATGAAATATAAGACATAAGAATACCTAAATTTTAATATTAGTTGCCATTTGTTAGGATTGAATCCATTTTGTCATATTACTACTAATCCCCCAAGTGTGCCAAAAAAAACTCAAAATGGCACACCATGACCTCTAGACCTAATTTGTGCCAATTTGATTTGTTTTTCAAACTTCTTAAATCATATTGGCACATCCTAAAATCCTTTAGGACATAAGTTCAAACCACATATTCAAGGTACCCATAACCTTGAAAATGACCTAAAGTGTCACCTTTATCATGGTTAGGTTAACTACCCATCCATTTAAGGTTGGCACACCCTAACCCATTTAGCGTGAATCGATCACGCTCCTAGAAACCCAATACCTATTGGAGCTCCTTGGGTTTACTATGTATTCCTTAGGAATGGCCTCCCTAGATACCCTCCTAATGACCCTCCTAGGCTTGGTAGCCTTGGTCATTATGGTCTTGCCTAGGTTAACTCTAGGGGTGACTCCCCTTGTAACCTTCTTAGTGGCCTCCCAAGGTTTCTTCGAAACTGTAGCCACTAGGCACACTCCATGGTTAGCCTTAGGGATGGCCTCCCTAGTAACCATGGTCTTCCTAGACCTAGATTTAGTTTCATAATCAAATGGAACATTGTGGTAGGTAGGCTTATCTACCTTAGACCTAGGCTTGTGGCTCAAGCCTTTCTTGCCTATAGATTAGCTTTGCCTCCTAGACTCTAGACTTTGACCATTTGACCCCTTAATTTTATTTTGCATATTCCTAAGGGTCTTCTCCATCTTCTCAAGTTTTGACCTCAAAACTTGATTTTCAATTCTAATTTCACTATTTTGGTGGGCCCATTGTTTCTTTGATCATTTTTTTCCCTTCCTAGGCATATGTCTGTTGGGAATTGGATCGTCGCTAGAGGAGAGTGAATAGCGTGTTTGACGTTGCGTGATATAATTCATTCGTTCGTCTCTACAATCATCGTTAGCACAACGGACTATAGATATACAAATATAGAAACAAATACAAACATAAATACACACAAATATAACGTGGTTCGAAACCTTAGGGTTCCTACTCCATGGGTCGAGCTCAACGAGCTCTAATGATTCACTCACCACTAGTAAATACTCATCAGAACAATCCGGAGGCGGAGAAACCTCGTACAAATGAATACAACAGTAATACGAAATACAACAAACAAATACAAAGTAAATACGAAAGACAAGTAAAGAAAACTTTACAACACTTTGCTTTGAATGCTTGCGTGTTGATCGCCTTGGACTAACCTTGAAGGTCTGGATTGCAGCAGCAAATCCCCTCCAAATCACCCAAGAAAATCGCTCCCAAATCATCCCATCCAAGCTGCTTTTATAACCTTCATCGAGCTGATTTCGCGTCTGGCAATCGACTGCCATAAGGCCCCAGTCGACTACCAACAGTACCGTTGTGAGACAACGGCTTAATCCACGTTAGCATCCAAGCCAACGGTTACACTGGAAGTTGATTGCCAGTTACTATCAGTCAACTTCCAGTCTCGTAGTCGACTGATTAGTCGGCTACTGAGCATTCTACTCCTGCAACCCGACCAGTAGTCGACTGCCATCAGTCGACTACTCAATGCTGGCAATCGACTACTAGGTCCTTTCTTGCAGTCGAACACCAGTCGAGTCCGAGCAATTCAACTGGCCATAATCCTAGTCAACTGTTGTAAGTCAACTCGGCTGCAAAGTGTTAAAACACTTGACCAGTCGACTAGTCCAAAGCCCCAGTCGACTGTTAACCTCAAACATGGAGTTTAACCCCAAATGATGCCCTCATACTTGCTAGACCACCCTTAGCCTAGACCTAAGCCTTCTAGCCACCTCTATCAACCTCATGTCTATCGAATCCCTCCAAGTCATCCATGACTTGTTCATCTATACGCAAGCCTTCAGGTGCTTCCATCAGCTAAGTTGGTCTACACCGCCAAGGCACATTGGGCTTGCGCTGTCAAGACTACCGCTTGGACTTTACGCAACCAACCATTGGACTTATGCTGCCAAGACTCCACCCTTAGACTTTACGCTGCCAATATCAACCCTTGGACTTCCCTTGCCAACCCATGTTGGACTTTCCAATTGCCAAGACTCAAGCTTGGACTTTCCCTTGCCAAGACCCAAGCTTGAACTTTCCATGCCAACCCATGTTGAACTTTCCATTTGCCAAGACTCAAGCTTGGACTTTCCCTTGCCAAGACTCATGCTTGGACTTTCCATTGCTAAGTATCCCACTTGGACTTTCCATGCCAAGTACCCATGACTTGGACTTTTCATTACCAAGTGTCCCACTTAGACTTCTCTATCATATGGTCAATCTCATGTCAACCATATAGTCAACCCATTGTCAAACAATGGTCAACTCCCTTGTCAAACATCAATGTCAAACATCAAAATACTACTTGAGTCAAACTCAAGTCCGATCAATCGTGACCTGGGTCGATTGCACCAACAATGTCTAGATTTCTTTTTGTAGGGACCTTCGTGACTGCTAGAGGGGGGATGAATAACGCATCGTCGTATGTCGATGGATTACGATTGTGATCGCGTGCTTGCTACAATTTGATTAGTGCGCAGCGAAAATAATAGAAATAAAGCAATAACAAAAATACAAGCACATAAACACGACAATATAACGTGGTTCAGAATCGAATGGTTCCTACTCCATGGATTGAGCTCTACAAGCTCGAGTGATGACAACACCACTAATAGAACTCCTTCTCGACAACACGTCGGAGGCGGAGAAATCTCGTACAAGTGTTTACAACAATAAATGAATAGATACAAGCAAATACAAATATGAAATACACTACAAGTAAAGGAAAAACACTTTACAAATGCTCTTTTGATTGCTTGATCTTTGGTTGCTTGAATTGCACTTGGAGACCCTGATTTGCAACAACAAATTGCCATTAACACGTCCAAGAACCGGTTCCAAATCCTTCCTCCACGAGCTCCCTTTAAAGGTACTCCTTGGGCTAGATTTCGCCTAGCAATCGACTGATCGGGACCATCAGTCGACTACCCCTGTAGCCATTGTGAGACAACGGCATGTGCCATGTTGGATAAGTTCCAACGGATAGACCATCAGTCGACTGATCATACCCATCAATCGACTGATGGCTCAATCAATCGAGTGTTCGGGTCGATCACTCGACTGGAGAGCCTACTGTGCTTGAAATCTCTACCATCAATCGACTGATAACCAGATCAGTCGACTGCTCAGGCTAGTAGTCTACTACCCAACTCTGGCAGTCAATTGCCAGGGCACTTCTCGCAGTCAAACCCTAGTTGACTCCCATCAGTCGACTGACCATAGTCCAAGTCGACTAATACACCTCAAACATGAGGTTTTAACCCAAGTATGGTGCCCCCATACTTGCTAGACCACCCGTAGCCTAGACCTAAGCCTTCTATCCACCTCTGTCAGCCTCGCGCCTATCAGATCCCTCCAAGTCATCCATGACTTGTTCATCCATACGCTAGCCTTCAAGTGCTTCCATCGGCTATTGTCATGCTAACGGTGTCTACACCGCCAAGGCATATTGGACTTATGCTGCCAAGACTCCACTTGGACTTTATGCCGCCAACCATTGGACTTATGCCACCAAGACTCTTGCTTGGACTTTACACCGCCAATATTCCCCTTGGACTTTCCAAATGCCAAGACTCAAGCTTGGACTTTCCCTTGCCAACCCATGTTGGACTTTCCATGTCAAGACCCATGCTTGGACTTTCCTTTGCCAAGACCCATGCTTGGACTTTCCTTGCCAACCCATGTTGGACTTTCCCTTGCCAAGACCCATGCTTGGACTTTACATGCCAAGTACTCAAGACTTGGACTTTCCCAATGCCAAGTGTCCCACTTGGACTTTCCATGCCAAGTACCCAAGACTTGGACTTTACCATGACAATCACATTGTCATATATTTTTGTCGAACATCAAAACATCGCTCGAGTCAAACTCAAGTTTGTTCAATCATCACCTGGGTCGATTGCACCAACAATCTCCCCCTTTTTGATGTTTGACAAAAATCACAAACACCATTGAGTTAGGCCACCTAACTCAAAAACTCTTTACCAATTTTCCTAAATTGGTAATCCCATAAATTCTCCTCATAAATTCTCCCCCTTTTTGACTAACATCAAAAAGGTTCTCTCTAAGGAGGTCAATGTCTCATATCCCAATGAGATCTTACAATCTCCCCCTTGGTCCAAAAACACCTAAGATGTCTTCACTCTTTCTAGTGATAAATCTCATACCACTAAAGAGAGGCACTCCTATAAACCCTCCCAATTTCCAAATTGGGCATTTCACATTCTCATTTCTCCCCCTCATGAGGAAGAAACACATCCATCATCCCATGATAGATACCTCCCCCTAAAGGCTTGCACCCCCTTGACCATTGCACCAACAATGTCCTTGGGAAGTCCCTAAGCCTATTGGAACTTTAAACCATCAAAAATAAGGTCCAAAGTTCAACATTGAACTTTCCAACACCTTAAAATTGATACACACCCTAACAACTCTCCTAATCCATATCAATGGATTTTCACCCTTTCTAATACTTCCCAAAGTATATCCTAGGGTTAGGAGTAGTCAGGGAACCCTAACATAGCTGAAATCAGGCTAAATAAACCTTGTTTACCCGAAATCAGGCTGGCAGTGGACTCCTTCAGATACCAGTCGACTGCACTATCCATCAGTCGACTTCCATCAAGCGGCAGTCGACTTCCATCAAGCGGCAGTCGACTAATAACTAAAATTCTGAATTTCAGTTATCAGAATTGAAATTGCAAAAAGCATAAGTAATTATACATAATTCGAAAAATCGTGAAAATTCATACGTATAATACTTATAACACATACAATGGGTGAAAAATGTTTGAAAAATATTTTACCTATAAAATAGCGAAATTGACACAAAGTTTAAAAGTGAAGAAAAACTTCAATGTTTTAACTCATTTTGTATCAATTTCATCAATGGTGATTGCTATCAAAAGATAGACTTCACCAAGGTTTTCTAAGATGATTTTAAAATGTTTTTAAAAACCTATATTGGATCATGTTCTTTGGGCTTAATACACATGACTTGCACATTAGCTTTCCCCATGATCCACCCATAGTAAAAGATGAGTTTTGGTTCATCTAGATGCAAAAACTATGCACCTTGAACTTAACTCATATCCTAGCATCTCACATGTATCTAGGGTGTATCAATACACATACATGTCAATGTAATGTGAGATGTGGATTTTGTTCTTTTAATCTAGGGTTTCATGCATTTTCTAAGGCAACCCTACTTGATTCCCTTATACATAAGACTTCAAGTCATGCCATAGTCCTTAAATCAATTTTAATTACTTTAAATGCATGAATGATCATGGCATAAATGATAACATAAATAAACATGACCAATGATCATGATGTCATGACATATGATATAATCCAAATATACATGACATTAAAAACTAACCCTAAACATACTTATGACATTTTATATGATAAAGATAAATATGATGTCATGGCATGTTATATGGCAAACAAAGCATGGAAAATAAAATATAAAGGTATATAATACCTAAATTTTAAAGTTAATTGCCATTTGTTATTATTAAGTCCATTTTGTTATATTGTCAATTATCTCCCAAGTGTGCCAAAAACCCAAAACGACACACCTCAACCTCTAAACTTAAATTGTGCCAATTTGATTGATTTTTCATAATCCCAAAAATATATTGGCACATTCTAAAATTTTTTAGGATCATAATTCAAATATATTTCCAAGGTATCTATATCCTTGAAAATGACCTAAATTGCCCCCTTCACTATGGTTAGGTTAACTACCTATCCATTCAAGGTTGGTACACCTAAACCCATCTAGCGTGAATCGATCATGCTCCTAGGAACCCAATACCTATTGGAGCTCCTTGGGTTTACTAGGTATTCACTAGGGATAACTTCCCTAGATACCCTCCTAATGACCCTCCTAGGCTTAGAAGCCTTGGTCATCTTGGTCTTGCCTAGGTTAACTCTAGGGGTGACTCCCCTTGTAACCTTCTTAGTGGTCTCCCTAGGTTTCCTTGAACCCCTAGCCACTAGGCACACACCTTGGTTACCCTTAGAGATGACTTCCCTAGTAACCTTGGTTTTTCTAGACCTAACTTGAGTTCCATAATCGAATGGAACACTATGGTAGGTCTCCTTGGGCTTAGATTTGTGACCCAAACCTTTCTTGCCCTTAGGTGAACCTTGCTTCCTAAAAACTAGGTTTTAACTCTTAGATCTAGATTTTTGATCCTTTGACCCTTGAAATTGATTTTGCATTTTTGCAAGGGTCCTCTCAAGTTTTTCAAGCCATGACCTCAAGGCTTGATTTTCTAACTCTAATTGTCCAATTTTTTATTTTTCATCTATTCTTTGGACATGAGACTTCCTAGGCATGTGTCTATGGTTCTTTGGTTTAAGACCTAGATGGTCTTCTATTTTCTTAATAGATTCCCTAGGTAAGATTTTTCTAAGGGCATTAGTCCCAAATTTCTCCTTATTTGTAATGTGGACATTTTTAGCTCCTAGCAAATAGTATCTACTATTTCTAACATGCTCTTTATGATAAATAGCAAGATTACTAACATTATTTCTAGCATGCGTTTTACTATAAAATTTAGAAGGTGCATTATTAAATTTTACCTTAGGGTTTGCCTTAGAGGCTCCCCCTACTTGTGATGCTCCCTCTTGGACCTTCTTCTTCCCCCTAGAGGATTGACTCCTAAAATTTCCTTTTTGTTGACATTTGAAGAAAATGATGTGCTCCTTGCTTTTAATTGTTGGGAGACCGACATCCTTGACCTTATAGGGACCTTCGTGACCACTAGAGGCGGGGTGAATAGCGTGTTGGCGTTGCTTGATGGAATTCATTTGCGATCGCGTGCTTGCTACAATTGTATTAGTACGCAGCAGAAATAATAGGAAATACAATACAAATACAAATACATAAGCATAAGATCAAATATAACATGGTTCAGAATCGAATGGTTCCTACTCTACAGATTGAGCTCTATGAGCTCGACCGATGCCAATCACACACCACTATAACAATAACTCCTTCTCGGAACAATCTAGAGGTGGAGAAACCTCGTACAAGTGATTCAATAGTAATACTAAGCAAATACAATCAAATACAAATATGAAATGCAATACAAGTAAAGAAAACAACTTTACAAGAGCTTTTGATTGCTTGCTTTTGGTTGCTTGAAGAGTAGCCTTGAAGGTCTGGATTGCAGTAACAAATCCCCTCCAAATTGCTTCAAGAACCATGCAAAAATCCTCCCCACGAACAGCTTTTATAATCTATATTCGGGCTAATTTTTCTCCTAGCAGTCGACTGATCAGGATCATCAGTTGACTGCTCCTGTAGTCGTTGTCTCACAACGGCATGAACCACATCAGATAAATTCCAACGAATATGGCATCAGTCGACTGATCATACCCATCAGTCGACTGATGGCTCAATCAGTCGAGTGCTCGAGCTAATCACCCAACTGAAAGGCTTTCTGTGCTCGAAAGCCTGACCAACAATGATCGATCTCTAGATCGGGCCGATCGCCAGCATCAATCGACCGCCCTCGCCGGCAATGATCGACTAGCCCATCTTTCCGCAGTCAAACTCTAGTTGACTCCCATCAGTTGACTGATCATAGTCTCAGTCAACTTATACACCTCAAACATGAGGTTTTAACCCAAGTATGGTGCCCCCATACTTACTAGACCACCCTTAGCCTGGACCTAAGTCTTCTAGCCACTTCCATCAGTCTCATGCATATCAGATCCCTCCAAATCATCCATGACTTATTCATCCATGCGCTAGCCTTCAGGTGCTTCCATCAGCTATTGTAATGCTAAGCTAGTCTACACCGCCTAAGCACATTGGACTTATGCTACCAAGACTCCCGCTTGGACTTTATGCCGCCAACCATTAGACTTATGCCGCCAAGACTCCCGCTTGGACTTTACGCCGCCAATATTCGCCTTGGACTTTCCAAATGCCAAGACTCAAGCTTGGACTTTCCTTGCCAACCCATGTTGGACTTTCCCTTGTCAAGACTCATGCTTGGACTTTACATGTCAAGTACTCAAGACTTGGACTTTCCCAATGCCAAGTGTCCCACTTGGACTTTCCATGCCAAGTACCCATGACTTGGACTTTACCATGGCAATCACATTGTCATATGTTTTTATTGAACATCAAAACATCGCTCGAGTCAAACTTGAGTTAGGCCAATCGTGACTTGGGCTGATTGCACCTACATTCTACCCCTTTTTGATGTTTGGTAAAAACACCCTTAAGTTAGGCCCCTAACTCAAATTCCCTTACCAATTTTCCAAAATTGGTAATTCTAAATTCTCCTCATAAATTCTCTCCCTTTTTGACTAACATCAAAAAGGTTCTCTCCAAGGAGGTCAATGTCTCATTTCCCAATGAGATCTTACAATCTCTCCCTTGGTCCAAAAACATATAGGATGCCTACAATCGTCCTAGTGATAAGTCTCATATCACTCAAGAGAGGCAATCCTATGAAGTCTCCCAATTTCACAAATTGGGCATCTCAAATTCTCATTTCTCCCCCTCATGAGGAAAAATACTTCCATCATCCTATGATGGATACCTCCTCTAAAGACTTGCTCCCCCTTAACCATTGCACCAACAATGTCCTTGGGAAGTCCTTAAGCCAATAGGAACTCTAAACCATCAAAAATAAGGTTAAAAGTTCAACATTGAACTTTCCCACACCTTAAATTTGATACATCACCCTAACAACTCTTCTAATCCATATCCAATGGATTTTCACCCTTTATAATGCTTCCTAAAGTATATCCTAGGGTTAGGAGCAGTTAGGGAACCCTAACATAGTTGAAACATGGGCTATACATCCTTGTTTATTCAAAATCATCCTATCAGTCAACTCTTCCATAGAACAATCGCCTGAAATCACCATCAATCGACTGATAATCTGTAACAGTCGATTGATCCCTGATTTTCAGAAATCAAGTTTTCAAAAATGAAGTTTGAAAATGCGTAAGTAAATATACGTATTTCAAAAAAAATCAAAATTTCATACGCACATTACTTACATGGAATATAATGGATGAAAAATAGTTTGAAAATAAAATACCCATTAAAATTAGAGATTGATACAAAGTTCAAAAACCATTAAAACTTTAATATTTTTTATCTACTTTGTATCACCGTCTTCAATGGTGATTGCTATCAAAAGATAGACTTCACCAAGATTTTCTAAAAGGATTTTGAAATGATTTTGAAAACCTATTTTGAACCATGGAATATTGGCTAGATGTACATGACTTGTACATTAGCTTTCCTCATGATCCATATTTATGATTGAAATAAGTTTAAGTTCATCTAGATGCAACATCTATGCACCTTGAACTTAACTTATTTTCCTAACATCTCACATGTATCTAGGGTGTATAAAACACACACAAGTCAATGTGATTGTGAGATGTGGAATTAGGGTTGTTATGACATCATGCATTTTCTAGGCAACTCTATTTGACTCCCTTATACATGGGACTTCAAATCATGTCATAGTCCTTAACTCAATTTTAATTAATGCATGAATGGCCATGGCATAAGTGATAATCATAAATAAACATGGTCAATGATCATGATGTCATGGCATAAAATATGACTGAAGCATACATGACATTAAAAGTAACCCTAAGCAATATCATGACATTTTATATGATAAGAGAAAATATGATGTCATGACATGGCAAAATAGAATATATAAACACATTAACACCCATACAATCAAACAATGACACATAATTTTTCATAAATAAAGGATTTCATTCAACAAGAAATTTTGTTCTACAATCAAAATATATGTTCAAGAACAACTCTCGACATCACTACGAAAAAGAAAAAAACAAGATCCCTAATCCTCACCTAGCTATCATCTCCCGCAGATGGTGGAGGTGGTGGAGGCTGCTAGCTCAGCGTCCAGGTCTGCATCATCTCATATATATCAATCTGGCACTGCTCCATCCGGCTGAGCTACTGACCCAACTCTTGATCTATGGAGGACTGCTCCAATCTGATCTCCACCAGTCGTGAGTCAACAATCTGCTGGTAGTCCTCAAATCTGACCTCCAGATGTGCAACACACTCTGAGAGACCTGCTGCTAGTGCATCTATTGTCACAGGGGCATCCTCCTCAGCAGCGGGCCCCTCATGCTCGGTCGCGGGCTCTCCAACCTCTATAGATGGCTCCTCATGCTCCATGGGCTGAGGCCGAGCCACCCACTCCATCTGTCCAAGGTCAGTCCGCATCCTAGCCAGTGTAAAGTTCTGCACCGTGATGCGATCGTATGCATCTAAGAGCGGCCTCAGTGATCCCCTAGATATGTTAATGTCGATGGACTCTAACTATGTTGTAATGATATGTCCAAATGGCATATGAACTTTCCCCTGTACAGGGGTCACAAAATGGAGAATGCAGTGAAATATGTTCAATGCAATGTTTATGTCCAAAAGATGACGGATGGCATACATAAGGAAAAGATGGGGAGGTCGGATCTTGGCCTGACCCCGAGTCACTATAGGTAGAATGCACCCAATAATGACTTTTTAAAGAACATTATCAGGTGCAGATAAGTCATTGATTGAAAAAAGGGTTTGAGCTAGTGGACGAGGTCGAAGAAAGAAATGCTAATGCATGGACTCTAATGATATATAGTCAAATAGAGCAGGAAGAGGTGCATCAAAGGAAGGGTAAAACACGAAAGTGTCATCCGATGCCCGACACTCTAAGAACTCCTGCAAAATCGTAGGAGTGAACTCTAGGTCATGTTTTGCAATGCGAGTGGTGTAGGTCAGGCTATCGTCGACCTTCCTCAAATTTTGGTAAAACTCCTTGAGAAGATCATCGTTTACATAATGCGTACAAAAGACGACCTTCATCAACTGATAGTGCCATATAATCTGAAGGACATTGCCACAGTAGGTTCTAAAAAATCGCTCGTCCAAATACCTAACCAGCATCAGTTGGTACGCGAATGACCCAGCCTCACTAGACTCACCCCTAGACTCACTCCTATGTTGTTTTCTATATGAATGCAATGCAGTGTGATGACACAAATGACATGGTTAGATCAAAATGTGGTATATGTAAAAGATGGGTTTTAAGATTTAGAGGTATACTTTGGTGCCATTGTTGGGTTGAGGGTTGTGAGGGACAACCTGAGCAGCCTACTTGCTAGAGAGGATGCTGGAGGAACGCCAGAAAGAAGGCCTCGCCGGAACCCTAACTCCGGTGGAGAAAAAAAATGGAAGCAGGCACCATTAGTGTGATAGAAGGACCCAAAACACGAGAAATAGGGTTAGGTTTCAAACCTAAGAGCTTTTAGTCATCGGTGTGGACTCAAGACGACGATCGGAGGGATTTTGGGATGATCGGAGAAGAAATCGCGCGAGAAGAAGGCGTGAAGAAGCCGAACCCTAGCGGTTTGGCCTTATAAAAATGCGACACCAGTCGACTGATGTGCCATATCAGTCGACTATTAGCGGTCCAGTGAACGGTTCACAAAACCGACAGTTGACTGAACCGGCTCGGCAGTCGACTGCTGAAGCTTCTGTGTCGAGCTACAGTAACATCAATCGACTATTATGGGTCATCAGTCGACTGATGTGACAAGCACTCGACTGCTGGACTGGCCACTCGACCGTTAACTCTTCTATCTCGAACAACAGTAACATCAGTCGACTGTTGTGGATCTTCAATCGACTGATGAACAATCAGTCGAGTGTTGGAAGCAGCACTCCACTGCTGATCTCGCGGTGTCGTGCTACAGTATTATCAGTCGACTGATATCTGATTTTCAGTTCTGAAATTAAGTGAATTTCGATTTCTTCACTCAATTTGTTTCATTTTAACATGTTTATGCATGTATATCGAATATATTAGTGTTATGCCTGTGTTTACGTATTTGTTAATGTATTTTGGTATTTTATTTAATTTTCACAAGCATTAACATCCAATAGATTCAAATCCTAGCATCTCACCCTTTCTAAGTGTTGAAATACACAATCAAAGTGAATGATATATTTTGTGAGATGCAATACACCATAAACATACCTTCCATGCAAACATATGGTAAAACACATGAAGCATGGTAAGTATGTGACATTAAGATTGTTAGGACCGTTGTGACCGTTAGGGGGGGTAATAGCGCGTTGGCTTATCGATGGAGAAATTCGATCGTGCTTGCTACAAAACGTTAATACGCAATAGAAATACAAAATATACAATAAAAATAAACACAAGCACAATCACAACACAATATGTAACGTGGTTCGGAACCGAATGGTTCCTACTCCATGGATTGGGCTCGTAAGAGCCCTAGCGATGTCAATCACACACCACTAATCAATAACTCCTTCTCGACAACAAGTCGGAGGTGGAGAAACCTCGTACAAATGATTACAAAAGCAATACATGAAAATACAAGCAAAATACAAAGGAAATGTAAAGAACACTTTACAAACTAGGGTTTGAGTGCTTTGCTTGTTGGTTGCTTGGATGAGCTTGAAGGACCCTAAAATGCAACTGCAATTCACCTTTAAATCGCCTCAAGAAAGCTCCTAAAAGACCAATGCCAAAATCCTTCTCGAGCTCCTCTTTTTAACCTACATCGGGCTATATTTTCGCCTAGCAGTGGACTACCATAAGGCCCCAGTCGACAGCCAATACTGTCACGCCCCGAGAGTATGCCGAGCCGAAAATAATCGGACAGCATCTCCCCTGTACGTGATATAATTCCCTGATATACATAAAGCCTTTCGGCCACAATCACATGACATATACATGGATATAAACCAATAAAACACAGTGTAAGATACTGACAAATAATCAAGATACAAACGACTCAACTATGCACTCCGGAGTGACTTGACACAACAAGAACCATAATAGAAACCACATCAAAAGTCAAATACATACAACACATTCGTAACTACAAATACGGAAACGATACAGAATAAAATCCCAAACCAATAATCCAACAGAATACCACAAATCGTAATAAACATCCATTCGTTCGGTGTGTGATGGGATCAGCTGGCGGAGCTCCGAACATCCAAGGAATTTTCTACCTGCTACCTGGGTGACAGGAAACCTAGGGTCTGGGGTGGTGAGTATAAACTCAAGGGTAATATATAGAAAGTGCATGAATAACATATAGGGATATAGAGATCTACAAGTATACATGTGAAGATCTACAAGTATACAGAATGAGTCCAATAGACATACATTCCTAAATGTAATAACAAGTAACCACAGTATAGTCATACTCAATGTATATACTAAACTGATCAACTAAACATGAAGTAATATACTAACGTACCTGACGGTCTGCAACACGATAAGCTATATCATCCTGAACAGGTATATAATAACATAACCCATATGACGTACAAGGTCAATTCCATACCTGACCAACACTCAGACATATGAACAGTATATAATCACATGTAATAACCTCTCGGTCCATACCACACTATGACATGACGCTAATCAAATGCATACAATAGTCTAGACCAACACATATATCATGCTCAACATACAGCAGTATATAATATGCAAATGGCATGTATCATGATATACAAGCATATGCAACAATCATAGCTCAATCAAATACAGCATCTCACAGGCATATGTAAAACATATATCGAATACATGCATACATATATATATCAGCAATGCATATGCATGGCCATGTCTGCGGACCCATCCAACCACAACCCTAGTATGGCATGGGTGGCACGACATGACAACTATCCCGACTCCAGCCGCCACCACTCTCGAGTGACCGAGTTGGGTAGTATGAAATAGTAGCTAGCTGCCATAGAGCTATATGCTACTCACATGGGGGGTCCCTGCTGCTAGCCGCTCCGTCCCTACCCATGAGTAGATGAGCACCGCACCCAGGATAACTACACATCAAACGGCCACCGTCTATAGTGGGTGAGTGCGCTAACTACCACTCCGCACAGTGGCCAAGTGCGCATCTCCAGCTACCACCATCCATAGTGGCCGAGAATGGCACGCACAACAATACTCTGCACTCAACCCTGCTACCACTACCCCGAGTGGCCGAGGAGGCAGGATGACTAGCGATCCTCTCAACCACAAGGGAGACCTAATCACCAGCATGCATGCAATGTAATGATGCATAGCTCCATACACGTATCCTCGCAACACTCCCTATCCCACGGGGAGTCCTGGTCAACCAAAAGTCAACTATGCAAGGACTACTAATCTACAAGACTCTCTCTCTATCACACAGAGAGTCATACACATCTGACAGTCAACCACGCTAAGACCTCTAGTCCGTAACAAGATACCATCGACCGTCCATATAACCATACACAGGCACACAATCTATAATGGATATACCATTACGCTAGGACCTCTAGTTCATAGCCACATACTGACAACCACACACTTATCTATGCACAGACAACTAGATCCACCATAGATACACAACTAATAAGTGTACGATACAATAATTGACTCCATAATCTAATCCATCACCTAACTCTAGTAATGTAACACAGTAACCCAATCTGAGATCACAAAGATAACCCTAACCACATGTACTTAACTGAACATCCATCAGCTAACACACAATAGAGTTTGTAGTTCATATCCGTGATAGATAAACGATGAAGTAACAGCAATATATCTCAAAGGTCAAGGCTAAGTACAAGCACATGATTAAATAAGAGTGGATCTAAGATCAAAGTAATCGCATAAGTCCAAATTCATGCACCAGATTCAGATCAAACTACCTGACCAGGGTAGATATTACCCACCTGATACAAAGCTTGAAATAATCCTCATGGTCGTGGACCTGCTTCGTATCCCAAACCTGCACATAATACCAAAACTGCACATAATAGCAAACAATGATTAAGTACAAGTGTCCGACCAATATACGAACTAAAGACTACATCGTTTCTATATTCGCATCCCTTCCTCGCCTACGAGTTAGAAACCCAGATTATCCCAACCTGATACACCATCACCATACTCACTCCCACATCAACAAGATCACTATATAGATCTAAACAACACTCAAAATAAGATTGTAATAGAAGCTTACCACAAGATCAGTCCACCACATCTAATCAATTCAATACATCCACCGAATAGATCAATCAGACACATTTACAACACCTAATTCATCTACAGATCAACCGCAACATAAATGAAAGTCTAAACAACATCTAAATCAACCTGCATATTCACAGATTTAATAACAAACACAACCAATGAACAACACACAAATCTGAGCTGTAATGGTAGCTTACCAAAAGATCAAACCACCACCTCAACCAATACAGCCACTATCAACACACCTGCATCCTCCCACCGCAACACAACACACACAAACATTCCAAGCTCACCTCAAGAACGATCCACCGCTCCAACCTCACTGACTCAACGATAGCCAAACTACCTTCCCGATCTGAGCCATTCAAACCCAACTACCTCCTTCCACACACACAACCGGCACCACACGACGATCCATGAACATAACTCATCGGATCCTAAATCACACCGACACACCACAAACTATAGCAATTACCATTGAAAAGGAAAAAGGGAAATCAAAGCTTACCTAACTCCAATCTAATAACCACTCTCCTTTCCCAGATTGCTGACAACCCAACTGGGTACGCCGCGGAAGAAGACAAGGAAAATAGTGGCAGATCTGAGCTTCCTAACCAATCGGGCATCAACCGAGTGGCTGAGTGAGGGCTTCCGGGAGGAGATGTGGAAGCCTGAACAGAGGGCAACGACCAGTACAGAGGGGTGATTAGTTGCTGCTCACGGTGGCAAGGTCAACTCCTCCCTAGCCTTGGCGATGAAGTTGGTGACAGCGGCAACAGAACAGATCTCGCGACAAGAAGGAGAAAGATAGAGACCAGCTTAGCTTGAACGGTGGCGAGCATGAGCATGGGGAAGAAAGGAAGACGTGATCGGCTGGCTATTACATCTGCTCGACATCCTGGCGACCGACTGGTCTCTCCGGTGATGCTTACGGGAAAGAGGAGAGGCGCCGAAGGGCTCTCAGCGAGAAGGAGAAGCTCAGATCGGGAAAAAAAATTAGGAAGTCGCGCGGTGAAGGGAGGAAGAATTGAGATCGCGATGAGAAAGGGGGATCGTCGCGGATGGGGTTTGGGTTCAAAAGGTTTTTAAAAGTTGGCCAATTGATTGAGCTAGCATAAATCTAACCCGAAGCTAACCTATGTTTAACCCAATCTCCCATTAGGCTTTAACCTTCCTTGTATGAACTCCTTTTTATTTTCAGAAAAAATTCTAAAAATTTCTAAAAATTCCACAAGCTAATTCTCAATTAGCGAGGGCTATTATTTTATTTTATTTTATTTATTTATCTTTCCGGTATCTCACAAACACTGTAGGTGTGAAACAACGGCTCGATCCACGCTGAAAAAACTCCAACGATACACTCATCAGTCGACTGCCAATATTGGCAATCGACTGATAGCGCCCGTAGTCAACTACCCAGTCAACTACGGAGCGTTCTATGCTCACGGTCAAACCATCAGTCGATTGCCGTCCATGGCAGTCGACTAATCGGCCCAAAGAATGATTGCTTTAATGATCGACTCACGGCAATCTAACTGGCCATAATGTCAGTCAATTGCTAACCTCAAACATGAGGTTTTAACCAAAGTATAGTGCCCCCATACTTGCTAGACCACCCTTAGCCTAGACCTAAGCCTTCTAACCACCTCCATCAGCCTCACGGCTCTCGGATCCCTCTAAGTCATCTATGACTTGTTCATCCATTGCGCTAGCCTTCAGGTGCTTCCATCGGCTATTGTCATGCTAACGGTGTCTACACCGCCAAGACACATTGGACTTACACTGCCAAGACTCCCGCTTGGACTTTACGTTGCCAACTATTGGACTTATGTTGCCAAGACTCCACCCTTGGACTTTACGTCGCCAATATTCCCCTTGGACTTTCCAAATGCCAAGTACCCAAGACTTGGACTTTCACCGCTAAGACTACACCCTTAGACTTACGTGGCCAAGACTACACCCTTGGACTTTACTTGTCAACCCATGTTGGACTTTCCAAATGCCAAGACTCAAGCTTGGACTTTCCCTTGCCAACCCATGTTGGACTTTACATGTCAAGTACTCAAGACTTGGACTTTTCCCATGACAATGGTCAAACCATCATCACACATTAAATACTAACCTGGGTCGATTGCATCAGCAATCTCCCCAACATATGTTAGACATCAATGTCAAACATCAAAACACTACTCGAGCCAAACTCGAGTCTGGTCAATCCTGATATGGGTCGATTGCACCAACAATCTCCCCCTTTTTATGTTTGACAAAAACACCCTTGAGTCAGGCCCCTAACTCAAATTCCCTTACCAATTATCCAAAATTGGTAATTTTTACCTTTCTCCCCCTTTTTGACTAACATCAAAAAGGTTCTCTCCAAGGAGGTCAATGTCTCATATCCCAATGAGATCTTATAATCTCCTCCTTGATCCAAAAACACTTAGAATGCCTACAATCTTCCTAGTGATAAGTTTCATATCACTTAAGAGAGGCAATCCTACAAACTCCTCCAATTTCCAAATTGGGTATCTCAAATTCCCATTGATTCTCCCTCTCATGAGGAAGAACACATCCATCATCCCATGATGGATGACTCCCCCTAAAGGCTTGCTCCCCTTTGACCATTGCACCAACAATGTCCTTGGGAAGTCTCTAAGCCAATAGGAACCATCAAAAATAAGGTTAAAAGTTCAACATTGAACTTTCCCACACCTTAAATTTGATACATCACCCTAACAACTCTCTTAATCCATATCCAATGGATTTTCACCTTTTATAATGCTTCCCAAAGCATATCCTAGGGTTAAGAGTAGTTAGGGAACTTTATCATAGCTGAACACGGGCTAAACAACCTTGTTTTTCCCGAAATCAGCCTGGCAGTCGACTCTATCAGAAAGCAGTCGACTGTCGTGCTCATCAGTCGACTGCCAACAAGGGTAATTGACTGATAACTGAAATTTCTGAATTTCAATTATCAGAATCGAATTTCAGAAATTCATAAATAATTATACATAATTCAAAAAATTATGAAACTTCATATGTATAATACTAATGACACATACAATGGGTGAAAAATATTAGAAAAATATTTTACCCATAAAATAGCGAAATTGACACAAAGTTCAAAAGTGAAGAAAAACTTCAATATTTTAGCTCACTTTGTATCAAATTCATCAATGGTGATTGCTATCAAAAGATAGACTTCACCAAGGTTTTCTAAAATGATTTTAAAATAGTTTTAAAACCTTATATTGGATCATATTCTTTAGGCTTAATGTACACGGCTTGAACATAAGCTTTCCCAATGATCCATAACATGATTTTAGATGAGTTTGGGTTCATCTAGATGCAAAAACTATGCACCTTGAACTTAACTCATATCCTATCATCTCACATGTATCTAGGGTGTATAAATACACATACATGTCAATTTAGATGTGAGATGTGGGTTTTGGTTTATCCTAAACTAAGGCCTCATGCATTTTCTAAGGCAACACTAATTGATTTCCTTATACATGGGACTTCAAGTCATGATATTTTCCTTAATTCAATTTTTATTAATACATGAATGATTATGGCATTAATGATGATATAAATAAACACATGCTCATAATCATGATGTCATGACATAAGATGGAATCTATGTTAGTAATATATGAGAGATGTCCTAAGGCAATCGCCTTATGGTCGTACCATTTATTTGATAAATGAAGATTCACTATTTGAGTGTACATGTTTTCATGTATTTGATTGGATCTTAAACTCATTTACTGAATGTCCACAATACGATTCACAGCATGAGAGAATTTGTGATTGGATCACAACTAGTGAGTATCTCTACATGTGTAATTGTAATGTATTGGAATTATCCCTAGTCGATGAATTGATGGATTTGGACACCATCAATTCTGTCGAGACTAGCACGAGGTATACTCCTTGGTGTATCCAAGCAGCTGATTCTCACTGGCTGGAGACATTGTGATGTCCGGAGTTAATCGTGGATGCTAGTTATGGTAACTAGTTCATTGGAGTGACCAGCCGTAAGACTTCATATGGTTCTCTACATATATAGATATGTCAATGAAGTTCTTACTGTAGCTTAAGTGTGATGTTCCTTTGACTTGCGGTATTCAAGTCATCTTGATCATAAAGACTTATGCTTTGACATCTTAAGCAAGCATCTCTAAGGAGATGTGGACCCGGGATGATTGGGTATAAGTCGAAGTGATCGAAGGTGTTTGAATAGCCTATAAAGGATTCACCACTCCTTGCGAGGAGATGTATACCCATGGCCTCTCGTCGGATTGTTACTAAAGTCTTTGGCCAAAGCATTACATGTTTGGAGTAAGGTACTCTTGGATACATGTGCAGTAACTAGAATCCGTAGGACGAGGAAATGATACTTGGGCTAGGTGTGACGTAGTCAGCCTAGTGAGGATTGACACTATAGATCATGTCCTGAACCAAGTGGGTATAAGATGTGTGAAGGGAATGGGGCACGATTCATTCGAGCTGCTGAAGGGTTTCAGAAATAGTTCTGGATCAACCGTTGATCTTTTCGGTTAATTGGGGATCATGATGTACTACTAGGTGTCACTCATGATCGTTCTATAATTAATGGTTAATTATAGACGGCCAACATAAACCGAGAACCTATTTGGTCACATGCACAATGAGCGTAATCTGAAGGATTTAAAACGAGCTTGAGAATGGGATTCTCAGACCGAGAGAAACTAGGTTTAGTTGGACCAAACGTTGAGCGAGCATGAAATCGTTTCAGTCGCAATGGAAGCGTGGATGGGTCGTGTCTTGTGAAGACATAATGGATGAACCAAAATGGTTTGGTTCTAATCCAATGGAGGAGAATAAACCAAAGGGTTTGGTTTATTTTAAACGAATGAACCAAAGTTGGTTCGGTTCGTTTTAACTTAAAATAAACCATCATGGTTTGGTTTATTTTAACTTATATTAATGGAGCGGGTTAACGGGCCTTATGGTTATGATCCAATAACCATTAAGAGAATTAGTTCTCTATAAAAGAGGGCTTAAGGGTTTGTTAATCCCTAATCCAATTCCCTTAACCTAGAGTTGCCTCCCACCTCCTCCCCTTTGAAGAAGTCGGCGCCAACCCTAGTGCCGCCGCCCACCTCCTCCAACCGGCGACCAGCTGCTGCTGTCTTCTCCACTTGTCGGCGTCGAGCTGCTGCCGGAGGAGCTCCGGTGATCTCCCTTGGGTTTGGTAATAAGGTGAGCTTCCACCTTTCCTTTTTGGTCGGCCCTACTCCTCCACCAAAGCTGTCCAGTTTTCTGGACAGTTTGTTTCCCTCTCGTCGGAGCGTCATTTGGACGACGTTTGGAGCTCCGACAGCGGTAGCCTTGTCGGGGATTCGATCTCCGGTAATCCTCATAGGTGGAGGACGAAGGATTCGTCAAACGGTTGACGAATACCTCTCCGGAGAAGCGAGTTTTGAGGACTCGGTTTTGGATCCGAATTTGGATTCGGATCGTGATCTTCTCTCGATCACATCGTCTTCAACACGAAGCTAGTAACCTGTACGAAGATGAGGCTCCTGACTTGGTGAAGTCATCTCGAAGATACTCGGCGTGGATACGGATAGAGACGATTCTAGTGAGAATCGTTCCGGTTGATGCCTTTCCCGCTACACGTGATACGTAAGGTATACGTAGTTAAATTTCCTTTTATTGCAAAATTTAAATTTACGGTTATGTCTAGACATGTTGTAATATGCATACGTGTGATGTGTGTGTTGTAATAAATGTAGATTTATTATTTTATTTCTTCCGCTGTGCACATGTTTGCGAAACATGTTCGAACACACACTCGCCGCGGTGCCGGAAACCCAACAGTGGTATCAGAGCCCAGGTTGTGTTTCAACATAATCGTAAAATTGTTTTGCGATAGTCATAATGATATTTCTGGAAATCTTCTACTTTTGGAAAGTTAGAAGTATTTATGGAATTTTTTCAATTTTGGAAAGTCTAGAAGTATTTATGGAAATCTTCCACTTTTGGAAAGTTGGAAGTATTTATGGAAATTGATATTTTCCATAAATAAAATATTTGATTAGATTTTGAAAAAAAAAATCCTAATTTAATCATGATTTGATTTGGGAAATCAAATCTTAAAATATTTTATTTCCATAAGTAGTTTTGATGATTTAGAAAATTGGTTTCCTAAATTGACTTTCCTTAATCAACTATTTCCACAAATAAAATATGTGATTAGATTTTAAAATTTGTTTCCTAATTTACTCATGATTTGATTTGGAGAATCAAATCTTAAACATATTTTATTTCCATAAATATTTATGACATATAAGGAAATATTGTACATGACATAATTGTATGTGATGTAATTGCATTAGATGCATATCATTATGGCATGCGTGTCGTGACATGTAGATGTATGTCATGTATGTCATACCATGTAGATAATAGTTATTTGCATGCAAAGAGGATGAGACATAAAAACCCTAACTCAATATTAAAGCCTACACCTTCCATTAATATGGTTAGAACCAGAGTTCCATTTCTTGTTCGGGTTGTTGGACTCTCTCCAAGCCCGCCTCGAACCCGAACATGTTCAAACCATGGAATAGTTTAATACTAATATGATAAGAGTCAGAGGTCAATCGTTAGCTTTGGTTGTTTGACTCTCTCCAAGCCGGGCTAATTGGTTGAATGCACTCAAACCATATTAAAACTATTTTTCGATTAATGGGTTGGCTTTAACCTGGAGCATCGGCTTGTTGGACTCTCTCCAAGGTCGATGTAAAGGGAGGTGAAGTTGGGTGCTATGCATATGATGCATACTTATTAATGTCTTAACAACCCGATGTATGTGTGAACATTCAATTAGTTGATAGCACATTGCGATAGTTGCATATACGTGATATGCAATTGGTATATTTGATGCCTACCATCGTAGTTATGAATGGCTTATTGGACTCTCTCCAAGGTTGTTCATATCTATGATGGATATCAGCCCATTCGGAGATAGACCTACGATCTCCCGAAGTGATTTTGGGGTTTTTGAAATTCAAAAAATGAATGGGATTTATAAATGTATATTGATGCATTTTAAAATCATTTTCTCATATATGCTCATTTTGTATTTCTAAGATTGATCATGATGTCTTTGAATTTGCGTTCCATTTTGGATTCGAATAAATTGACTGGGCCGAACTTCTTGGACTGGCTTAGAAACTTGAGAATTATTCTCAAGGTTGAAAAGTTTGCAAATGTCCTCGAAGCGTCTTTTCCCACCCGTCCTAGTGACAATGCAACTCTGGACCAATTGTTGGCCTATCAGAAACATGTGAGTGATTCTGAACAAATGAGTTGCATCATGCTAGCCATGATGGAACCCAAGCTACAGAAGTAGCATGAGCATATGGATGCTCATATCATAGTCCTTCATCTTTTTGAGTTATTTGATAAGCAAGTGAGATTCGAAAGTTTCAAAGTCTCCAAGCTCCTCTTCACCTCTGAGATGCAAGAAGGTTCATCTGTGGTACTACTCAACATGTTGAAGACTGTGAAGCCTTCTGAGAAGCATGAGCAGGGGACGGTGTTGTTAGTTGATTCCTCGAAGAAAGGTTCTAAGAGGGAGTCAAAGGAATAACAGAAGGGGAAGAAGAAAAGGCTAAAAGGCAGAACCATCTCAAAAGGGCACTTGCCATCATTATGGCAAGGAGGGCCATTGGCGAAGAAATTGCAAGATTTATCTTGAGTCCGTGAAGAAGAATAAGGCATAAGATGCTCCATCTTTTTCATATATCTTCGTTATTGATTGTCATTCTATTTCCTCAGACACTTGGGTATTGGATACTGGGTATGGCTCACATATATGTAATGACATACATGGGCTAAGGAATAGAAGAAGACTCGTCAAGGGAGAGTCAAATTTACGTGTTGGGAATGGAGCAAAGGTTGCTGCACTCGCCATCGGAACGTATTTGTTGAAACTCCCTGCAGGACTTATCTTAGAACTGGACAATTGCTTTTATGTTCCTTCGTTGATAAAGAACATCATTTCTATTTCTTGTTTAAATAGAAATGGGTACCATTTGATGTTTAGTAACAATCGTTGTTATATAACTTTGAATGGCGTACTTTATGGAACTGGAACTTTGAGCAATGGCATTTATACGTTGGACGTATCCAGTGATATTTTCAATATCGAAGCGAGCAACAAGCGTGCTCGAAAGGATAATCAATTAGACTCCTATATGTGGCATTGTCGTCTTGGCCATGTAAGCAAGAAATGCATGTCCGAATTACACCGATGTGGAATTCTGGAATCGTTTGAATTGGATTCATACGATACATGCAAATCATGCTTAAAAGGCAAGATGACTAAGTTACCTTTTACAGGAAAAGGTGAACGAGTGGGAGAGTTGCTAGGTCTAATACATACTGATGTATGCGGACCTATATCAACTCAAGCTTTAGGAGACTATAGCTACTTCATTACCTTCACCGATGATCACTCACGGTTTGGGTATGTGTTCTTGATGAAACACGAGTCTGATGCCTTTGAAAGGTTCAAAGAATTCAGAAATGAAGTAGAGAAACAACATGACAAGAGTATTAAAATACTTCGATCGGATCGAGGTGGTGAATACTTAAGTCAAGAGTTTCTTGATTATCTAAGAGACAATGGTATATTGTCTCAATGGACTCCGCCATATACACCACAGCATAATGGTGTATCTGAGAGGCGTAACCGGACCTTTTTTGACATGGTCAGGTCAATGATGAATCATGCGAATCTTCCTAAGTCCTTTTGGGGCTATGCACTTCAGATAGTTGTTTACTTGTTAAATAGAATGCCAACCATGGTAGTCTCTACTACTCCATATGAGATATGAAATACTAAGAAACCTCATGTATCTTACTTGAAGATATGGGGTTGTCCTGCTTATGTGAAGAGGACTGTATCAGACAAATTGGATGCTAAGTCTGATAAATGTCTATTTATTGGATACCCTAAGGAAACAAGGGGTTACCAATTCTATCATCCTGTGGAACAAAAGGTATTTGTTTCAAGGCATGCTGTGTTTCTAGAGAAAGAGTTTCTCTTGCAAGAAACCAGTGGGAGTGTCGTCGAGCTTAAGGAGGCTCGAGAGACTCAAATAGACATTGATGAGATACCTGGTGAAGCACAACAACCGATAACTCATAGTGATGAGCAATCGGCTGGACCTATTGAAACACCACATCTTCGTAGATCTGGTAGAACATGCAACATTCCTGAGAGATATGGATTTCTCGTAAGTGAATCGAACGACGTGTTACTCATTGATGATGAGGAGCCTACCAGTTATGAAGAAGTGCTGACAAGTTAAGAAAGGGATAAGTGGCTTGATGTCATGAAGTTGGAAATGGATTCCATGTATGAAAACCAAGTTTGGAACTTGGTTGACCCACCTGAAGGCATCAAGCCTATAGGGTGCAAGTGGGTTTTCAAGAAGAAAACTGACATGGATGGTAATGAGATTACCATTAAGGCTAGATTAGTGGCGAAAGGATATCGTCAAAAATAAGGTGTTGATTATGATGAAACATATTCGCCTGTAGCTATGCTTAAATCCATTCGGATGCTCCTGGCCATAACGGCTCATTATGATTATGAGATATGGCAGATGGATGTGAAAACAGCTTCCCTTAATGGAAACCTACTCGAGGATGTGTATATGATACAGCCTGAGGGTTTCACATCGGTTGATAAAACAAAGGTATGCAAATTGCGACGGTCCATATATGGATTGAAGCAAGCATCCAGGAGCTGGAATATCCATTTTGATGAGACAATCAAAAGGTTTGATTTCTCACAAAATCCAGACGAACCTTGTGTGTACAAGAAGGTCAGTGGGAGTGCAGTCATGTTCCTAGTATTGTATGTCAATGATATATTACTTATAGGAGACGATATTTCAGTCTTACAGTCAGTTAAGATTTGGTTATCCAAGACATTCTCCATGAAAGACCTGAGAGAAGCAACCTACATCCTCGAGATTAAGATCTATAGAGATAGATCGAAATGGTTGCTTGGTCTTTCTCAGTCTACATATATAGACTGAGTGCTAAAGAGGTTTAGCATGTCGGAATCCAAGAAAGGTTTCCTACCCATCAGGCATGGGATACACCTTTCGAAGTCTATGTGTCCGCGCACAGAAGACGAGAGGAATTGCATGAGTAAGATTCCCTATGCATTCGCAATAGGATCTATCATGTATGTTATGTTATGTACGAGGCCCGATGTATCGTATGCTCTGAGTGTCATGAGCATATACTAGTTTGGTCCAGGAATGGATCATTGGGTGACTGTTAAGTCAATCCTTAAGTACTTGAGAAGAACTAAGGATGCATTCCTAATATATGGAGAAGGGTACATGGTGATACATGGGTATACGGATGCCAGCTCCAGACAGACAAGGATAATTCCATGTCTTAGTCTGGGTATGTATTCACCTGGAATGGAGGCGCAATAAGTTAGAAAGGTTCCAAGCTTGACACTATAGCGAATTCTACCACTAAGGCAGAATATATTGCAGCTTTGGAAGCAGCAAAGGAAGCGGTTTGGATCAAGAAGTTCATCTCTGAACTTGATGTGGTCTCATCAATGATCCAAACATGTGCTTCGCCGCTATCATCTGATCAGAGAGATCATTAGTAGGAAGGAAATACAAATCGAGAAAATCCCCACTGAAAGGAACTTAGCGGATCCTTTGACTAAGGCATTACCTCAAAGTTAGTTTGAGGGTCATGTTAGAGCTTATGATATTGGATACCGTAGCGATTGGCATTAGGCCAAGTGGGAGTATGTTAGTAATATATGAGAGATGTCCTAAGGCAATCGCCTTATGGTCGTACCATTTATTTGATAAATGAAGATTCACTATTTGAGTGTACATGTTTTCATGTATTTGATTGGATCTTAAACTCATTTACTGAATGTCCACAATACGATTCACAGCATGAGAGAATTTGTGATTGGATCACAACTAGTGAGTATCTCTACATGTGTAATTGTGATGTATTGGAATTATCCCTAGTCGATGAATTGATGGATTTGGACACCATCAATTTGTTGGGTTTCCGGCACCGCGGCGTGTGTGTGTTCGATCATGTTTCGTAAACATGAGCTCAGCGGAAGCAATAAAAATAATAAATACTCCTATTTATTACAACACACACAACACACGCATGCTATTACAACAAGTGTAGACATAACCGTAAATTAAAATTGCAATAAAAGGAAATTAAACTACGTTATACCTTCCGTATGACGTGTAGCGGGAACGGCATCAACCGGAACGATCCTCGTAAGAATCGTCTCTATCCGTATCCACGCCGAGCTCCTCGGGATGACTTCGCTAAGTCACGAGCTTCGTCTTCGTACGGGTTACTAGCCTCATGTTGAAGACGACGTGATCGAGAGATGATCACGATCCGAATCCAAATTCGGATCCAAAACGAGTTCTCAAAACTCGCTTCTCCGGAGAGGTATTCGTCAACCGTTTGACGAATCCTTCATCCTCCACCTCAGAGGATTACCGGAGATCAAATCCCCGGTATGTTAGCCGCTGTCGGAGCACTAACCGTCGTCCAAACGACGCTCCGACGAGAGGAGGAGAAGCTGTCCAGAAAACTGGACAGCTTGGTGGAGGAGTAGGCGCCGGCCAAAACAAGGAGAGAAAAGCCTCACCTTGATGCCAAACCTATAGGAGATCACCGGAGGGTCGCCGGAGGTTCACCGGCTGGAGCTTGGACGCCGGCAAGGGTCTTGGACGGCGGCACAAGGCTGGGCGGCGGCTGCTCTTGGATTGGCGCCGAAAACTCCTCCAAGGAGTGGGCGGCAACTCAAAGGGGGGCTAGGGTTTGGATTAGTTTTAGGGTTAGGGTTTAAGCCCTATTTTATAGAGAACTAATTCTCTTAATGGTTAATGGATCATATCCATAAAGCCCGTTAATCCGCTCCATTAAGATAAGTTAAAATAAACCAAACCATGATGGTTTATTTTAAGTTAAAACGAACCGAACCAACCTTTGGTTCATTCGTTTAATATAAACCAAACCCTTTGGTTTATTCTCATCCATTGGATTAGAACCAAACCATTTTGGTCCATCCATTATGTCTTCATAAGACACTGCCCATCCACGCTTCCATTGCGACTGAAACAATTTCATGCTCGCTTTATGTTTGGTCCAACCAAACATAGTTTCTCTCGGTCTGAGAATCCCATTCTCAAGCTCATTTTAAATCCTTTGGATTACACTCGTTGTGCGTGTGACCAAATAGGTTCTCGGTTTATGTTGGCCGTCTATAATTAACCATTAATTATAGAATGATCATGAGTGGCACCTAGTAGTACATCATGATCCCCAATTAACCGAAAAGATCAACGGTTGATCCAGAACTATTACACAAACCCTTCAGTAGCTCGAATGAATCGTGCCCCATTCCCTTCACTCATCTTATACCCACTTGGTTCAGGACATGGTCTATTGTGTCAGTCCCCACTAGGCTGACTACGTCACACCTAACCCAAGTATCATTTCCTCGTCCTACGGATTCTAGTTACTCCACATGTATCGAAGAGTACTTTACTCTAAATATGTAATGCTTTGGCCAAAGACTTTAGTAACAATCCGACGAGAGGCCATGGGTATACATCTCCTCGCAAGGAGTGGTGAATCCTTTATAGGCTATTCAAACACCTTCGATCACTTCGACTTATACCCAATCATCCCGGGTCCACATCTCCTCGGAGATGTTTGCTTAAGATGTCAAAGCATAAGTCTCCATGATCAAGATGACTTGAATACCGCAAGTCAAAGGAACATCGCACTTAAGCCACAGTAAGAACTTCATTGACATATCTATATATGCAGAGAACCATATGAAGTCTTACGACTGGTCACTCCAATGAACTAGTTACCATAACTAGCATCCACGATTAACTCCGGACATCACTATGTCTCCAGCCAGTGAGAATCAGCTGCTTGGATACACCAAGGCGTATACCTCGTGCTAGTCTCGACAGAATTGATGGTGTCCAAATCCATCAATTCATCGACTAGGGATAATTCCGATACATCACAATTACACATGTAGAGATACTCACTAGTTGTGATCTAATCACAAATTCTCTCATGCTGTGAATCGTATCGTGGACATTCAGTAAATGAGTTTATGATACAATCAAATACATAAAACATGTATACTCAAATAGTGAATCTTCATTTATCATATAAATGGTTCATACATAAGGCGATTGCCTTAGGACATCTCTCATATATTACTAACAGACTCCCACTTGGCCTAATGCCAATCGCTACGGTATCCAATACCATAAGCACCAACATGACCCTCAAACTTACTTTGAGGTAATGCTTTAGTCAAAGGATCCGCTAAGTTCCTTTCAGTGGGAATTTTCTCGATTTGTATTTCGTTCCTACTGATGATCTCTCTGATAAGATGATAGCGGCGAAGCACACGTTTGGATCATTGATGAGACCACATCAAGTTCAGAGATGAACTTCTTGATCCAAACCGCTTCCTTTGCTGCTTCCAAAGCTGCAACGTATTCTGCCTTAGTGGCAGAATCCGCTATAGTGTCAAGCTTGGAACCTTTCCAACTTATTGCGCCTCCATTCTAGGTGAATACATATCCAGACTAAGACATGGAATCATCCTTGTCTGTCTGGAGCTGGCATCCGTATACCCACGTATCACCATGTACCCTTCTCCATATATTAGGAACACATCCTTAGTTCTTCTCAAGTACTTAAGGATCGTCTTAACAGCCGCCCAATGATCCATTCCTGGATCGGACTGGTATCTGCTCATGACACTCAGAGCATACGATACATCGGGCCTTGTACATAACATAGCATACATGATAGATCCTATTGCGGATGCATAGGGAATCTTACTCATGCAAATCCTCTCGTCTTCTGTGCGCGGACACATAGACTTTGAAAGGTGTTCCCCATGCCTGATGGGCAGATAACCTTTCTTGGATTCCGACATGCTAAACCTCTTTAGCACTCGGTCTATATATGTAGACTGCGAAAGACCAAGCAACCGTTTCGATCTATCTCTATAGATCTTAATCCCAAGGATGTAGGTTGCTTCTCCCAGGTCTTTCATGGAGAATGTCTTGGATAACCAAACCTTAAGCGACTATAAGATTGACACATATCGTTTCCTATAAGTAATATGTCATCGACATACAATACTAGGAACACATTTGCACTCCCACTAACCTTCTTGTACACACAAGGTTAAATGCGGATTTTGTGAGAAATCAAACTTTTTGATTGCCTCATCAAAACGGATATTCCAGCTCCTGGATGCTTGCTTCAATCCATAAATGGACCGTCGCAATTTGCATACCTTGGTTTTATCAACCGATGTGAAACCCTCAGGCTGTATCATATACACGTCCTCGAGCAAGTTTCCATTAAGGAAAGCTGTTTTCACATCCATCTGTCATATCTCATAATCATAATGAGCCGCTATGGCCAGGAGCATCCGAATGGATTTAAGCATAGCTACAGGCGAATAGGTTTCGTCATAATCAACACCTTGCTTTTGACGATATCCTTTCGCCACCAATCTAGCCTTATAGGTAATCACATTACCATCCATGTCGGTTTTCTTCTTGAAAACCCACTTGCACCCTATAGGCTTTATGCCTTCAGGTGGGTCAACCAAGTTCCAAACTTGGTTTTCTTACATGGAATCCATTTCCGACTTCATGGCACCAAGCCACTTATCCCTTTATGAACTTGTCAGCACTTCTTCATAACTGGTAGCCTCCTCATCATCAATGAGTAACACGTCGTTCGATTCACTTACGAGAAATCCATATCTCTCAGGAATATTGCGTGTTCTACCAGATCTACGAAGATGTGGTGTTACAATAGGTCCAGCCGATTGCTCATCACTATGAGCTGTCGGCTGTTGTGCTTCACCAGGTATCTCTTCAATGTCTATTTGAGTCTCTCGAGTCTCCTCAAGCTCGACGACACTCCCACTGTTTTCTTGCAAGAGAAACTCTTTCTCTAGAAACACAGCATGCCTTGAAACAAACACCTTTTGTTCCACAGAATGATAGAATTGGTAACCCCTTGTTTCCTTAGGGTATCCAATAAATAGACATTTATCAGACTTAGCATCCAATTTGTCTGATACTGTCTGCTTCACATAAGCAGGACAACCCCATATCTTCAAGTAAGATACATGAGGTTTCTTACTATTCCATATCTCATATGGAGTAGTTGAGACTACCTTGGTAGGCATTCTGTTTAACAAGTAAACAGCTGTCTGAAGTGCATAACCCCAAAAGGACTTGGGAAGAGTCGCATGATTCATCATTGACCTGACCATGTCCAACAAGGTCCAATTATGCCTCTCAGATACACCATTATGCTGTGGTGTATATGGCGGAGTCCATTGAGACAATATGCCATTGTCTCTTAGATAATCAAGAAACTCTTGACTTAAGTATTCACCACCTCGATCCGATCGAAGTATTTTAATACTTTTGTCATGTTGTTTCTCTACTTCATTTCTGAATTCTTTGAACCTTTCAAAGACTTCAGACTTGTGTTTCATCAAGAACACATACCCAAACCGTGAGTGATCATCGGTGAAGGTAATGAAGTAGCTATAGCCTCCTAAAGCTTGAGTTGACATAGGTCCACATACATCAGTATGTATTAGACCTAGTAACTCTCCCACTCGTTCACCTTTTCCCGTAAAAGGTAACTTAGTCATCTTGCCTTTTAAGCATGATTCGTATGTATCGTATGAATCCAATTCAAACGATTCCAGAATTCCACATCGGTGTAATTCGGACATGCGTTTCTTGCTTACATGGCCAAGACGACAATGCCACATGTAGGAGTCTATTTGATTATCCTTCGAGCACTCTTGCTACTCGCCGATATTGCAAATGTCACCGGATACGCCCAACGTATAAACACCATTGCTTAAAGTTCTAGTTCCATAAAGAACCCCATTCAAAGTTATGTAACAACAATTGTTACTAAACGTCAAATGGAAACCATTTTTATTTAAACAAGAAATAGAAATGATGTTCTTTATCAACAAAGGAATATAAAAGCAATTGTCCAATTCTAAGACAAGTCCTGCAGGGAGTTTCAATAAATACGCTCCGATGGCGAGTGCAAAGAACCTTTGCTTCATTCCCAACACGTAAATTTGACTCTCCTCGACGAGTCTTCTTCTATTCCTTAGCCCATGTATGTCATTACATATATGTGAGCCACACCCAGATCCAATACCCAAGTGTCTAAGGAAATAGAATGACAATCAATAAAGAAGATTTCGAAGAAGATGGGGCATCCGATGCCTTATCCTTCTTCACGGACTCAAGATAAACCTTGCAATTTCTTCGAATGACCCTCCTTGCCATAATGATGGCAAGTGCCCTTTGAGCTAGTTCTACGCTTTTAGCCTTTTTCTTCTTCCCTTCTTGTTGTTTGACTCCTCTTAGAACCTTTCTTCGAGGAATCAACTAACAACACTGCCCCTACTCATGCTTCTAAGGCTCCATAGCCTTCAAAGATGTTGAGCAAGACTACATAGATGAACCTCTTTGCATCTCGTAGGTGAAGAGGAGCTGAGACTTCAACCTTCAATCTCACTTGCTCATCAACCAACTCACAGAGATGAAGGATCATATGAGCATCCATATGCTCATGCCGCTGTAGCTTGGGTTCCATCGCTGGCTAGCATGATGCAACTCATTTGTTCGTAATCACTCACATGTTTCTCGATAGGCCAACAATTGGTCCAAAGTTGCATCGTCACTAGGATAAGTGAAGAGGCGCCGAGGACATACACAAGCTTTTCACCTTGAGAACAATTCTCAAGTTTCTAAGCCACCAAGAAGTTCGCCTACCAATTTATTTGAATCCAAAATGGAACGCAAATTCAAACACATCATGATCAATATATTATTAGAAATACAAAACGAGCATATATGAGAAAATGATTTTAAAATGCATCAATATACATTTATAAATCCCATTCATTTTTCGAATTCAAAACCCCAAAATCACTTCGAGATCGAGGTCCATCTCCGAATCGGTTGATATCCATCATAGATAAGAACAACCTTGAGTGAGTCCAACAAGCCATTCTTAGCTATGATGGTGGGTATCATATACCGATTACATATCATGTATATGTAACTATCACAATGTGCTATCAACTAATTGAATGTTTACACATACATTGGGTTGTTAACACATTAACAAGTATGCATCATATGCATAGCACCCAACTTCACCTCTCTTCACATCGACCTTGGAGTGAGTCCAACAAATCGATGCTCCAAGTTAAAGCCGACCCATTAATCGCGAAATAGTTTTAATATGGTTAGAGCGCATTCAACCAATTAGCCAGGCTTGGAGTGAGTCCAACAACCCAAACTAACGATTGACCTCTGACTCTTACCATATTAGAGTTAAACTATTCCAATGATTTGAACATGTTCAGGTTCGAGGGCTCGAGTGAGTCCAACAACCCAAACAAGAAATGTAACTCTGGTTCTAACCATATTAATGGAAGGTGTAGGCTTTAATATTGTGTTAGGGTTTTTATGTCTCATCCTCTTTGCATGCAAATAACTATTATCTACATGGCATGGCATACATGGTATACATCTACATGTCACGACACGCATGGCATAATGTTATGCATCTAATGCAATTACATGGCATACAATTATGTCATGTATATAATTTCCTTATATGTCATAACTATTTATGGAAATAAAATATGTTTAAGATTTGATTCTCCAAATCAAATCATAATTAAATTAGGAAACAAATTTCCAAATCTAATCACATATTTTATTCATGGAATTATTTGATTAAGGAAAATCTATTTAGGAAACCAATTTCCTAAATCATTAAAACTACTTATGGAAATAAAATATTTAAAAATTTGATTTACCAAATCAAATCATGATTAAATTAGGAAACAAATTTCCAGAATCTAATCAAATATTTTATTTATGGAAAATATCAATTTCCATAAATACTCCAAAATTTAAAAATTTCCATAAATACTTCTAAATTTCCAAAATTAGAAAATTTCCAGAAATACATTATGACTATCGCAAAACCATTTTTACAATTATGTCGAAACACAACCTGGGCTCTGATACCACTGTTGGGTTTCCGGCACCGCGGCGTGTGTGTGTTCGATCATGTTTCGTAAACATGAACACTGCGGAATCAATAAAAATAATAAATACTCCTATTTATTACAACACACACAACACATGCTATTACAACAAGTGTAGACATAACCGTAAATTAAAATTGCAATAAAGGAAATTAAACTACGTTATACCTTCCGTATGGCGTGTAGCGAAACGGCATCAACCGAACGATCCTCGTAAGAATCGTCTCTATCCGTATCCACGCCGAGCTCCTCGGGATGACTTCGCTAAGTCACGAGCTTGCCGTCTTCGTGCGGGTTACTAGCCTCGTGTTGAAGGCAGCGTGATCGAGAGATGATCACGATCCGAATCCAAATTCGGATCCAAAACGAGTTCTCAAAACTCGCTTCTCCGGAGAGGTATTCGTCAACCGTTTGGCAGATCGCCTTCCTCCACCTCAGAGGATTACCGGAGATCAAATCCCGGTATGTTAGCCGCTGTCGGAGCACTAACCGTCGCCCAAACGACGCTCCGACGGAGGAGAAGCTGTCCAGAAAACTGGACAGCTTGGTGGAGGAGTAGGCGCCGGCCAAAACAAGGAGAGAAAAGCCTCACCTTGATGCCAAACCTATAGGAGATCACCGGAGGGTCGCTGGAGGTTCACCGGCTGGAGCTTGGACGCCGGCAAGGGTCTTGGACGGCGGCACAAGGCTGGGCGGCGGCTGCTCTTGGATTGGCACCGAAAACTCCTCCAAGGAGTGGGCGGCAACTCAAAGGGGGGCTAGGGTTTGGATTAGTTTTAGGGTTAGGGTTTAAGCCCTATTTTATAGAGAACTAATTCTCTTAATGGTTAATGGATCATATCCATAAAGCCCGTTAACCCGCTCCATTAAGATATGTTAAAATAAACCAAACCATGATGGTTTATTTTAAGTTAAAACGAACCGAACCAACCTTTGGTTCATTCGTTTAATATAAACCAAACCCTTTGGTTTATTCTCATCCATTGGATTAGAACCAAACCATTTTGGTCCATCCATTATGTCTTCATAAGACACGCCCATCCATGCTTCCATTGCGTCTGAAACAATTTCATGCTCGCTTTATGTTTGGTCCAACCAAACATAGTTTCTCTCGGTCTGAGAATCCCATTCTCAAGCTCGTTTTAAATCCTTTGGATTACACTCGTTGTGCGTGTGACCAAATAGGTTCTCGGTTTATGTTGGCCGTCTATAATTAACCATTAATTATAGAACGATCATGAGTGGCACCTAGTAGTACATCATGATCCCCAATTAACCGAAAAGATCAACGGTTGATCCAGAACTATTTCTGAAACCCTTCAGCAGCTCGAATGAATCGTGCCCCATTCCCTTCACTCATCTTATACCCACTTGGTTCAGGACATGGTCTGTTGTGTCAGTCCCCACTAGGCTGACTACGTCACACCTAGCCCAAGTATCATTTCCTCGTCCTACGGATTCTAGTTACTCCACATGTATCGAAGAGTACTTTACTCTAAACATGTAATGCTTTGGCCAAAGACTTTAGTAACAATCCGACGAGAGGCCATGGGTATACATCTCCTCGCAAGGAGTGGTGAATCCTTTATAGGCTATTCAAACACCTTGATCACTTGACTTATACCCAATCATCCCGGGTCCACATCTCCTTAGAGATGTTTGCTTAAGATGTCAAAGCATAAGTCTCCATGATCAAGATGACTTGAATACCGCAAGTCAAAGGAACATCGCACTTAAGACACAGTAAGAACTTCATTGACATATCTATATATGCAGAGAACCATATGAAGTCTTACTGCTGGTCACTCCAATGAACTAGTTACCATAACTAGCATCCACGATTAACTCCGGACATCACTATGTCTCCAGCCAGTGAGAATCAGCTGCTTGGATACACCAAGGAGTATACCTCGTGCTAGTCTCGACAGAATTGATGGTGTCCAAATCCATCAATTCATCGACTAGGGATAATTTCGATACATCACAATTACACATGTAGAGATACTCACTAGTTGTGATCCAATCACAAATTCTCTCATGCTGTGAATCGTATCGTGGACATTCAGTAAATGAGTTTAAGATCCAATCAAATACATTAAACATGTATACTCAAATAGTGAATCTTCATTTATCATATAAATGGTTCATACATAAAGCGATTGCCTTAGGACATCTCATATATTACTAACACAATTCACGAGACTAGCACGAGGTATACTCCTTGGTGTATCCAAGCAGCTGATTCTCACTGGCTGGAGACATTGTGATGTCCGGAGTTAATCGTGGATGCTAGTTATGGTAACTAGTTCATTGGAGTGACCAGCCGTAAGACTTCATATGGTTCTCTGCATATATAGATATGTCAATGAAGTTCTTACTGTGGCTTAAGTGCGATGTTCCTTTGACTTGCGGTATTCAAGTCATCTTGATCATAAAGACTTATGCTTTGACATCTTAAGCAAGCATCTCTAAGGAGATGTGGACCCGGGATGATTGGGTATAAGTCGAAGTGATTGAAGGTGTTTGAATAGCCTATAAAGGATTCACCACTCCTTCCGAGGAGATGTATACCCATGGCCTCTCGTCGGATTGTTTCTAAAGTCTTTGGCCAAAGCATTACATGTTTGGAGTAAGGTACTCTTGGATACATGTGCAGTAACAAGAATCCGTAGGATGAGAAAATGATACTTGCGCTAGGTGTAACGTAGTCAACCTAGTGGGGACTGACACTATAGACTATGTCCTGAACCAAGTGGGTATAAGATGTGTGAAGGGAATGGGGCACGATTCATTCGAGCTGCTGAAGGGTTTCAGAAATAGTTATGGATCAACCGTTGATCTTTTCGATTAATTGGGGATCATGATGTACTACTATGTGCCACTCATGATCGTTCTATAATTAATGGTTAATTATAGACGGCCAACATAAACCGAGAACCTATTTGGTTACACGCACAACGAGCGTAATCCGAAGGATTTAAAACGAGCTTGAGAATGGGATTCTTAGACCGAGAGAAACTAGGTTTGTTTGGACCAAACGTGGAGCGAGCATGAAATCGTTTCAGTCGCAATGGAAGCGTGGATGGGTCGTGTCTTGTGAAGACATAATGGATGAACCAAAATGGTTTGGTTCTAATCCAATGGAGTTGAATAAACCAAAGGGTTTGGTTTATTTTAAACGAATGAACCAAAGTTGGTTCGGTTCGTTTTAACTTAAAATAAACCATCATGGTTTGGTTTATTTTAACTTATATTAATGGAGCGGGTTAACGGGTCTAATGGTTATGATCCAATAACCATTAAGAGAATTAGTTCTCTATAAAAGAGGGCTTAAGGGTTTGTTAAGCCCTAATCCAATTCCCTTAACCTAGAGTTCCCGCCCACCTCCTCCCCTTTGAAGAAGTCGGCGCCAACCCTAGTGCCGCCGCCCACCTCCTCCAACCGGCGACCAACTGTTGCCGTCTTCTCCACTTGCCGGCATTGAGCTGCTGCCGGAGGAGCTCCGGTGATCTCCCTTGGGTTCGGTAATAAGGTGAGCTTCCACCTTTCCTTTTTGGCCGGCCCTACTCCACCAAAGCTGTCCAGTTTTCTGGACAGCTTATTTCCCTCTCGTCGGAGCGTCATTTGGACGACGTTTGGAGCTCCGACAGCAGTAGCCTTGCCGGGGATTCGATCTCCGGTAATCCTCATAGGTGGAGGACAAATGATTCGTCAAACGGTTGACGAATACCTCTCCGGAGAAGCGAGTTTTGAGGACTCGGTTTTGGATCCGAATTTGGATTTGGATCGTGATCTTCTCTCGATCACATCGTCTTCATCACGAGGCTAGTAACCCGTACGAAGACGAGGCTCGTGACTTGGTGAAGTCATCCCGAAGATACTCGGCGTGGATACAGATAGAGACGATTCTAGTGAGGATCGTTCCGGTTGATGCCTTTCCCGCTACACGTGATACGTAAGGTATACGTAGTTAAATTTCCTTTTATTGCAAAATTTAAATTTACGGTTATGTCTACACATGTTGTACTATCCATGCGTGTGATGTGTGTGTTGTAATAAATGTAGATTTATTATTTTATTTCTTCCTCTGTGCACATGTTTGCGAAATATGTTCAAACACACACTCGCCACGGTGCCGGAAACCCAACAATCTACGCATACATGACATTTAACCTTAATCCTACACATGATCATGACATATTATATGATAAAAATAGATATGATGTCACGACATGTTATATGGCAAACAAAGTATGGCAAATAAAATATAAGGTATAATAATATCTAAATTTTAATATTAATTGCCATTTATTATTATTAAGTATATTTTGTCATATTGCTACTAATCTCCCAAGTGTGTCAAAAATCCAAAATGACACACTAAGACCTCTAAACCTAAATTATGTCAATTTGATTGATTTTTCATAATTCCAAAAATATATTGGCACATCCTAAAATCTTTTAGGATTATAAATTTAAACATATTTCCAAGGTATCCATAACCTTGAAAATAATCTAAAGTGCCACCTTTACTATGGTTAGGTTAACTACCCATTCATTCAAGGTTGGCACACCTAAACCCATCTAGCGTGAATCGATTACGCTCTTAGGAACCAATACCTATTGGTGCTCCTTGGATTTACTATGTATTCCTTAGGGATGAACTCCCTAGATACCTTCCTAATGACCCTTCTAGGCTTGTTAGCCTTGGTCATTGTGGTCTTGCCTAGGTTAACTCTAGGGGTGACTCCCCTTGTAACCTTCTTAGTGGCCACCCTAGGTTTCCTTGAAACCCTAGCTACTAGGCACACACCTTGGTCAATCTTATGGATGACTTTCCAATTGACCTTGGTTTTTCTAAACCTAAGTTTAGTTCCATAGTCAAATGGAACACTATGGTAGGTAGGCTTATCTACCTTGGACCTAGGCTTGTGGCTCAAGCCTTTCTTGCCCATAGATGAGCCTCGCCTCCTAGACTCTAGGTGTTGACTTTTACCATTTGACCTAGATTGTTGATCAATTTACCCTTGCATTTGGTTTTGCATAATCCTAAGGGCCTTTTCCATTTTCTCAAGCCTTGACCTCAAGGCTTGATTTTCTTTTTCTAATTGCCCAATTTTTGAATTTTGATTTAATCTTTGGGCATGGTTCTTTCTAGGAATATGCCTAGTCCATTTGGGGTTAAAACCTAGGTGGTCCTCAATTTTCTTAATGCTTGCTCTCGGTAAAATATTTTTAGGGACATTAGTCACAAATTTCTCCTCATTCCTAAGGTTGGCATTCTTAGATCCTAAACGATACTCCCTATTTCTAATAGCATGCTCCTTATGAACAATAGCAAGAGTATTTAAATTATTTCTAGCATGCTTTTTGACATTAATTGAAGAAGAAGCATACTTAACAGTTATCTTAAGGTTTGCCTTAGCTCCCCCTACTTGTGATGCTTCTTCTTTTCTCCTAGGGGATTGGCTCCTATAGTGTCTCGGTTGTTGACATTTGAAGCACACCACATGCTCCTTGCTCTTCTTGGTGGAGACACCGGCATCCTTGACTTTTTCGTTAACTTTTAGTGACGGAGGAGCTTTCTTTACTCTTTTCGGACACTTACTCTTGTAGTTCCTGGATTCCCTACACTCAAAGCAAATTATATGATTTTTATTTAAAATCGACATGCTTGAGTTACCTAGGGTGGTGGTAGGTGCCGGAGTTTGAGCTTCTTCGTCTCGACGAGATGTGGAAGGCTCTTCTTGATGCTCCGGAGTGGAAGGTCTAATCTCCTCCTCCTTAATCCTAGAGGTGGAGGCTTCTTCCAATTCCACCTCTTCTTCCTCTTCCGATCGGGATCCGGATGTTGATTTCCTATCAACTTCTGAATCCTCACTTGCTTGTGAGGATGAAGGTTCTTCTTCTTCGGGCTCTTGGATCGGTGATGGATTTTCATGAAGCTTGGCCAAATCGCTCCAAATTTCCTTGGCATCTATGTAATTACCTAACATACACACAATATCGTTAGGAACTAAATCAACAAAGAATTTTATTACCTTTGTGTTTTTCTCGAATCTTTAGAGTTATTCCTCACTCCATCTCTTCCTCTTGAGGAATCCTCCCTTTGGTCCTCTTGAATATTCGAATCCTTCCATCAAAATGGACCACTCCTCAAAGTCCCTCATCATCAAGAAGTCTTCAATCATTGCCTTCCATTGGTTGAAGTCTTCTTGTCCATAGAAGGCATATGAGATTAGGGTTTTGATGTCTCAACCCAAATTCTCTTGAATTTCCATCTTATTCCTCTTCACCCTCTAGCGTCTTGGCTCCGAGTTGTTAATCCGTAAAAAAGTCGCGGGCTCTGATACCAATTGTTAGGACCGTTGTGACCGCTAGGGGGGGTGAATAGCGCATTGGTTTGTCGATGGAGGAATTCGATCATGCTTGCTATAAAATGTTAATACGCAGCGGAAATACAAAATATACAATGAAAATAAACACAAGCACAATCACAACACAAGATGTAACGTGGTTCGGAAACGAATGGTTCCTACTCCATGGATTGGGCTCGTAAGAGCTCTAGCAATGCCAATCACACACCCCTAATCAATAACTCCTTCTCGACAACAAGTTGAAGGTGGAGAAACCTCGTACAAATGATTACAAAAGCAATACATGAAAATACAAGCAAAATACAAAGGAAATGTAAAGAACACTTTACAAACTAGGGTTTGAGCGCTTTGCTTGTTGGTTACTTGGATGAGCCTGAAGGACCCTGAAATGCAATTATAATTTACCTTCAAATTGCCTCAAGAAAGCTCCCAAAAGACCAATGCCGAAATCCTCCTCGAGCCCCTCTTTTTAACTTGCATCGGGATGGATTTTTGCCTGGCAGTCGACTACCATAAGCCCCCAGTCGACTGCCAACACTGTAGTTGTGAGAGAACCGCTCGATCCACACTGGAAAAACTCCAACGGTACTCTCATCAGTTGACTGCCAACATTGGCAATCGACTGACAACGCCCGTAACCGACTACCCAGTCGGCTACGGAGCGTTCTATGCTCGCGCCATCACATCGATCGCCACGCCCATGGCTAATCGACAGCCCAGCAGCCGATCGCTTCCAATGATAAGTCAATCGCGCCAGAGCCTTTTCTTAGGTTTTAACCCAAGTATGGTGCCTTCATACTTGCTAGACCACCTTAGCCTTGACCTAAGCCTTCTAGCCACCTCCATCAGCCTCGTGCCTATCAGATCCCTCCAAGTCATCCATGACTTGTTCATCCATACGCTAGCCTTCAGGTGCTTCCATTGGCTATTGTCATGCTAACGATGTCTACACTGCCAAGACACATTGGACTTACGCTGCCAAGACTCCCGCTTGGACTTTATGCCGCCAACCATTGGACTTATGCTGCCAAGACTCCACCCTTGGACTTTACGCCGCCAATATTCCCTTTGGACTTTCCAAATGCCAAGTACCCATGACTTGGACTTTCACCGCCAAGACTACACCCTTGGACTTTACTTGCCAACCCATGTTGGACTTTCCAAATGCCAAGACTCAAGCTTGGACTTTCCCTTGCCAACCCATGTTGGACTTTACATGCCAAGTACTCAAGACTTGGACTTTTCCCATGACAATGGTCAAACCATCGTCACACATCAAATACTAACCTGGGTCGATTGCATCAGCAATCTCCCCAACACATGTCAAACATCAAAACACTACTCGAGTTAAACTCGAGTCTGGTCAATCATGACCTGGGCCGATTACACCAACAAAGATGTATAGTACTTGAGTATTAATCTTAAATTTAATTTCTAAGACTTAAGATAATTTTCTTGATACACTAATTCCCAAAGTGTACCAAAACCCCAAATTGCACATTAATACCTCTAAGTCTAAATGTGTCAAGTTTAATCAATTTTTCACAACTCTCAAGGCTTATTGGCACATCCTAAAATCTTTTAGGATTAACATTCAATCTTATTTCCAAGGTATCACATAACCTTGAAAATGCTATAAAATGTCAACTTTACTATGGTTAGGTTAACTACCCACCAATTCAAGTTAACACCCCCAATCCACTTAGCGCAATGGAATAACACTCTTAGAAACCCAATACTTGTTTGAGCTCCTTGGGTTAACTAGGTATTCCTTAGGGATAACTTCCCTATATACCTTCCTAATGATCCTTGGTCATTTGGGTCTTATCATGATTAACCTTAGGGATTGCCTCCCTAGTAAACTTCTTATTGGTCTTCCTAGGTTTCATAGAAACCTTGGCCACTAGACACTTGCCTTGGTTAACCTTAGGGATTGCCTCCCTAATAACCATGGCCTTCCTAGACCTAGATTGTGTTCCATAATCGAATAGAACACTATAGTAGGTCTTCTTGGGCTTAGGTTTGAGACCCAAACCTTTCTTGCTCTTAGGTGGACCTTGCTTCCTAGACCCTAGGTTTTGACTCCTAGACCCTAGGTTTTGACTCCTGGACCCTAGATTTTGATAATTTGACCCTTTAATTTGATTTTGCATCTTTCTAAGGGTCTTCTCTATTTTCTCAAGTTTTAACCTCAAAACTTGATTTTCTAGCTCTAATTTCTCGATTTTTGAATTTTAATCTAATCTTTGGGCATTGTTCCATTTCTTAGGCATATGTCTATCCTTCTTAGGGTTAATACCTAAATGGTCCTCTACCTTCTTAATGGTTTCACTAGATAGGATTTTTCTAGGGACATTAGTCCCAAATTTCTCCTTATTTTTAACATTGTAACTCTTAGCCCCTAAACAATAAAATTTATTATTTTTAGCATGCTCTTTATGAAACATAGAACGATTACTCCTAGCATGCTTTTTCTTATACCTTAAAGAATGAGCATTATTTAAATTTACCTTAGGGTTTGCCTTAGAGGCTCCCCCTACATTCGATGCTCCTTCTTTTCTCCTAGGGCATTGGCTTCTATAGTGCCCTCTTTGGTGACACTTCAAGCATACCACATGCTCCTTGCTTTAATGGTGACGACTCTGACATCCTTGGTCTTTTCTTGAGATTTCGGTATCGGTTGACTTTTCTTGACTTTATTAGGGCACTTGCTCTTATAGTGCCCATATTTCCTACACTCAAAACACATAATATGATTTTTATTTTGAATTGATGTGCTTGAGTTACCTAGGTTAATGGTGGCGGAATTTTGGACTTCTTCATCTCTTCTAGATGTTGATAGTTCTTCTTGATTTTTCTCTTGTTCCGGAGTGGATGTACTCTCCTCCCCCTTAATCCTAGAGGTGGGGGCTTCTTGTGCTTCTTCCTCCTCTACCGACCCGGATGTTGATTCTCTATCATCCTCCGGATTCTCAAGCTCTTGTGATGAAGAGGTGCTTCCTTCTTCTTGAGCTTGAGAGGATGAGCACTCCTCCTCGAACTCCTCCTCTTCTTCCTGGAACTTTGCCAATTTGCTCCAAAGCTCTTTGGCATCTTGATATTCACCTAGTCTAGACAAAATGTCATTAGGTATCAAATCTTCTAAAAGCTTTGTTACCTTGACTTCGGTCTTGAACTTGAGACGTTGCTCTTGTGTCCACTTCTTCAACTTTAGAACATTTCCCTTCTTATCCCTAGGGGGTTCAAAGTCTTCCATGATGATGAACCAATCTTCTATGTCCATCATCAAGAATGTCTCCATTCTCGCCCTCCATGTCGGAAAATCCTTTTGGTCGTATGGTGGCGGTGTGTTGATGTCCCATCCTAGTTTTTCTTGAAAATCCATCTTCTTGCCCTCTAGCATCTTTTGCTACCCGGTGTTAGTCCGTAGAAGAGCTCCAAGCTCTGATACCAATTGTAGGGACCTTCGTGACCGCTAGAGAGGGGGGGGTGAATAGCGCATCGACGTTGCTTGATGGAATTCGTTCGCGATCGCGTGCTTGCTACAATTGTATTAGTACACAGCAAAAATAATAGGAAATACATTACAAATACAAATACATAAGCACAAGACCAAATATAATGTGGTTCCGAACCGAATGATTCCTACTCCACGGATTGAGCTCTACGAGCTCGAGCGATGTCAATCACACACCACTATAATAATAACTCCTTCTCCGAACAATCCGAAGATGGAGAAATCTTGTATAAGTGATTACAACAGTAATACTAAGCAAATACAATCAAATACAAATATGAAATGCAATATAAGTAAACAAAACAACTTTACAAGAGCTTTTGATTGCTTGCTTTTAGTTGCTTGAAGAGTAGCCTTGAAGGTCTAGATTGCAGCAGCAAATCCCCTCCAAATCTCCTCAAGAACCATGCCAAAAATCCTCCCCATGAATAGCTTTTATAACTTGCATTCGGGCTGATTTTTCGTCTAGCAGTCGATTGATCGGGACCATCAGTCGACTGCTCTTATAGCCATTTTCTCACAACAGCATGAACCACGTCGGATAAGTTCCAACAGATATGGTATCAGTCGACTGATCATACCCATCAGTCGATTGATGGCTCAATCAGTCGAGTGCTCAGGTTGATCACTCGACTAAAAGGCTTTCTGTGCCCGAAGCTTCGACAGCAGATGACCGATCTCCGTGATCGGGCCGACTACTGTGCCATCACCGACTACCCACGTCGGTAGTCGACACAGGCCATCTTCCCACAGTCAAACCCAAGTTGACTCCCATCAGTCGATTGACCATAGTCTCAGTCGATTGATACACCTCAAACATGAGGTTTTAATCCAAGTATAGTGCCCCCATAGTTGTTAGACCACCCTTAGCCTAGACCTAAGCCTTCTAGCCACCTCCATCAGTGTCATGCCTATCGAATCCCTCCAAGTCATCCATAACTTGTTCATCCATACGCTAGCCTTCAGGTGCTTCCATCAGCTATTATCATGCTAAGCTAGTCTACACCGCTAAGATACATTGAACTTACGCTGCCAAGACTCCCGCTTGGACTTTACGCTACCAACCATTGGACTTGTGCCGCCAACACTCCCGCTTGGAATTTACGCTGCCAATATTCCCCTTGGACTTTCCTAATGCCAAGACTCAAGCTTGGACTTTCCTTGCCAACCCATGTTGGACTTTCCCTTATCAAGACCCATGCTTGGACATTACATGTCAAATACTCAAGACTTGGACTTTCCCAATGTCAAGTGTCCCACTTGGACTTTCCATGCCAAGTACCCATGACTTGGACTTTACCATGACAATCACATTGTCATATGTTTTTATCGAACATCAAAACATCACTCGAGTCAAACTCGAGTTAGGTCAATCATGACTTGGGTCGATTGCACCAACAGACCTTTGGCGTCGGTGGAGCTTTCTTGGCTCTTTTCGGGCACTTACTCTTGTAATGCCCTTGCTCCCTACACTCAAAGCATATAATATGAATTTTATTATTTATTGAAATGCTTGAGTTACCTTCTATGGTAGGGGAGTCCTGAGCTTCCTCTTCCTCTCAACCGGAGGTAGATGGTTCTTTTTGTTGCTCCGATATTGAGGATGCCCTAATCTCCTCCCCCTCAATCCTAGAGGTGGAGGCTTCTTCCACCTTTTCTTCCTCTTCCAATCTGGATCCGGATGTTGATTCCCTATCAACTTTCGAATCCTCACTTGCTTGTGAGGATGAGGATTCTTCTTCTTCGGGCTCTTGGACCAGTTGAGGGTTCACATGGAGCTTGGCCAATTCGCTCCAAAATTTCTTTGCATCCTTGTATTCTCCTAATTTGGACACAACATCGTTAGGAATTAAATCACTCAAAAATTTGATTACCTTATTACTCCTCTCGAATCCTTGGAGTTGTTCTTTGGTCCACTTCTTCATTTTAACGAATCCACCTTTTGGTCCTCTTGGATATTCAAATCCTTCAATCAAAGTGGACCACTTCTCAAGATCCCCTCATCATCAGGAAGTCTTCAATTCTTGCCTTCCATTAGTTAAATCCTTCTTGTCCATAAAAATTGTACGGGATAGGTGTGTTGACGTCTCATCCTAGTCTTTCTTCAAAATCCATCTTCCCTCTAGCGTCTTTGCTCCCAGGTGTTAGTCCGTAGAAGAGCTCCTAGCTCTGATACTAGAGCTGTCAAATGGGTTGACCCATGGCGGGATGGGCCAACCCGTCATTAACTCAACATTTAGCGGAGAGGGGCGGGCCGACCCGCCATCTCGGCGGGTTGAGAAATCTCCAACCCAACCCAACCCAAGGCGGGTTGCGGGTTAGGCGGGCTAACCCGCGGGCTATAAAAATTAAAAAACTATATCTAAAATTACTAAGGTGTTGAGAGTTTGAGGCGATGATCGGTAAGGTAGATGGGGTACCATGATTTTAAAAATAACCATTTGAAGTAACTAAAATCTTATAATTGAGATTGACCGACAAAGTTGAGTACCGATATGTTTGATTCTTTCAATGTTCGAAAATATTCAAAACTTGATAATATGTAAATTTAAATTTTTACTCCTCCAAATAGAGATCCAATTGAGATTTTTTTTATCTCTTGTAATTATTTAATTTTGATATGTCATCATTTCCTACATCGATTGGAATAGTAGTGATTAGAGCTGTCAAACGAACCGATCCATGGCAGGGCGGGTTAATCCGTCGCAAATCTAACATTTAGCGGGGAGGGGCGGACCGACCTGCCATCTTAGCGGGTTGAGAAATCTCGAACCCAACCCAAGACGGGTTTCGGATTAGGCGAGCCAACCTGCGGGCCAAAAAAATATAAAAAATCCAAAATTATTGAGATGGTGAAGGCTTGAGGTGATAACCGACAAGGAGAATAGAATACCATGGTAAAAAAAAATATGCATTTGAAACAACTAAAATCTTGTAATTGAGACTCAATTATCAATCGACAATGTTAGGTACCAATATTTTTTATTCTTTCAACACTCCAAAATATTCAAATCTCGATAGCATACAAATTCAAGTTTTAGCTCCTTCAAGATTTAATTGAGATTTTTCGGCATTTGTAATTAGTTGACTCTGATATATCATCATTTCCAATATTAATTGAAATTGAAATAGTAATGATAAAATAATTATAAACTAATTAGAGTATATCAAAAAAATTTATTAGAGTACCTAAAACAAATATTTTTTTATTATTTTCTTTAATTTCTCCTACATTTTGTGCCGAGTTATGTGTGATAGAAGAAGATTGTGATTATGAACTTGTTAATATTAGAATATTTATAAAAAAATCTTAAATAATTTTTTTCACAAATTTTATCTTCTTTTGATATTTCTCAACCCACGGGCCAACCCAAGCCCGCTGCGGGCCAACCCGTCTTACCCGCAACCCGGGCGGGTTGATTCGTTTAGGCCCGCCAAAATGGCGGGTTGATAAAATTTCAACCCAACCCGCTTAAATTACTTGGCGGGGCGGGTCAACCCGATGGGCCTAACCCAACTTGATGGCTCTATCTGATACCAATTGTAAGGACCTTTGTGATCGCTAGAGGGGGTGAATAGCGCGTCATCGTATGTCGATGGATTATGATCGTGATCGTATGCTTGCTACAATTTGATTAGTGCGCAATGGAAATAATAGAAATAAAGCAATAACAAAAATACAAGCACACAAACACGACAATATAACATGGTTCGAAACTGAATGGTTCCTACTCCACGGATTAAGCTCTACAAGCTCGAGTGATGACAACACCACTAATAAAACTCCTTCTTGATAACACGTCGGATGCGGAGAAACCTCGTACAAGTGTTTACAACAATAAACGAATAGATACAAGTAAATACAAATATGAAATACACTATAAGTAAAGGAAAAATACTTTACAAATGCTCTTTTGATTGCTTGATCTTTGGTTGCTTGAATTGCACTTGGAGACCCTAATTTGCAGCAACAAATTGCCCCAAACACGTCCAATAACCGGTTCCAAATCCTTCCTCCACGAGCTCCCTTTAAAGATGCTCCTTGGGCTGGATTTCGCCTAGCAGTCGATTGATCGGGACCATCAGTTGACTGCCCTTGTAGTCATTGGGAGACAATGGCATGTGCCACATTGGATAAGTTCCAACTGATAGACCATCAGTCGACTGATGGCTCAATCAGTCGAGTGTTCGGGTCGATCACTCGACTGGAGAGCCTACTGTGCTCGAAATCTCGATCATCAGTCGAATGATAACCAAATCAGTCGACTGCTCAGGCTAATAGTCAACTGCCCAACTCTGGCAATCAACTGCCAAGGTACTTCCCATAGTCAAACCCTAGTTGACTCCCATCAGTCGACTGATACACCTCAAACATGAGGTTTTAACCCAAGTATGGTGCCCCCATACTTGCTAGACCACCTGTAGGCTAGACCTAAGCCTTCTAGCCACCTTCGTCAGCCTCACGCCTATCAGATCTCTCCAAGTCATCCATGACTTGTTCATCCATACGCTAGCCTTCAGGTGCTTCCATCGTCTATTGTCATGCTAACAGTGTCTACACCGCCAAGGCACATTGGACTTACGCTGCCAAGACTCCGCTTAGACTTTACGCCGCCAACCATTGAACTTATGCCGCTAAGACTCCTGCTTGGACTTTACGTCGCCAATATTCCCCTTGGACTTTCCAAATGCCAAGACTCAAGCTTGGACTTTCCCTTGCCAACCCATGTTAGACTTTCCATGCCAAGACCCATGCTTGGACTTTTTTTTGCCAAGACCCATGCTTGGACTTTCCTTGCTAACCCATGTTGGACTTTCCCTTGCCAAGACCCATGCTTGGACTTTACATGTCAAGTACTCAAGACTTGGATTTTCCCAATGCCAAGTGTCCCACTTGGACTTTCCATGTCAAGTACCCATGACTTGGACTTTACCATGACAATCACATTGTCATATATTTTTGTCAAACATCAAAACATCGCTCGAGTCAAACTCGAGTTTGTTTCATTGTGACCTGGGTCGATTGTACCAACACTTTTGATTAAAGCCTAGATGGTTTTCTATTTTCATAATACTTGCCTTAGGTAGAATTTTTCTAGGGACATTAGTCCCAAATTTCTCCTTGATTCTAAAGTTGACATGTTTAGCACCTAAACAATAGAGCTTATTTTTAGCATGTTCTTTATGAACAATAGCAAGAGTATTTAAGTTATTTCTAGCATGCTTTTTGACATTAAAATTAGAAGATGCATTACTAAAATATACCTTAGGGTTTGTCTTAGAGCCTCCCCCTACATTTGATGCTCCTTCTTGGACTTTCTTTCTCCCCCTAGGGCATTGACTCCTATAATTCCCTTTTTGATTGCATTTGAAGCACACCACATGCTCCTTGCTTTTAATTATTGGGGCACCGATATCCTTGACCTTTGGCATCGGTGGAGCCTTCTTGACTTTCTTAAGACACTTGCTCTTGTAGTGTCCATTTTCCCTACACTCAAAGCATACAATATGATTTTTATTTTTGATTGAAATGCTTGAGTTACCTAGGGTGGTGGTTAGGGCCTCTTGAGCTTGTTCATCACTTCTCCTGGAGGTTGATGGTTCTTCTTGGTTTTGCTCTTGTTCCAGAGTGGATGGTCTCTCCTCCCCCTCAATTCTGGAGGTGGAGACTTCTTCTACTTCTTCCACCTCCTCTTCCACCTCGGATGTCGAACACTCCTCGACCTCTTAATCCTCACTTTCTTGTGAGGATGAGTTTGCTTCTTCGACCTCTTCCTCAAATTGAATCGATGATGGTTCTTTATGGAGTTTGGCTAATTCGCTCCAAAATTCCTTTGCATCCTTGTATTCACCTAACTTGGACACAACATCATTAGGAATTGAATCAATAAAGAATTTTATTACCTTATTACTTCTCTTGAATTCTTGGAGTTGTTCCTCGGTCCACTTTTCCATTTTGAGGAATCCTCCCTTATGCCTTCTTGGAAATTTGAATCCTTCCATCAAGGTAGCCCATTCTTCAAAGTCTCTCATCATGATGAAGTCTTCAATCCTTGTCTTCCATTGACTAAAGTCTTCTCGTCCATAGAGTGCATACAGGATCGGAGTGTTGATGTCTCATCCCAAATTCTCTTCAAGCTCCATCTTCTTCCCTCTAGCATGCTCCCATGGATGTGAAGTCGGTGAAGAGATCCTATCTCTTATACCAATTGTAGGAATGTTGATGGCTACGGTAAAGACATGGCAAATCCATTGATGGCTGGTCACTTGTCAAAAGGGACAAGTGTTGGAGGGACACCATGCGAGGTGGATGGGAAGACGGAGACAGAGGATAGAGCGAGGAGGTACACATGGAGAGATAGTACACATGAGAGATGCGGTAGCACGGCAAAAGCATGGCAGACGCACTTATGATACGCATGGATGCAGGACATGTATGGCTTGTTGTACCCATGAGAGAGCTAGTACACATGAGAGATGAGGTACCCATGAGAGCACATGTACACCCCCTCCTAGGACACAACTCAGATCTGACACTTCGTTAGACATGACATGAGCATGCGTTCCAGGCTTTTGTATGATAATGCTTTTCTTTGATGATATATATTTACCCTTCATCAAAAAAAATTGTAGGAATGTTGATGACCGCTAGAGGGGGGTGAATAGCGCATTCGTTGCTTGATGAAATTTGTTCGCGTTTGATCGTCTACACTCTTGTTAGCACAGCGGAATAATAATAACAAATTGATGTGAGCAAAACATATAGGGTTTTAGGAGTAGTTTTCGCTCACATCTCATTACATTATATGTTAGTTTAATGCATATGTCACTTTTTTTTGCATGCATTTCCTATTTTCTGGTTCGGAGATCTACTCTTTGTACTTTTGCGTGCAGGATAGCATTTCGTGGGAAAAAGGCGCACTTTCAAAGCAAAAGAAGGGCATTTTGCAGCTAGACGCAGAAGGGGGCACGACCAGGGCATGTGGCTACACACGGTCGTGTCCAATGGGCAAAATCAGCCACCCCAGGGCCACACACGGCCTGGCCATGTAGAAACACACGACCGTGTGGCGACCCAATAGATTGACGCGACTAAGGTTTTTTTCGGATTTCGTAGCGATCCGATGTGATATCTATATAAGGAGATCTCCGCCCAAATCCTGGAGGAAGGCACGACGGCTGGGACGGCACACTGAAACTCTAAAAAACTTCGGGAACTCACAACGGGGAGGAAGAACGTCGTCGAAGATCCAAGTTTTGTACTTCAATGCCAGAGAGAAGGCCACATTGGCATTGTAACTTTCTGTTCTTGCATTTTATTTATGATTTATTCGAACATGAACATGCCTTGTGTATCTCCTCTCCTATCTATGGAGTAGTTTCTTCAATTCTTGGATTAGGGAGTAGCTTGTGTGCGTATGATATGTTGCTTCAAATTGAATTTTGTTATTGAGTTTGAATTTGCAATTGAAATTTGTTTAGACCGATATCTATGTGTATTTGGTTTTCTATCTATTGTGCTTAGGCGATACGAGGGGTGACATCCCTCATATCTAAGATTTAGAGGATTTATACAAGGAACCTAGGGGTTAGCCTGATCTCCTGTAACCGTGGGTAGAAGGATGTAATAGAACTGGAAACGATTCGTCGTAAGGATTGATTCAGCATCCTCGTACCGCCTATCCAGTCCTTGTAAGGCAGAGATAGCTCTCGATAGATGTGGCGGCTCATCGAGAGAGTGTATGATGTCCCTTCCACAAGACCATAGTTAGACATTTAGACAAAGCCCAGTTGATAGCATGTTTTATGACACACAAGCAAAATCGAAGTCCTAGAATCCCTTTAAAAGATCTCGCGGCAAGCTCCTTTCTTCCTCCGTGTGACACCGTACTAGAGTTTAGTCCACCGACAAGCCTCACAATCACAACATTTAGATTGACTTCCGAATAATAACATCCACTGAACAAATCGGTACTCGAATCTCAGTCCCTGTGGGATCGATAATCTTTTTATTACTTGACAATATCTGTGCACTTACGGGCGTTGAGCGTGAGTGCGCACTTCGAGTCCTTGACGGTCTCTGTCGCGCGATTTGAGGTCGCATTCGTATGCATCAAGTTTTTGACGTCGTTGTCGAGGACTGATCGATTCGATATCGAATCGAGAAGTGGATAATTGGATTGGACTTAGGATTAGATTTATTTACTTGCTTTATTTTCTTTTTAGTTTGCTTTATTTACTTCAGTTCTAGATTTTCCATATCTAGATTTAGATTTTATTTTATTTTAGCAGTAGTTTTCTATTTTCTTATTGGCTCGTTGATTTTGTTAGCTAGATTTGTTTATTTCCTATTTCTTAGTATTAGGAAGTACTCCTAATTTTTGTGGATGGGTTCTTCATATGCTTAGACGCTTAGGATCAAAAGGTCTGATTCCGATCGATTTAGAAATCGAACGAACCTATCATCACTGGAGAGTAGAACAGAAGAGGATGGAGGACCAATCTGCATCCTAAGTAAATATAGGTAGTCGACCTCTATGGGATTATGCAGCTCCTAGCGCTAGAGGATTTAGGCCAAGTATAGCTGGATCATCTATTTCGGCAAACAACTTTGAACTTAAACCAGCACTAATACATATGGTCCAATAGAGTCAATTCGGGGGAGCTACAACTGAAGACCCGAACCGGCACCTAGAGCCATTTTTGGAAATCTGCTCAACAATGAAGATAAATGGAGTCCTTGCAGACGCGATCCGCCTGAGCTTATTCCTGTTCTCACTACGGGATAAGGCTAAGGCTGACTTCACTCCCTGCCTTCGGGAAGCATTACTACATGGGAGCAATATGAGCAGCAGTTCCTGAATAAATATTTTCCACCAAGCAAGACTGCTCACATGCGCCATCTTATCACAAGCTTTCGTCAGAAGGAGGGGGAGTCCTTATTCGAAGCTTGGGATCACTACAAGGGGCTACTCTACCAATGCCCCCACCATGGATTGGAAAGGTGGCTGGTGATCCACATTTTCTACAATGGGATCACGTACACCACGAAGATGTCCCTTGATTCTGCTGCAGGAGGAGCACTTATGAATAAGACCATAGAGGAAGCAGAGGAGCTGATAGAAGAGGTGGTCGAGAACCACCATCAATGGGCTTCCGAACGTGGTCAACCAGCTCCTGCAACGGGATGATATGTTGTCAACTCCGTTGACCACCTAGCAGCGAGAATGGACGTGCTTAGCAAACAATTTGACTCTTTGAATTCTTCATCTTCATGTGCGGCCATTGACTTTAGAGAAGGAGCATCAGCGTATCGAGAGGACCACTATGGAGGGCAGGGAACCTCAGAAGAGCAAATTGAGCACATTGATGTGGTTGGGGACTACAATCTAAGGCCCAACAACCCATACTCTAGTACCTATAATCCCGGATGGAGGAATCACCCGAATTTCTCCTATAAGAATAACTCGGGAAATTTCCAACCATCAGGAGGGTATGGGCAGCAGCAGCAACAGAAGTCTAGAGTAGAACTGATGATGGAAGACTTCATTGCTACACAAACTAAGGCCAATGAAGAATTTCATCGCCAACATCAGAAAATAGAGGAGTCACTCAGAGACTTGAAGGCCACAATTGATAGCCTTGCAAGTCACATAAGGATGTTGGATACACAAGTGGCCCAGATAACCCAAACCGTGTCGCAACCTATGAAGAGCTCTCCATCATTACCCGAGCTTAGTCAAGCTAAAGAGGAAGGAGTATACAATGAGAAAGTGGGGCAGAGAAACAGATTCACCAAGGGGTGTGCAGCCTTGATTTCCACCCTACCTGACCAAGCTGAAATTGAAGATAAGATTCAACCATAGCTTGAGGACCCTGGTGAATTTGTTATCCCCTGCTCGATTTATGGAGAAAGCTTCATGAAGCTACGTGACTGGGGTCATGAAGTGTGATGCCCTATGCATACTATCTCAAGATGGGACTGAATGGGCTCCAACCAATGAATCTTGGTATTCGATGGGGATGACTCACCAAGGAACCCGTTGGCATGCTAGCACACAGTGTGGTGATTGAGAATTTTGTGATACCCACGGACTTCATCATACTAGACACAGGACCCAATCCCTAGAATCCCATCATTTTGGGAAGGCCTTTTCTGGCAACTGCAGGGGCATGCATAGATGTTAAGGCACACCAGATCTCCTTAGAGGTAGATGGGGAGATCATCCTCTTCAGCCTATCAGAGTGTAGAGCTCCCTACCTAGACAGCTTCACTTTCAGCAGGCTAAAGCCAAAGCCACCAGATGAAGATTCCGAGATGGATGAATGGAGGTTCACTGAACCTCCAGAGCCAAGTTGATAATGGAGTGCGGTCGAGCTAAACGACCTTAAACAAAGCGCTTCTTGGGAGGCAACCCAAGTTTAGTCTTTAGGTTTTCCTTTGATTGTATTGCATGCATTTAGTTAATTTGAACTTTGATTTCCATTGCATTTAGCATTAGGACCAAAAGAGAACTTTGCTAGGTGAAAATAAAATCCATATTAGCTTAAACGGCGAAGCGTATGAGAAAATTCGGATCGTTGTGCACAAAAGGGGAGAAAAAAGGGGACACATGGCCTAGCCATGTGTTTTCCCACGGCCATGCCCCATCAACCCGAGGCGTACATGGTCTGGCCATGTGTTTTCACACGGTCGTGTCGCGCAAGGTTAAGTAGGGCACGCCGTGTGTTCCCCCCCCCCCCATTAGCACCATGTGCTTCGATTTTTCTTGCCCTAGCCATGTGGATCCTTCTTCCCCACTACCTAGAAGCTTTTTCAACCTTCAAGGAAGCCAAAAGAAGCAAGGATGAGGAGGACCAAGCAAGTAGCATCTCGATCCGGTGTTTCGGAGCGACGAGCAAGGAGAACCGACACCCATCAAGCTCCGAAGGAGGGTAACGCTCTTCCAACCCTTCTTTTTCGCAATAATGAACATAGGGATAAATATAATATGCTTTCTACCCACAAACTCACTGCAACTAGGTACCTTGATGAAGATTTGCTAGAGTCCTTAGGGTTGTTGGGTGACATTCAAGCCCTATTTGCAAAAATGGGGTGGGAAGAGATAATGGGAATAAGACACCCAACCTACCCTAGGATAGTTTTAGAATTTTTGAGTTCCTTAGAAGCGGAAATTTTAACGGGTAGAGAGAGCGAAGAGGGTAGGATTACATTTAGGATATTTAATATTGAGTATGAATGGACCCTTCACCAATGGAATTCATGTTTTGGCTTACTGAGTGGGGGAGAGAGAAGAACCCCTATTGGGTTTAACTCTCGGATCTTTTGGATTTAATTGATAGGGGAGCACGCTTACGACCCTTCTAGGACCAAAGCATCGCGCCTCCAAAACCCCATTTTCCGATACCTCCACCGAATCATGGCGAACACTATATTTGGTCGTGGGGAGAGTGATGGTGTAGTCAGAGCTAGCGAGCTGCTTTGCCTCTGGGACATGCTACAAGAAAGGAGTAGCATCGATGTAAGGTCCCACTTCATCAGACACTTGGTGAAGATGGGCAAAGCATCAAAAGGAGAGATTAATGTGGGGGGCCTACTTACCCACATTTGTCATAGGATGGGTTACGATTACACCACATTAGAGAGTTTAGAGGGGATCCCTAGGATCGACCTAGGAGTGTGTATGGCAATGAAGATGATTGTAAGAGAAAGACACTCCTTATGCTTTGTAAGGAAAAAACCTGACGGCCCTCAGGCTCCCCGACCCTGATCGTACCACCATCACCATGCGCGCCAACTAGCGCTTAGACCTGATAGTGGAGTCCCCGCCACATGAAGGACCATCCACAGCGGCACTCATCTCTCCCCCTTTACATCACTCCCTCAAGTCCACACATGCATAGGAGCCCACCTAGTCCACGTCGACATGAGCCTGCACCCGCACCACCACCTTTTTCTACTTTTGAGCATGATGCAGGTACGTCGGCTTATGATTTCTCAGAGTTCCAATCACGCCTCGACGATGTATACGATGAGCAGCAAACATAAAGGCAGCAATGGGAGGAGCGGAGTGCCTACACGCAGGAGGAGTTTCAGGGCTTTCAGGAGCACTTCCAGTGGGCTAAGGAATTCTACGATGAGGCCCGCATCTACTTCCAGGAGGAGGCTGCCCGTCGCCAGGATGAGGCCACCTACCGCCAGGAGATGCGACATCACATGCATGCCCAGTAGGCACAATGGGCTAGGGAGGAGGAGCACCAAGTATCCGCTGCATCCACCAGCTCTCAGATCGACCACATGTACATGTGGCATCGACGGCTCAGCAGCAGGTTCTCCAAGGATCCCAAGATGCCGAGGCTTCCAGACTTTCCACCTCGTCCACCATACTAGAGGTATACCTTCATTTAAGTCTGGAGGGGACCCCAAATTTTATTTTATTTTCTAGCAGTAGTTTCTTTCCTAATATTTGCATTTATTGTTAGCATTCATTTGTTCATGCATAGGTTGTTGAGTTTCTTTCAGCACTTAGTTTTTGTTATCTGTAAAGCTGTCTCAGTAGTATTTTTAGAGTTTTCTTCATGAGTTGTTTCCATGAGTAGTATAACTTCATTTACCTCATGGTATTTCATTTTGTTGCCTTTGAATGGATATTCTAGACTTACACTGATTAGCTTCTATTTTTATACCTACACATGTCGAACATTCTGAAAGAGAGAGTCTAGTACATACCTAGTTATGATTCATCTCAGTAGTTTAGTACTTTAGAATCCACAGGTGACCCTAAGATTGGCATTTTAGTTATTGGAGATGCTCAGATTGTGTAAGCCCATTTGGAAAAATCAAAATCTCAGTGAGTCGAAAAAAAAATAAAAGAGAGAAAGGAAAAGAAAAGAGAAACAAAAGAGAGAGAGAAAAAAGAAATGAAAAAAAAAAAGAAAAAAAAAGAGAGATTATGAGGGATAAAAAAAATAGTTGTCATGGGTGAAAATGACTAGGTGCCCCTTTAAGACCGAGTTAGGTTACTGGGGAAACACCTACAAATTTCTCTCAATACCGAGCATGACTTTGAGATTTTGTGCAGGTAAGTGTCTAAGAGTCGGAGACTTTAGAAAAGCTATAGGATGACGACTTAACTCACCATGGAACAAGTACCCCCTAAGAATGATTCACTTAGCACGAGCACAAGGATCTAATTTAGTGAATTTCTAGAATATATTTATTTTGCTTTGATTGCAAATACCACTTGATAAATTTAGTTAACATGCTAAGTATGGAATAATATCCTTTTAAAATTTCATGGCACTGAGGTTTGCTTGAGGACAAGCAAAGATTTAAGTCCGGGGGAAGTGATGTGAGTTAAACATATAGGGTTTTAGGAATAGTTTTCGCTCACATTTCATTACATTTTATGTTAGTTTCATGCATATGTCACTTTGTTTTGCATGCATTTTCTATTTTCTGGTTCAGAGATCTGCTCTTTGTACTTTTGCGTGCAAGATAGTATTTCGTGGGAAAAAGGTACACTTTTGGAGCAAAAGAAGGGCATTTTGCAACTAGACGCATAAGGGGACATAGCTAGGGCGTGTGGCTACACACGGCCATGTCCAATGGGTGAAATCAGCCACCCCATGGCCACACATGACCTAGCTGTGTGGAAACACACGGTCGTGTGGCGGCCCAACAGATTGACGTAACTAGGGTTTTTTTTCAGATTTCGCAGCGATCCGATGTGATGTCTATATAAGGAGAGCTCCACCCAAACCCTGGGGAAAGGCACGACGACTGGGACGGCACACCGAAGCCCTAAAAAGCTTCGGGAACTCACAACGGGGAGGAAGAATACCGTCGGAGATCCGAGTTCTGCACTTCAACGCCAGAGAGAAGGCCACATTGGCATTGTAACTTTCTGTTCTTGCATTTTATTTATGATTTATTCGAACATGAACATGACTTGTGTATCTCCTCTCCTATCTATGGAGTAGTTTCTTCAATTCTTGGATTAGGGAGTAGCTTGTGTGCGTATGACATGTTGCTTCAAATTGAATTATGTTATTGTGTTTGAATTTGCAATTGGAATTTGTTTATACCGATATCTATGTGTATTTAGTTTTCTATCTATTGTGCTTAGGCAATAAAAGGGGTGACAACCCTTGTATCTAAGATTTAGGGGATTTATACAAGGAACCTAGGGGTTAGCCTAATCTTCTGTAACCGTGGGTAGAAGGATGCGATAGAACTGGAAACGGTTCATCGCAGGGATTGATTCAACATCCTTGTACCACCTATCCAGTCCTTGTAAGGCAAAGATAGCTCCCGATAGATGCGGTGGCTTATCGATAGAGTGTATGATGTCCCTTCCACAAGACCACAGTTAGACGTTTAGACAAAGCCCAATTGATAGCATATTTTGCGACACACAAGCGAAACTAAAGTCCTAGAATCCCTTTAAAAGATCTCGCAGCAAGCTCCTTTCTTTCTTCGTGTGACACCGTACTAGAGTTTAGTCCACCGACAACCCTCACAATCGCAACCTTTAGATTGACTTCCGAACAATAACATCCACTGAACAAATCGGTACTCGAATCTTAGTCCCTGTGGGATCGATAATCTTTTTATTACTTGACGACATCAGTGCACTTACGGGTGTTGAGCGTGAGCGTGAGCGTGCACTTTGAGTCCTCGACGGTCTCCATCGCGCGATTTGAGATCGCATTCGTGTGCATCACAAATACAAATAACATGATACACAATCACAACGCACAAATATAACGTGGTTTGGAACCTCAAGATTCCTACTCCATGGGTTGGGCTCGAATGAGCCCTAGCAATGCAAACACCACCACTAAATCAAAACACTCCTTCTCGACAATAAGTCAGAGGCGGAGAAACCTCTTACAAGTGTTTACACAACTAATACAAAAATACAACAAGTAAACAAATAAAATGTAAAGAAAACTTTACAAACTAGGGCTTTGAATGTAGGTTGATGTGGTTGCTTGAATAAGCTTGAAGGACCCTAAAATGCATCATCAATTCACCTTCAAATTGCCTCAAGAAACTCCTCAAAGAACTATGGCGAAAACCTCCATGAGCTGCTCCTTTTATGCCTTCATCGGGTTGATTTCATGTCTGGAAGTTGACTGCCATAAGGCCTCAGTCGACTGCCAACAGTACCATTATGAGACAACGGTTTGATCCATGCTAGAAAAGTTCCAACAGATACATTGGCAATCGACTGCAATTACCCAGCAGTCGACTGCCAAGGCCATAGTCGACTAACCAATTGGCTACCGAGCATTCTGCTCCCGTAAACCCCAACCAGCAGTCGACTGCCATCCATGGCAGTCGACTGCTCAAGCCATCAATCGACTGCCCAATGTTGGCAGTCGACTGCCAGGCCATTTCCTGCAGTCGAACACCAGTCGACTCTGATCAGTTCGACTGGCCATAATCCCAGTCGACTGCCAAGAGTCAACTCGGCTGCCAAGTGTCAAAACACTTGACCAATCAACTAATTTAAAGCCCCAGTCAACTGATAACCTCAACCATGAGATTTAACCTCAAGTATGATGCCCTCATACTTGCTAGATCACCCTTAGCCTAGACCTAAGCCTTCTAGCCACTTCCGTCAGCCTCACGCCTATCGGATCTTTTCAAGTCATCCATGACTTGTTCATCCATACGCTAGCCTTCAGATGCTTCCATCGGCTATTGTCATGCTAAGCTGGTCTATACCACCAAGGCACATTGGGCTTATGCTGTCAAGAGTCTCGCTTAGACTTTACACCGCTAACCATTGGACTTATGCTACCAAGACTCCCACTTGGGCTTTACGCCGCCAATATCACCCCTTGGACTTTCCTTGCCAACCCATGTTGGACTTCCAATTGCCAAGACTCAAGCTTGGACTTTCCCTTGCCAAGACCCATTCTTGGACTTTCCTTGCCAACCCATGTTGAAATTTCCAATTGCCAAGACTCAAGCTTGGACTTTCTCTTGCCAAGACCCATGCATGGACTTTCCATGCCAACCCATGTTGGACTTTCCAATTGCCAAGTTCCCCACTTGGACTTTCCATGCCAAGTCCCCATGACTTGGACTTTCCCATGATAATCACATTGTCATACATTTTATCGAATATCAAAATACCGCTCAAATTAAACTCAAGTCTGGTCAATTGTGACTTGAGTCGATTGCACCAACACCACTAACCTTCTTGTACACACAAGGTTCGTCTAGATTTTGTGAGAAAACAAACCTTTTGATTGTCTCATCAAAACGAATATTGCATCTCCTTGATGCTTGCTTCAGTCCATATATGGACCGTCGAAACTTGCATACCTTGGTTTTATCAACCGATATGAAACCCTCGGGTTGTTTCATATACACGTCTTTGAGTAGGTTTCCATTAAGAAAAGCCGTTTTCACATCCATCTATCATATCTCATAGTCATAATGAGCCGCTATGGCCAGGAGCATCCGAATGGATTTAAGCATAACTATCGATGAATAGGTCTCGTCATAATCAACACCTTACTTTTGATGATAGCCTTTCGCCACCAATCTAGCCTTAAAGGTAATCACATTACCATCCATGTCGGTCTTCTTCTTGAAAACCCACTTGCACCCTATAGGCTTAATGCCTTCAGGTTGGTCCACCAAGTTCCAAACTTGATTTTCATATATAGAATCCATTTTCGACTTCATGGCTTCAAGCCATTTGTCCCTTTCTGAATTTTTCAGAACTTCTTCATAATTGGTAGGCTCCTCATCATCAATGAGTAACACGTCGTTCGATTCACTTACGAGAAATTCATATCTCTCAAGAATGTTGCATGTTCTACTATATCTACGAAGATGTGGTGTCACAATAGGTTCAGCCGATGGCTTATCACTATGAGTTATCGATTGTGTGCTTGACCAGGTATCTCATCAATATCTATTGGAGTTTTTTGAACCTTCTCAAGTTCAACAACACTCCCACTATTTTCTTGTAAGAGAAACTCTTTCTCTAGAAACACATCATATCTTGAAACAAATACCTTTGTTGCATAGGATGATAGAATTAGTAACCACTCGTTTCCATAGGGTATCCAATAAATAGATATTTATCAGACTTAGCATTCAATTTGTCTGATACAATCCGCTTCACATAAGTAGGACAACCTCATATCTTCAAATAAGATAAATGAGGTTTCTTACTATTCCATATCTCATATGGAATAGTAGATACTACCTTTGTCGAAACTCTGTTTAGCAAGTAAACAGTTGTCTGAAGTGCATAGCCCCAAAAGGACTTGGGAAGATTCACATGATTCATCATTGACCTAACCATGTCCAACAAGGTTCGGTTTCACCTCTCAGATACACCATTAAGCTGTGGTGTATACGGCGGAGTCCATTGAAATAATATACCATTATCCCTTAGATAATCCAAAAACTCTTGACTCAAGTATTCACCACCTCGATCAGATCGAAGTAGTTTAATACTTTTGCCAAGTTATTTCTCTACTTCATTTCTGAATCCTTTGAACTTTTCAAAGGCTTCAAATTTATGTTTTATCAAGAACACATACCCAAATCATGAGTGATCATCGATAAAGGTAATGAAGTAGCTATAGCCAAATCCACAATAAAGATCTATCTAGTCCGCAACAAACGGCTCAGGGTAAAGACTCCTCAAATCCGTTTATGGCTGGGGCTTCTCCTAAAAGCTTGGACAGGTGAATAGATCCATCGAAAATGACCTATCTAGTCTATAGCAAACGACTAGCGGTAAAGACTAACCAAATCTGTTTATGGATGGGGCTTGGACAATAAGTCCCTCAGGGTGAATAGACCCACCGAAATGATCTATCTAGTCCGCAGCAAATGGCTCACAGTAAAGACACCGCAAATCCGTTGATAGCTGACCACTTGATAAAAGTGGGAGAGGATACATGCAGAGGACTTTTGGAGACACACAGGCTTGATAGGGTGCACCATGGAGGACACACCCTACTGACAGGAGAGCTACCATGACGCGACATATGTAGACAGGTGTGCGCCGCAAGGGGTCACCCAAGAGAGCGATGAGTCCTTGGTACACATGAGGTGATTTTGATATAGAGAGTATGATGGTATTCAGGAGTGCACATGTACACCCCACATAGGACACCTACTCAGATCTGACACTTCGTCAAACATGACATGTGTAGGGTCCATTGGACCTTGTATGATTATGCTTCATTTTGATGATATATATTTACCTTTTTATCAAAAAAAAGTAGCTATATCCTGGTTCGTATACATCAGTATGTATTAGACCAAGCAACTCTCCCACCGATTCACCCTTTCTAGTAAAAGATAACTTAGTCATATTTGCCTTTTAAGCATGATTCACATGTATCGAATGAATCAAATTCAAAATATTCCAGAATTCCACATCGGTGTAATTCGGACATGCATTTTTTGCTTACATGGCCAAGATGACAATGCCACATATAGGAGTCTAATTAATTATCTTTTCACGCATGCTTGTTGCTCGTTTTGATATTGAAAATGTCACCGGATACGTTTAACATATTTATTCTATTGCATAAAGTTCCAGTCTCATAAAGAATGTCATTCAAAGTTATGTAACAACAATTGTTACTAAAAGTCAAATGATATCCATTCTTATTTAAGCAAGAAATAAAAACAATGTTCTTTATTAACGAAGGTACATAATAGCAATAGTCCAGTTCTAAGACAAGTCCTGTAGGGAGTTTCAACAAATATGTTTCGATGAAGACCGCAACAACCTTTGCTCCATTGCCAACTCACAAATTTGATTCTCCCTTGACAGGTCTTCTTCTATTCCTTAGCTCCTGTATGTCATTACATATATGTGAGTCACACCCAGTATCCAATATCCAAGTGTCTGAGGAAATAGAATGACAATCAATAACGAAGATACCTGAAGAGGATGGGGCATCGGATGTCTTCTTCTTCTTCATGGACTCAAGATAAATCTTGTAGTTTCTTCGCTAATAGCCCTCCTTGTCACAGTGATGGCAAGTGCCCTTTTGAGCTAGTTCCGTCTTCTTAGTCTTTTTCTTCTTCCCCTTGCGTTGTTCCTTTGACTTCCTCTTAGAACCTTTCTCTGAGGAATCAACTAACAACGATGTCTTCTCCTCATGCTTTACAGAAGGCTCCACAGTCGTCAACATGTTGAGGAGCTTAGGAATTGTGGTTTCAATTTTTTTCATCCGGTAGTTCATCACAAACTGTGAAAAACTCTTGGGTAAACAGTGTAGAATTAAGTCAATACTTAATTCATGATCCATCACAAACCCGAGTGTAGCTAATCGCTCGATGTAACTATTCATCTTTAGCACAAATTACACTATAGATGAACCTTCTTGCATCTTGGAGGTGAAGAGGAGCTTGGAGACTTTGAACTTTCGAATCTCGCTTGCTCATCAAACAACTCTTGAAGATGAAAAACTATGGTATTAGTATCCATATGATCATGATGCTTCTGAAGCTCGGGTATCATCGCGGCTAGCATGATGCAACTCACCAGTTCGGAATCATTCACATGTTTATAATAGGCCAACAATTCGTCTGAAGTTGCATCATCCTTAGGATAAGTGGGAAGAGGCTCTTCGAGGGCATACGCAAGCTTTTTTGCCTTGAGAATAATTCTTAGGTTTCTAAGCCAGTCCAAGAAGTTCGGCCCAGTCAACTTATTTGAATCCAAAATAGAGCACAAGTTTATAGACCTCATGATTAAGCGATTAACCTAGATATACAAATCGAGCATATATGAGAAAGATAATTTAAAATACATCAACATATATCTATAATTCCATTCATTTTTCGAATTCGAAAATCAAAACCCTCAAAATCAATTTGGGAGATCGTAGGTCCATCTCCGAATAGGTTGATATCCAACATAGATAAGAAAACCTTGGAGAGAGTCCAACAAGTCATTCATAGCTACGATGGTAGGTATCAAGTATACCAATTGTATATCACATATATGCAACTATCATAATGTGCTATTAACTAATTGAATATTCACACATACATTGGATTGTTAACACATTAACAAGTATGCATCATATGTATAAAACCCAACTTCACCTCCCTTCACATCGACCTTGGAGAGAGTCCAACAAACCGATGCTCAAAGTTAAAGTCGACCCATTAATCGCGAAATAATTTTAATATGGTTAGAGTGCATTCAACCAATTAGCTAGGCTTGGAGAGGTCCAACAACCCAAACTAATGATTGACCTCTGACTCTTACCATATTAGTAATAAACTATTTCAATGGTTTAAACATGTTCAGGTTCGAGCCGGGCTTGGAGAGAGTCCAACAACCCAAACAAGAAACAGAACTCTGGTTCTAATCATATTAATGGAAAGTGTAAGCTTTACTATTATGTAAGGGTTTTAAGGTCTCATCCTCTTTTCATGCAAATAACTATTATTTATATGGCATATCGCGCATGAGATACATATGTGCAACTAATGCATCTGCAGGTCACGACATGTATGGCATAATGATATGCATCTAATGCAATTACATGACATACAATTATAACATGTACAAATTAATTTCCTTATTTGTTATAACTAATTTTGAAAATAAAATATGTTTGAGATTTGATTTCTCAAATCAAATCTTGATTAAATTAGGAAATAAATTTCCAAATCTAATCACATATTTTATTTATGGAAAATATTAATTAATAAAATTCAAATTTAATTTAGGAAATAAATTTCCTAAATTGTAAATTCCTAATCACATTAGAAAATTTCCAATTTGAATTTCTTTACTAATTAAAATTTCCATAATTATTTCTAAATTTTCCAAAAGTAGAAAATTTCTAAAAATACAATTATGACTATCGCAAAACAATTTTACGATTATGTCAGAACACAGTCGGGCTCTGATACTGCTGTTGGGTTATGGGCTCGGACACCGACATGGGTGTGTGTTCGAACACATTTCGTAAACATGCACATAGTGGAAGCAAAAACAAGTAATAACTAACTTATTACAATACACACACCGAACGCATGTAGGATACAACAAGTGTAGTCATAATCGTCATTTCAAATTTTACAATAAAGAAAACTACTCTAGGTATACCTGATGGATTATGTGAAGCAGAAATGATATCAACCTTAGCGACCCTCGTAAGTTTTGCCTCTATCCGTATACACACCAAGTATCGTCGGGATAGCTTCAGCAAGCTATGAGCCCCGTCTTCACACAAGATATTAGTCTCGTATCAAAGACGTTGTGATCCGAGAAACGATTATAATTCGAATCCAAAATGAGTTTCATAAACTCACTTCTCGAAAGCGGTTTTCGTTAACCAATTGACGAAACTTTGATCCTCCACCAAAGAGGATTGTCGGAGATCCAATCCTCAGCAAGGAAGTCGCTGCCAGAGTTCCAAACGTTGGCTAAATGACGCTCTCGTCGTAAAGGACACAAGCTGTCCAAGAGGATATCTTGGTGGAGGAGGTTGTCGACCAAACAAGTGGTCGGCGCCTGGACTATTGGCCGATGAATGGCCGACGGCTGAAGGTGGCCGGTGGTTGGGCTTGGGAGGCAGCAACACCAAGGGCGGCGTACAAGCACAAGAGAGGGAGAGAAGAGAAAGGGCTAAGGTTTCCAAAACCTAAAATCCAACACGGGTTATCTCTGAACCCCGTTATTTATAGAGAACGTGTCTCTTAACCATTAAGAGACTTTTTCTCAAGACCTTTTCTCAAGACTTTTTCTCTAAAGCCTTTTCTCGAAAATCTTTTCTCAAAGGTTTATTGGTTTACAACCGAAACCCGTTAACCCGTTCCATTAACTTAAGTTAAAATAAACCAAACCACGTTAGTCTATTTTAAGTTAAAATTAACTGAACCAATTTTGGTTCATTCGTTTAAAACAAACCAAACAACTTTGGTTTATTTTCCACCATTGGATTAGAACCAAATCGATTTGGTTCATCCATCATGTATTCATAGGGCTCGACCCATCCATACTTCTAATGTGACTGAAATAATTTCATGCTCGCTCCATGTTTGGTCCAATCAAACCAAGTCTCTCTCGATCTGAGAATCATATTCTCAAACTCGTTTTAAATCCTTCAGATAACAATCATAGTGTGTGTGACCAAATAGGTTCCTGGTTTATATTGGTCGTCTATAATTAACCATTAATTATAAAATGGGAAAATCAACGGTTGACCCCAGAACAACTTCTAAAATCTTTCAGTAACTACAGTGAGACATTCCCCATTCCCTTCACTCATCTTATACCCACTTGGTTCAGAACATGGTCCATTATGTCAGTCCCCACTAGGTTGTTCATGTCACACCTAGCCCAAGTATTACTTCCTCATCCTCCAGATTCTAGTTACTACACATGTATCCAAGAGTACAATACTCTAAACATATAATGCTTTAGCCTAAGACTTTAATAACAATCCGACGAGAGTTCATAGGGTATACATCTCCTCATAAGGAGTGATCCTCTATAGGCTATTCAAATACCTTCGACCACTTTAACTTGTACTCAATCATCCCGGGTTCACATCTCCTCGAAGATGCTTGCTTAAGATGTCAAAGCATAAGTCTTCATGACCAAGATGACTTGAATACCACAAGTCGAAGGAACATTGCACTTAAACTGCAATAAAAACTTCATTGACATATTCATATATGATGAGAATTATATGAAGTCTTATAACTAGTCACTTCAATGAACTAGTTACCATAACTAGTATCCACGATTAACTCCGAACATCCCAATGTCTCCAGCCAATGAAAAATAGCTACTTGGATAAACCAAAGAGTATAACTCATGCTAGTCTCAACAGAATTGATGGTGTCTGAATACATCAATTCATCGACTAGGGATAATTCCAATATATCACAATTACACATGTAGAGATACTCACTAGTTATGATCCAATCACAAATTCTCTCATGCTGTGAATCATATTACGGATATTCAGTAAATGAGTTTAAGATCCAATCAAATACATAATAGCATGTACACTCAAATAGGAATTCTTCCTTTATCGAATAAATGGTACAACTATAAGGTGATTGCCTTAGGATATCTCTCATATATATCTAACAAGATGCCGCGCGACGACCCCGATGAGTTCAAAGATGGATTATAGTGCGCTCGATGAAAATAATGTGTATTCCTCATTACCGTACAATCGTATAGATCAGACGACTGAGGACTTATCACACACACATCACACAAGAATAGTCTCTCTCTCTCTCTCTCTCTCTCTCTCTCTATATATATATATATATATATATATATATATATATATATATTGTGTGTTTGTGTGTGTGTGCATCTATTCTTGTGTGATGCGTGTGTAATGCTCATTTAGCCATTCGATTTATACGATTGTACAACAATGAAGAATGTACAGTACTTTCGTCAAACACGCTATAGTTTATCTTTGAATTTGTTGGGGTTGTCGATGTCGTCCTCACCGTCGACAGTAGACCCATGATCGCTATAGGACCACAGATTTGACTGAATCATAATTAAATTTTAATCGAATTCTGATTAAAATTTAGCTCTCAAGGTGTTATCTGACAAAATTAATATATACTTTTTAGGGTGAGTTAGAGTAAAATCCCTCTGCTCTTATTTATATTTGGATTCAATCCCTATATATTTTTTTTAGGATTTGATACCTGACAACTACCAAATCTTAGTTTTAACTCCCAATAAGGTTGAATTTCCATTTTTACCCTTATTATTTATATAGGTTTGATTAATTTTTTCATCCATCTTCTCCTACCGATTCATCTTGCAACAGCCCATCTTCTTCCCTCCCCCCTAATAGAAACTCTCGGTTGATCTCGACCAAACCATTTGCTTGCGCCCTTGAAAACCATCAGCTCTCCTACCTTGACCACTAGCGACATGCGGCAGCAAATGTGATAGCAGCAATTTTCTTCCCAGCAAGTCATCGTCTTCTCTCCCCCAACGGTAACCCTAAACACTTGATTCATCCCTTACTTGACCAAACCATTGCTCGCCCCCTTGAAAACCATTTTGTCTCCCTTATTTCAACCACTAGCGACCCACGACAACAAGCAAATGCGATAGGAGTGAGCAAGGAGAGCTACGAGCAAATGCACAAAAAAGATTAAACGAGGTAAATATGCTTGATTACATATAATTTTGGATAATTTTTTTATGATAATTACATAAATTTTTTATTTATACAAAGAGTATCTAATTTGAGTCAATAGGTATTTGATTTTGTACTTGAAATATTATGATTTGATTTTTGGGGATGTAAAAAAATTATACTTTGAAGTTAATAATAATGGTTTTTGTTTGACGTTCATGAAGTAAAAATATGATACCTAAATTGTTACAAAAGATTTTGTACCTAATGTGAGTCAATAGATACTTATTTTAGCTCATTAAATACCCTGATTCGATTATTAGTTGTGTTATTCATGAAATAAAATAATGATACTGAAATTTGTAGAAAAAGTACTTAATGTTAGTCAATAAATACTTGTTTTGGCCATTTAAATACCAAAATTTGATTATTTGAGAATGTCAAAAAAAAATATTTAAAAGTTAATATTAAGTGACTTATGTTTGTGACCTTCATCAATCAGTTCTTATTGTGGCATTGATTTTACATACAATTTTGGGTAAATTTTTTGTGATAATTACATAATTTTTTTTATTGGTACAAAGAGTATCTAATTTGAGTTAATAGATATTTGATTTTGTGCCTGAAATATTCTGAATCGATTTTTGGTGTTGTAAAGAAACTATACTTTGAAGTTAATAATATTTGATTTTGTTTGACGTTCATGACGTAAAAATATGATACCTAAATTGCTACAAAAGATTTTATATCTAATTTGAGTCAATAGGTACTTATTTTGGCTCATTAAATACCCTAATTTGATTATTGTTTGTGTTATTCATGAAATAAAACAATGATACCTAAATTGGTAGAAAAAGTACTTAATGTTAGTCAATTGATACTTGTTTTGGCCATTTAAATACCAAAATTCGATTATTTGAGGATGTCAAAAAAAATATTTAAAAGTTAATATTAAGTGGCATATGTTTGTGGCTTTCGTCAATTGATATTTATTGTGGTACTAATTTTGCCCTATATTGCTTGATGTATTACCTAGATTAATATGTCATGTTATATTTCTTATTAACTTATTTTATGAAAATATTTATTGAAATTATTGCTAATTAAGTTTTTTGTGAATTAGAAATGACAAGGACTAAAAAACACACGGATGATAATGATGAAGATGTTGAACTAAGTGGAAAAGAAGGTTACTCAAAGTGTTCCCCAACAAAATTTATGTCAGTCATGAAACAATTGGTTCCCAAACTGGCTGAACTACAATTAAAGAAGACTAAGACTTCACCTCTTGTACCTTGGTTGAAGATTCAAAAGCTTTCTATAAGCACCTCAAGAGTTTATGCAATAGTTAAACACTTTGAAGTAGAGACATGCAGCTTTTGTTTTGGAAGCAATATCATGGTATCATTCACTTCTAGGGAGTTCTCAATCGTTATAGATTTACCTAATGTTGGTCAACCGGTTAACATTGATTTGAAATTGGGTTATAACTTCCTTGAGCGACATTTCAAGGGGATGAAATGTGTTAAGAGAAATGTCATTATAGAGAAGTTATTTGTGTTGGCGGGCAAAGAATTAGAAATTGATGATTTTTTTAGTTTTTTTATTTTGCTACTTTTTAATTGTGTTATATTTCCTATTAGCAATTTTGGTACACCTAGTTTTATTTCCCCATACTTAGACAATTTGGAAACATTTTTTGAGTATGGTTGGGGAGATGCAGCTTTTAGATTTTTGCGTGCTGAAATTGAAGAACATCTTAGATACTCCAAAGTGGACAAAAAAGAGAAAACATATATGGGAGGATGCATAGTTGGACTGATGGTATTATTTTCAACATATATGTGTTATTTGTTGAGTGAGTAAATGCTAATCATTGTATTTGTATAGGGTTGGGTTTATGAAAAAGTTCCTATGCTTGGTCAACCTCGTGTTTTACATTGCTTTCCTCGATTATTCAAGTGGGGAGAGAGCAAAATTCTTATTAATCCTAAAGGTGCAGAGGCTGCATTAATGGTGGTGAGGTCAAATAAGGTTGGCACAATTTATTCTTTATCATTGTATAATTTGGTTTAAATGTGTTATTGAACTAAAAAATTATCTTTTTTTACTTTTAGATTGTGCCAATCAAGCCATTCTAGAAGGAAAAACTACTTGTTGATGATATAGAGAGGTTTGGTGAGGTAACAATTTTTAATCCAAGATAACAAATTTATTAAGAGTCTATTATTCAACCAATTAGCATGCTTAATTAACATTTCTATTTCCAGGTTGATTCTCGACTCGATGATTTAGAATTGTTGGATCAAATAAAAAGGCTTGAGAATGAGATTAAAGTGTTGAAGGAAAAAAATAAAGTGGTTGAAGAGGATACAACCCAATATGGCTTTAAGGATGCCCCACATATGCATGATGAAGGTCATACCGAGAAAGATGTAGCTATGGATGTTGATCCTAGTGTTGAAAGTTTGAACAAAGTTTTTGACGATAAAGTGCCAATGAACACAGATGACAAAGTTAAGTCGGAGAGTTTTTTCAAAGTGGTTATAGATGAAGTGAAAATGAACACAAATGCTATAGACAATGATAATGTAGGTAGCAACACTGAAAAAGGGAAAGAGATGGTTGTTTATAATGAAAAATCATCTATTGTGAAGACTATTCAATGAAGAACAAATAGATTGAAAAAAAAAGCAACCGGACTACATGACACCCCCTAGTACTGCCCCAAAGCGAAAGAGTAAACGACATTTGACCCAAGTCATGGATGAGGTAGTTTCAGTAAATATTTTTTATAATACCTGTATATATTTTATATATTTGACGAGTATTGTAGTGTTTAATTTTTTGATTGAATTTTGTATTTCTATATTCTGTTGTTTCTATATAAGATGATATGAGTATAGATATTCAAGATATTTCTGATAGTGTTGTAGAGGAATCACGACAGGAGTTTCGAGGAAGATTAGACTTTCATAGGTATGATAAAATATCAACGGAAGAAAAAAAATTATTGAGAAGTACATCTGCGGGGAAATTTTGGGATAAAAATATCTTATATTACTTTAATGTTTCTGAAATCTTATTTTGCTATTTTATTTTTTAAGTTGCTAGGTTTGGTATTTTGGCTTTGTAGTGGTGTAGTCTGGCAAAATGATGATGTATTATTGTATGGGTATGAGTTATTGCAGTGTTTGTTTGACACCGAACTACGATCTGACCTCATTCATGCCTATTTCAATTTTTTGAGCAACAAAGAAAATAACTATGGGCATGAAATATATTGCATGTCTCCCAATGTCCCGGTACATACTCTTAATAGTATTTGATTTATATTATTATCATAGTGATAGTTAATGATTATTTTTTAAATTTTTATAGAATGATGTGATTACTATGCTCGAAAATACCAAGCAGAAGAGGATTACAGATAACAATTTTTCAGTATGTTTATCAAAGTTGACCAAGAGTTCATTGGTCAAGCTGTCAAAGCTACAGAAAGAGCTCCTAGAATGCTGTAAACACATACTTTTTCCTATGCATTATAAAGCACATTGGTTCTTGCTCGTGTATACTCTAAGCGAAAAATCTTTCACGCTGAAAAATTTTATTAGTAGCCCTATTTACAAATGTGCGCGAAGAAATTTGTAAGTTGGATAAAAAAATAAGTTACTTTTATTTTTTAAAAATTTGGACACATCTTTTATGATTGATTTGATAAATATGTTTGTTTGAATTGGTTGTGTAGGTAAAATTTTTATCAAGATATCTTTGGAATGTGGAACAATGTGATATTGGCATAGGTGAAGTAATTGTTGTAAAGAGTCGACAACAAGGAAATGATTTGAATCGTGGTGTTTATATTTGTCTATGGGGTGAGTGCTTTGCCAAAGATAATCCAACATTTTGGAAAGAAGAATGGGACACATCAATCGAAGGGTATAGAGCTCGGATTGCTTCGGCCATTTTGTCTGATAAACGAGGCTTGTTTAAAGGATTGAAATGACTTATCAGTGCGTTGTCAGTGCTTCGACGATCTTGTCTGATAGTTGTTATGTATTGGTGATGATGGAGATATAATTATGTTTTAAATTGGTGTCCTGATATTATGAATTTGTAGAATGGTATTTTTGTGGGATGATAATTTCATGTTTGATGTATGGATTGGCCTTTGAGTGTTGGATTTATGGTATTAGTCTTGCCCTTTTCTTCTTATGCTTTTGTAGTGATGGTATGTTATTCGTGCGTTAAGATCATGCCGAATTTTTTAATATTTAAGGGGCCAAAATAAGTACCAATTGATTAATATTAAGTACTTCTTATACATATTTAGGTATTATATTTTTATTTCATGAATCACACACACAATAATCGAATCAAGGTATTTAATGGGATAAAATAAGTATCCATTGACTAAAATTAGGTATCATTTTTAACAATTTATATATCATATTTTTACTTCATGAATGTCAAACAAAAGTCACTAATATTAACTTCAATATATATTTAAGGGGTCAAAACAAGTATTGGTTGACTAACATTTAGGTTTATTTCATGAATCCCACAAACAAATTAAAGTCACTCAATAATTGAATTAGAGTATTTAATGAGTCAAAATAAGTATCCATTGACTAAAATTTGGTATTTTTTAAAATAATTTATGTATTATATTTTGTTTATTTCATTGTCTGGAACATTTGTACTCAGCACTCCCAAATTTGATTCTCTTGTACTCGAATCTTGGGTTTTCGTACTCGGCCAGATGCTTCTATAGGCATCCCACCAATTTCCCGAGTACGAGGAACCTTGGTCGAGTACCATTATCCAGCAAACATACCACCTTCTCTAACTAATTGAGTACCCACCATTACTTGTGCTTTTGTACTCGACACTCCTAATTTCGAGTCCCTTGTACTCGGTTCTTTCGAGTACAAGACTCTATACTTGAGTATGAGCCTTCTCATAATCTTTCCCGAGAATGAATACTTGAGCCTTCTCTTTCTAGTTTACAGAGTACCTGATATTTGGTCCAGTGTTTTAGGGGATCTTCTCCGATGAGCCCTTGAGCTTTTAACTCTGCTAACACCCCTTAGAATTTATCTCGGAATTTTTGTTGTGTGATTCCTGCCGAATAATGCACCATCTTCTGAATATGAATATAATCTGTCACGCCCCGAGAGGGGTACTTGTCCGACGAAATTCGGATAGCACCTCCCCTGTACTGCGGACAATTGAAACCTATATACAAGGCCCACACAGCCCACTATACATCAGCCAACATGGCCGGAACATAACACGACAATACATATAATATATGGGCCTCAGGCCAACAACCAAAGTAAATAAAAGATCTAAAACCTATAGACTTACCCCTTCTTCCATCTGAGAAGGAAAACACCACCACACACATAACCAAAACCAATCAGAACCAAAATGTTGGATCGAGAAGCGTCGCTAGAGGGGGGGTGAATAGCAATCGTAAATATTTTCGTTCGTTTCGTTCGAGTAGACAATTAAATGAGTAAGCACAGTGGAAAATAAAGAGACACGTTTATTTTACTTGGTTCACAACCCAGCGGTTGCTACTCCAAGGCCCTATCGGTCCTAGACCGCATATGGAGGGCAAAGCACTTTTACGTCTCCTCCTCGTTGGAGGTAGGAGACAACGATCACAAAACCGGAAGTACGAGGATGAGGCAACAAGCCTACCTCACCTCGTTACGATTAAAACAAAGAATACAATAAAAACAATTACTTGCTATTGCTGCCGACGAAGGAGATTTGAACTTGTCGGCGCGTCGACGTTATGACGACGTTGGAGTGTTGGCGTTGTAGGAGCACTTGATGAATAAACTTGATGATTTTTGGAGTTGGAATCCTCCCCTCCTTTTATAGATTTTGGCCTCTGAATTTGTCTCCTCATATTTCGGAACAAATCACGAAGTTATATAAATCTTATCGCGAAGTGGCCGCGTCAAACCTTATTCGTTTTGACCTAGCGCAAGGGCTGATTCGTCGCCATCAGTCGACTGATGCCTCCCATCGGATCGATGAGCATCACCGATCGCCTCATGTCCGAATGATCGCCACCGGCCACTTCCCTGCAGTGAGAGGTTAGCTCGAAAAATGATAAATACGACGGTTTCTAACCGTCCGATCTCGACCTAGACCTTCCACAAGAAGTCTTAGTCGGATCGCCGCCTACGGTCGTCCCCGTACAGAGGACACGACCTTACCATCTCTCACTCACACGAGCTTACCTCGATTCATACTGTGTCGCTTTCGCTTCCGGCCTTCCACTCGATTCCTTCGGCTCCCTCCGAAGTCACTCGAGTGTCGCCCAACCACCGCGGCTTCCTCCGGGTGTCGCTAGCCTTCAGCTCTAGCTTTAGTACTTTTTTGCATACTCGATTTAGCTCATGAGATAACGATGTAAACTTAACTTTGTATCTTTGCCATAATCAAAACACAGGTTCGATTATCTGGTGCCCCTGCACCAACAATCTCTCCCTTTTTGATCTATGGCAAACCAACACAAAGTTAAGGGAAATTAAAGCATAAAACAAGTATAGTAAATGATGAATGTCATTTTCAAAAACTCCCCCTTAACCCTAGGTGAGTTTTGAAAGAGATACTTTAGTTTTCAAAATTAAATAAATTTGGGTTACTCCCCCTTAACTTTCGCTCTTCTCCCCCTTTTGCCATAAATCAAAACAAATGTTGGGGTTTGTTATGTAAAATTGAAGTTTGTTATATAAAATAGGGGTTTAAAAACAATATGGTATATGCATGCATCAAGATAAATCAACTATGAGTCCAAGCATGCGTCTAGCAGTAATTAGATAGATTGGTTCGAGGTGTGTCCCTCTGCACCAATAATCTAAAGGTTTGTAATATAACCCTTAGGGTTAGTTTGCTTTCCCCCTTAGTCAAATATATGAAGTATAAGAGATGTAAGGGGCGCTAAACTTTGGGCTAAGAGTTGTTAAGTACAATAGTTGGGAAAATAAGTAGTATTTTAAAGAATGTTTTAAGTATATTTCAATTATCCTTAACATCTCACCCATTCTATGTGTCTCAGAATTTGTTCACCTTATATGTTTTGTGAGATGATTTTAAATTGATTAAAGATAGTCAACCTTGGGTTAGATTCAGATTTAACCTTTAGATCGTTAAGTATCTTTTCGAGAAATTGGCTTCCAGGTCGTGGCGAGGCACAGGGGCCTTCTTTGATCGGAACAACGATCATTTCCTTAGACAAAGACAAATTCAAGAAAATATCACTTAAGTCACTTAGGGTTACTTCTTGGTCTAACTAGTTTAGGATACGGCGAGGTAGCTTCAGCTAGTTCCACTCGGTCAAGTGCACCAAGCTAGATACGCCTTATCTAGCTCGAATATACGAGACTTTGTTTCCCTAACGTACTATCATCTCGTCACATCCTGATACTATGTTGTCAAGAGTTGACTAACTATTTTCCCTATCTAGTCGTTCTACAAATTAAAGTAAAATATTCAATGGTTTTGCTAAGTAAGCGGGTATACTATTTTAGTGTTAGCTCCCCCTGGACCATTGAACCAATATGGTCTATTCAAATAATGAATTTAATCCTGGGGAATCCAAAACTTATTAGTCCTTATATGTGAATTAAATAAAACCTTTGGGACTCATGCTTGGACTCTTTGATGACTACGATTTACAATAGACATATATGACCTATTCGTAGTCATTGACCTAAATCCGAGTCTGACTTTGTTGTACACGGCTCTTTGGGTTCCAAGTAGTCGGTTAAGATTCTTAGATCCCAACGTGAACCTGTCCAACATAGCCTCAACCTCTTGAACTCGGTCTTTCAAGAGAGAATTCTCCTCCTCAAGTTTTTCAATTTGGGTTGAGTTTCCCTCTTGAACTTGACTAGTTGAAGAGGTTAGAGTAGCCTCTTGCGTGAGGGTTTCAACCTCCTCAAGTAACGACTCAACCCTAGACTCAAACTTAGTTAATTTCTTATTAAGCATTTTAATTGTATTGTAAAGCGTATGAATTAGTGAGCGGCTAACCTTAATTTTCTCTTTTGGTCCGGCTTTGAGTTGCTTCTCGAAGTAGTCCTCGAGTTCGGAGTCGGTGTTGTAATTGGATTCGGATTCAGACTCGGACTCGGACTCTTCGGGTCTTGCCATGCATGCTATGCCGCCGCCTTCTTCGTTGTCCCATGTTTCATGAAAAGCCTTCTTTTGATTTGATTTGAATTGTGCCCTCTTTTGATTCTTTAGTAGCCTCCTTTCCCTCCGAACGATCTTCCGCACTACGTTCACTATTGCTTCCACCTTTTCGGATTCGGACTCTAATTCGTCGTCGGGTTCGAGTCCATCTTCTTTCCTGGTAGGTGGCTTGCTTCTTTGTCCTGCAAGTAGAGCAATATCTCTCTCGGCCCGGACCACGTTAGTTTGCTCGTGAAGTTCAAACTCGGAAAATAATTCGTCTAACCTAAGCTTCGAAAGGTCCTTAGAGACCTTGTAGGCATCAACCATGGATGCCCACAAGGTAGTCCTAGGAAATGAATTAAGAACGTACCTTAGTAGGTCACGGTTTTCGACCTTGTGTCCGATGGTGTGCAGGCCGTTGACAATGTCCTGGACGCGGGCGTGTAGTTGCGTCGCCGTCTCGTGTTCCTGCATCTTAAGGTTATACAACTTATTGAAAAGGAGGTCACGTTTACATACCTTAGCATCGGACGTTCCTTCGTGTAGCTCGATTAATTTGTTCCATAGGTCCTTGGCACTAATGAATGGTCCGATGCGGTTAAGTTCCTCCTTGGACAAGTCGCATTGCAATATTTGGGTTGCTCTTGCATCGGCTTCGATTTGCCTCTTGGTTGCATTTGTCCACTTGTTGAAATCCAAGGGCTCTCCTTGATCATTGGTGGGTAGAGCAAAGCCGATTTGGATTATTATCCAAGTCTCGACTTGTGTTTTCAAGAAACACTCCATCCGACCTTTCCAATAACGGAAATCATCTTCGTTAAAGAACGGAGGTCGGGTGGTGCTATACCCCTCAATGTGAGCCATTAATTATCTTGCAAAACACGAATAAAAACCAAAGGGAATTCTAAGACTTGGTCTTGGATTAGTAATGCGGGAAATAAATAGGAAATAAACAGAATTAAATGAGAAAAATAAGAAACTAACAAAAACTAACAACTTACGACCTTCGATGTCCCCGAAAGGGTACTAGACGTTGGATTTTGGGGCTGGAAACAGCTTGTTACGAGGGTAAACCCTCATAAGAAATGTAGATCTCTCAGAGAGCTTCGATTTGGTAGGTAGATTGTTATGTGAGTCCACTTGTGTGAAAAGTTATGGTCGTTTTACCGTCGGCTACTCCAAGAGAGAATACTTGCAAGCACACAACCAAAAGAAACGTACCAAGACTTCGTCTTGGATTAGTAGTGCGGGAGGAAAAAGACCAAAAAAAATACGAATCGAAAAATATGAACAGAAAACCAAAACGTGCTAGATCGGTGGTTTCACCAAATCTTAGCGCCTCCGCTCTGATACCAATTGTTGGATCGAGAAGTGTCGCTAGAGGGGGGGTGAATAGCGATCATAAATCTTTTCGTTCGTTTCGTTCGAGTAGACAATTAAACGAGTAAGCACAATGAAAAATAAAGAGACACATTTATTTTACTTGGTTCACAACCCAGCGGTTGCTACTCCAAGGCCCTATCGGTCCTAGACTGCGTACGGAGGGCAAAGCACTATTACGTCTCCTCCTCGTTGGAGGTAGGAGACAATGATCAGAAAACTGGAAGTACGAGGATGAGGCAACAAGTCTACCTCACCTCGTTACGATTAAAACAAAGAATACAATAAAAACAATTACTTGCTATTGCTGCCGATGAAGGAGATTTGAACTTGTCGGCGCGTCGGCGTTATGACGGCGTTGGAGCGTTGGTGTTGTAGGAGCACTTGATGAATAAACTTGATGATTTTTGGAGTTGGAATCCTCCCCTCCTTTTATAGATTTTGGCCTCTGAATTTGTCTCCTCATATTTCGGAACAAATCACGAAGTTATATAAATTTTATCGCGAAGTGGCCGCGTCAAACCTTATCCATTTTGACCTAGCGCAAGGGCTGATTCGTCGCCATCGCTTGGATCGATGCCTTCCATCATCGATCGTGATGAGCATCGATCGGCCCATGTCCAGATCATTGCCAGCCTGGCCACTTCCCTGCAGTGAGAGGTTAGCTCGGAAAATGATAAATACGACGGTTTCTAACCGTCCGATCTTGACCTAGACCTTCCACAAGAAGTCTTAGTCAGATCGCCGCCTACGGTCGTCCCCGTACAGAGGACACGACCTTACCATCTCTCACTCACACGAGCTTACCTCGATTCATACTGTGTCGCTTTCGCTTCCGGCCTTCCACTCGATTCCTTCGGCTCTCTCCGAAGTCACTCGAGTGTCGCCCGACCACTGCGGCTTCCTCCGGGTGTCGCTAGCCTTCAGCTCTAGCTTTAGTACTTTTCTGCACACTCGATTTAGCTCGTGAGATAACGATGTAAACTCAACTTTGTGTCTTTGCCATAATCAAAACACAGGTTCGATTATTTGGTGCCCCTGCACCAACACAAAAGTCCCTATGGACATAATCAAATACTACCAAACAACCACGAGTATAAAATACTACAAGTTTGAAACATAAAATACTAGAAATAAAAATGCAGAAGCCTGAAAACCAAATAACGGAGTCTTCAGATCAGGGGACTGGCAATTCGACCCTCCGGAAGGCTTCATCCTGAAATAAAAGAGATATCAACGGAGTGAGTAAAACTCAGCGGATATCTAATAGTCATGCATAGTAAACTATAAGTAGCAATAATAATCATGCTGGTACAGTTTCTCAATAAAAATACATACCTGAAACTGTACATACCAGAATCACCTAAGCTGATATAAAAAATACATCCACACAAGTATATGTAGAATCACCAAAACAAACAAACATAATACCTCCTGTATGTGCATGACAATCATATGCAACAACCAAAAAGTGCAACAAGCAATGCATATAGTAAAAACATATGCACATGATGCAATCACCTGTGTCACCCCTGACGCCAGTCAAGCCACTGACATGTCATGTGTGTCAGCCGAGTAGGTAGGGTTGTGACAACTGTGCACTCTGCCGTCACTACACCTATGTGACCAGTGGGACAGAGGATCTTTGTGAGTATCACCCTCCTACCCCATGTATGTATATGGGGGACATTACCTCGTCTCATCTCCTCATCTCATGACAAAGGAGGGATCCCTGTCTGCTACCACGTCGCAATACAAATCACCTGAGCGACCACCGTGGAGCCCTGACAGAGTAACTACACACACACCTGAAATACCACTAACCCATAAGTGGTTGTGTGTGTAGGTAATGTGACTGACGATGGGCTCAACTACCAAGTAGTATCACCTCCTACCGAGGAGCCGATGATCGTCAGTCATGCAATAATGCAAGATGGTGCATGTCACTAATACACGATACACCTATCAACCCATGGCTACCTGTGGTATGTACCAATAGGAGCCCATATCAAATAACCTAAGTACATAAGTCTATGTACACATGCAAGTTATATTCATTATTCATTCAATGCCCAGTATGTAAGATATGTCACTACTCTAGTGTCAAATAAACAATTAGCAAGTATCAAAGTGATACAACATAATATAATAAGCATATGAAAAGACTACAACATGTACTAGGTAGTGGCATACCAGGGCAGTTAAAAAGCATAGAAAACTATTACTAGCTATAGTAAACGATGCACAATAATATGACAATATCTAAAAGAAGATAAGTCAAAGATACCCACCTGCTATGAATAATATCAACTGTCTTTACGCCCGTGGACCTGTCTCGTGACCGAAACCTGCACATACCAAACATTATGGTTAAGTGCAATCATAATACAACTGATCGAACCGAATCCTACATCGATTTCGTAGCCCGATCAACTAAATTGATCTAGTTATCCACTTAACCTAATCAAGCATTCACATCAATCCCTATCAACCATTAGACCAATTAACAACCTATTATGCATTTATGAACACCCATATCTAACTTACCCATTTCCATCTTAAATCTCACAGCCAACAACTCCCCTATTCACAGTCGTACAGAACACATAACAAACCTTACATCCAACTCACCTAAAGGAGATCCATCCCACAGCCCAAAATTCACCCGCAGCCACAAAATATCAACCAACCGTCCAATATTAATCGAATACAATAACGATCAACCGAATAACACCAAAAATCGTGCTTACCAGGCCTAGGATCCCACCGACAGCCAATCTCCCCAAATTCTCTATCTTATTCGTCGGAAAAGACCACTGCCCAACGTTGCTGCCCTATTCCTCTGTTCCTCGCTCCGGATCTCTGGCCATACCGACCAACCATGCTCAGAACGAGAAATCCACAGCCAGATATAGATCCTGTCCAAAATCGAAGAAGAGAAGCAGCTCTTTCCTACTCCGGCGACGCTCGACCAGAAGGGCAGCTCCCACACCAGCGGCAGTCTCAGCAGCGAGCGATAAGAACGGGGTCACAGTGCTCCTGGCTAAGCCCACTCGAAGAGGTCGACGAAGGGGACAGAGTTACTGCTCACCATCGGCGCGGAGGGTGTCGGAAGCGAGAGCTGTGCGAGCGCCGGTGTCAAACAGAACTCCGACATCGACTCCATTGGAACGCCGGATGCTAGCCATCCTGCGGGCGGTGATGGTCGATCGTGGCGGCAGTGTGTGTGGCGATGGCCTGGCCTGGTAACAGGCATGCGTGATGCGGCGAGCAGCGGCGTCGGCCTGGCAGTAAGCGCATGTGAGAAAAAGGAGCGGTGATGCGGCTGTCACCCGTAGCGACGGTGACCTGACCACTGTAAAAGGTGGCGACGATGAGCTGGGCGTGGGCAGCGCGCGGGGGAGAAGGCGACGGCGGTGGATCGGGCGATGCGAGCAGAGAAGAATCGGGTGCGGCGGAGAAAGGAGGGGTCGGGGAAAATAGGAATAGTAAACCTAGGTTTATAACTTAGGTTAATTAAACCTATTAAATAATCTAAACAAGCTCTTTAAAAGCCTATTTTTCTTATCCTCGTAAGTATCCCGTACAAGCCTCGTTTAATTCCAGAAAAATTTCTAAAAATTCCTGGAAAATTACCTAAGATAATTTCTCAATTAATAATGGGTATTTTGATTTTTTTTTCCTCCAGTATCTCACAATCCCCCCCACTAATAAAAATTTGGTCCCCAAATTTCTCACTCAAATGTAAAATGAGTAAGAGATAGCACACTCAAGTAGCACAAGTACTGAAAGTATATTTCACGTACCTAAATAAACAGGTGGGGGTATTGAGCTCGTATCTTTTTCTCAAGCTCCCAAGTAGTCTCCTCATCGGTGTGGTGACTCCACCCGACTTTAACAAGTCACATAATCTTGTTCCACAATTGTCGTTCTTTGTGATCCAGAATCCGTACCAGAACCTCTTCGTAAGTAGCATCAGGTTGAATGGAACCTGACACATCTGATAGAATGTGTAGGGTCTGGCACCTACTTACTCAGCATGGTCACATGAAACACATCATGAATACCAGCCAAGGACGGTGGTAGCGCTAGGCGGTAAGCAACTGCTCTGATCCCCTCCAAAATCTCGAAAGGACCAATGTACCTTGGAGCTAGCTTACCACGGAGGTCAAATCTCTTCACCCCTTTCGTGGGTGAAATTCGCAAGAATACATGGTCACCAATAGAGAACTCTAGAGGTCTCTGTCTCCGATCGACATAACTCTTCTGATGATCCTGCACCTCTGCCATCCTTCGTCTGATAGTATGGACCAACTCTATCTCATGCTGAGCTCTATGGGGTCCTAGCAACTGGGTCTCCCCAACCTCCACCCAGAGGGGGGGTGTCCGACACTGTCTCCATACAATGCTTCAAACGGTGTCATTTGGATAACCGAATGATAGCTGTTGTTGTAGGTGAATTCCACTAATGGCAAGTGTCCTCCCAATTGCTCTCGAAATCCATAACGCAGGACCTCAACAAGTCCTCTAGAGTCTGAATGGTCCGCTCAGACTGTCCATCTGTTTGTGGATGGAATGTTGTACTAAAACGGAATTGTGTGCCTAAGGCCTGCTGTAGACTCTATCAGAATCGAGATGTGAATCGGGGATCTCTATCTAATATAATGCTCAAAGGGACACCATGCAATCTGATGATCTCCCGACAATATAACTCTGTCATACGATCCAGAGAGTTGGTCTTCCGAATCGCTAAGAAGTGTGTAGATTTGGTTAGTCGGTCAACGACTACCCAAATTGCGTCATGGCCTCGTCGTGTCTTAGGAAGACCCACCACAAAATCCATGGTAATGTGATCCCACTTCCACTCAGGAATAGGAATCCTCTGAAGTAGTTCGACTGGTCTCTGGTACTCATCCTTCACCTATTGGCAAACTAGACATCTAGCTACAAAATCTGCGATGTCTTTCTTCATGTCGTTCCACTAATACAAATGCCTTAAATCTCGATACATGCGGGTTCCGCCTGGGTGGATCGCAAATCGAGAGCGATGAGCCTCCTGAAGTAACTCCTCCATGACCGGGTGAGACTGAGGTACACATAATCTGCCCCAGAAATAAATAATACCCTCTTCATCTCGGGTGAACTCAGTCTACTGTCCAGAGGTTATCTGGCTACCAACAAACTGTAAATGCTGATCACCGGCCTGAGCCTCGCGGACTCTCGTCCTGATAGATGACTGAACAACCATGGTAACAAGAATGCCCTGCTCTGTCGGTCCCTGCTCCTCAAGGCCCTACTCGGAGAAACCCTGAATTAAATCCGTGACTAAAACTCGGTAGTAAGCTAAAGTCCCTCGGGACTTCTGGCTAAGTTCATCGGCAACCACATTGGCTTTTCCCGGGTGGTTAAGTCTAGGGTTTCAACCCTCCTAACATGAACGCTTATCAAGGCCGATAAGATCATAAATCTACTCACAAACACGTCGAGACGGTTAAGTCTAAATTATATCATTTCTACTAATTCAATCATGTATGCTACAACATGCTACCACGAACAGGTCTTGTGGGCAGTCCGAGTGTATAACTATCTAGTTATCGACTGCACGCAATAATATGCTACCACGAACAGGTCTCGTGGACAGTCAGAGTGTATAACTATCTAGTTATCGACTGCACGCAACAACATACTACCACGAATAGGTCTCGTGGGCAGTCAAAGTATATAACTATATAGTTATCAACTGCACGTAACAACATACTACCATGAACAGGTCTATCCAATACATCTAGCATAGAACGTCTATCAAAGTCGATAAAGATCATCGACCTACCAATAAGTACATCGAGGTTATTATGCCTAGGGTTCCAATAATGTTATTTCATTCTTGAGATCCGCTCCTATGGCATGACCTCATCTAAATTATACTATCTACTAGTCTCAATCGTGGTATCGACCGCGACAACACATAACCAAATAAGCATTTAACCATGAGGTCCAATAATAACAGCAAAAACACACTAATAGAAATCAATGACTGAAATTAATTAAGGTATAACTAAAGGTCATGCCAGTACGAAGTCAACACAATACTAAATAGAGCATCAAGTGCAAATACACTATAAACCACGTAAGCAACGTAATCATATCACCATGCACTAAAATCTAGAGAGTTATAGAACCAATATATACCTTCTAAGAATTTATCTCAATAATCTAGGTTCCTTTCGGTGGTAGTTAATGGACAGTCCTAATCCTTCAGAAACTCCATCCATCTCCTCTATCGGAGATTGAGTTCCTTCTGTATCAATAGATATTTGAGACTCTTATGATCAGTGAGAATCTCAAATGTAGCACCATACAAATGATGCCTCCAAATCTTCAAGGCAAAGATAATAGCAGCTAACTCTAGATCATGTACTGGGTAGTTTTTCTCATGCTCCTTCAACTGACGAGATGCATAAGAGACCACCCTATCGTGCTGCATCAGTACTGCGCCTAAACCCTGGAGAGACATATCGGTATGAAGGATGAAACCATCGTCCCCTGATGGCAATACCAGAATCGGTGCTGACACTAGTCTCTCCTTCAACTCCTGAAAGCTGGTCTCGCAGACCTCTGACCATGTGAACTTCATGCCTTTCTTGGTAAGGCGTGTCAACGGCATAGCAATGCTTGAGAAACCCTCAACGAACCATCTATAATATCCGGCTAAGCCTAAGAACTGCGAACCTCCTGAACCGATTTTGGCTGCTCCCAACTGGTGACAGCCTCAATCTTCTAGGGGTTAACCGAAATGCCTTTGCTGGAAACCATGTATCCCAGACAACCGACTGAGGGTAACCAGAACGCACTTTTATTGAACTTCACATATAGTTGCTTCTATTGAAGCCTATCAAGGACAAGGCGAAGATGCTACGCGTGTTCCTCTTTGGAACGGGAATAGATCAGAATGTCATCAATAAAGACAATGACGAACCGATCTAAGAAATCCATAAATTCATGGTTCATCCAGTCCATGAATACTGCCGGAGCATTGGTAAGCCCATATGGCATTACTAAAAACTCATAGTGCCCATATCTGGTACAGAACGTTGTCTTCTGAACATCCAAATCTTTGACCCTTAGCTGATGATATCCTGACCGCAGATCAATCTTAGAATACCCTAATGTACCTCTAAGATGATCAAACAAGTCCTCAATACATGGAAGGGAATATTTATTCTTGATGGCGATGGCGTTCAACTGCCTGTAGTCGATGCATAATCTCATCGAACCGTCTTTCTTCTTTACGAAGAGAACCAGAGAACCCCAGGGAAATACGCTAGGGCGAATAAAACCTCTATCCAAAAGATCCTGAAGTTGGACCTTTAGCTCATCCAACTCTTTCGGGGGCAAATGATAAGGAGCTTTCGATGTCGGTGTCGTCCTCGGAATTAACTCAATTATGAACTCTACTTGCCTTCTGGGAGGCAGGCCCGATAACTTTTCTGGAAACACATCCGGATACTCTTGGACAATAGGAATGTCTGAGATCTGAGAGTCACCACTGTCCTCGGCGTTGATCAATGATAATAGAAAACTCTGACAGTCGTGTTATAAAAGCTTCCGAGCCTGAATTGCATAAAGGGTCGATATACCATCGTTTCTAGTGCCAGTGAAATCCCACGAGGGTTGGTTAGAAGGATGGAATATAACCACCCTCGTTTGGCAATCCATATTGGCATGATACGCTGTTAGACAATCCATGTCGGCATCGGCCTTACAGCAAGCGCACGCGAGGGAAAGGAGCGGTGATGCAGCTGTCACCTGTAGCGACGATGACCTGGGCACTATGAAAGGTGACGACGATGAGCTAGGCGTGGGCGATGCGCAGGGGAGAAGGTGACGACGGCAGATCGGGCGATGCGAGCAGAGAAGAATCAGGCGTGGCGGAGAAATGAGGGGTCGGGGAAAATAGGAATAGTAAACCAAGGTTTATAACTTAGGTTAATTAAACTTATTAAATAATCTAAACAAGCTCTTTAAAAACTTGTTTTTCTTATCCCCGTAAGTATCCCGTACAAGCCCCGTTTAATTTCAAAAAAAATCCTAAAAATTCCTGGAAAATTACCTAAGACAATTTCTCAATTAATAATGGGTATTTTTATTATTATTATTTGTTTTTCTCAAGTATCTCACATAATCATTTTCTTCAAGCTCTAATTCTTCAATTGCAGCTGCAGTAGGGGCAAACGACAGAGTATCTATAGTTGTCAAATTTTTATAAAAGGTTACTGAGTTACCTTAAATCCTGACTCCTCCTTGCATTGCTCGTATAAAATTACAACCCAGTATCATCCGGATATTTTCTCCGAGCCTCATAGGAAACGCATAGGTATAAGGAATTCTAAAACTATTTTCCCCAATGATCATCTTTCCTCCTTTGAGTTTCATGTTTGTTGTTGCTTTAGACGTAATGCTACTGAAGTGAACCACAGAAGGATTTTTCTCCAAGGCTGCCTTTGGTACTGAGTCTTGATTAATACAGCATGTGGTGCCGCCTGTATCCAGAATAGCATTTATTGTGAAGGGTGGAATACTTGAGCTTTTATAATAAGTATTGCGAATGAATACTAATGAGTATTATAAATGAATATTCATAAATATGATATCGAATTACGTATTGTGGATGATTACCAATAAATATTATAGATGAATACAAATAAGTATGATATCGAATTACATATCAAATTCAAGATTAAATTCCAAGTGTAGTTTTTTAACCAAATTCGAGTAGTTAAAGGGTCATAACAAGTATCACTTGATGAAAATTAGGTATTTGTTATATCACTTTAGGTATACTATTGTTATTTAAGTGTTCAAGGGGTCACGTCAAGTAGCACTTGATAAAAATTACATACTCATTGTATCACTTTAGATATCCTATGGTTTATTTGATGAATATCAAATAAGTCATTCAAGATTAAATTCTAAGTGTAGTTTTTTAACCGAATTCCAGTAGTTAAAGGGATATAACAAGTATCACTTGATAAAAATTAAGCATTTTTTGTATCACTTTAAGTATTCTATTGATATTTAATTATTTAAGGAGTCACATCAAGTACCACTTGATAAAATTAGATATTCGTTGTATCACTTTAGATATCCTATAGTTTATTTGATGAATGTCAAATAGTCATTCAAGATTAAATTCTAAGTGTAGTTTTTTAACCGAATCGAGTAGTTAAAGGGTCATAACAAGTATCACTTGATAAAAATTAGGTACTCGTTGTATCACTTTAGGTATTCTATTATTATTTAAGTGTTTAAGGGGTCACGTCAAGTAGCACTTGATAAAAATTAGATACTCGTTGTATCACTTTAGATATCCTATAATTTATTTGATGAATGTCAAATAAGTCATTCAAGATTAAATTTCAAGTGTAGTTTTTAACCGAATTCGAGTAGTTAAAGGGTCATAACAAGTATCACTTGATGAAAATTAAGTATTTATTGTATCACTTTAGGTATGTTATTATTATTTAAGTGTTTAAGGGGTCACGTCAAGTAGCACTTGATAAAAATTACATACTCGTTGTATCACTTTAGATATCCTATGATTTATTTGATGAATGTCAAATAAGTCATTCAAGATTAAATTCTAAGTGTAGTTTTTTAACCGAATCGAGTAGCTAAAGGGTCATAACAAGTATCACTTGATAAAAATTAGGTACTCATTGTATCACTTTAGGTATTCTATTATTATTCAAGTGTTTAAGTGGTCACGTCAAGTAGCACTTGATAAAAATTAGATACTCGTTGTATCACTTTAGATATCTTATAATTTATTTGATGAATATCAAATAAGTCATTCAATATTAAATTTCAAATGTAGTTTTTTAACCGAATTCGAGTAGTTAAAGGGCTATAACAAGTATCACTTAATGAAATTTAGGTATTAGTTGTATCACTTTAGGTATGCTATTATTATTTAAGTGTTTAAGGGGTCACGTCAAGTAGCACTTGATAAAAATTACATACTCGTTGTATCACTTTAGATATCCTATGGTTTATTTGATGAGTGACTTATTTCAAGTGTAGTTTTTTAACTGAATTCAAGTAGTTAAAGGGTCATAATAAATATCACTTGATAAAAATTAGGTATTTATTATTTCACTTTAGGTATTCTATTGTTTATTTTATGAATGTCAAATAAGTACTTACTCATATTCTATGGTGAGTGGAGAACATGTTTCTTTTAAAAATTAAATAATTTAGTACTTTTTCAAATAATCATAAAATTGGGTATCACTTGAGGTAAATTAAGTTCTGAGAGCCTAAAATTGAGTACTTTTTCAAACATTTTTGGAAAAAATTTGTTAAGGTGCATTTGTAGTTGTATGAAACCACAACATATAACAACATATATGAAACTACCATTAAACACAATAGTTTAATTATTAATGTACAAATCACTTCATAAAGCATCTCTCAGTTGCAATTACATAACCAACATCCAACTTTTAACCACTTTTAACCACATAAATGGATCATTAAAGTCTTATATATAAGTAACAAAGTTTTATACCAACACTAGTTTTGTTTAATACAAATCACAAAATGTCACTAGATCTTGTAGATATTTTTTAACAACCTTAAAAAACTGCTTCCTTGGTTTAACAATTGTTTATGCTTGCAAGAAATTAAAACAAAAAATAAGATGTTAGTATGATATTTTGAAAATAAATAACAAACAACACGACATAATTAGTTTAATTATATGAAACGATATAGTATTAATGTCTATATGACTCATACCAATTATGGCACTGGTGTTGGGTTTCCGGCACCGCGGCGAGTGTGTGTTCGAACATGTTTCGCAAACATGTGCACAGCGGAAGAAATAAAAATAATAAATATACATTTATTACAACACACATCATACGCATGCAAAGTATAACATGTGTAGACATAACTGTAAATTTAAATTTGCAATAAAAGGAAATTTAACTACGTTATACCTTTCGTATCACGTGTAGCGGGAACGGCATCAACCGGAACGACCCTCGCTAGAATCGTCTCTATCCGTATCCACGCCGAGTATCCTCGGGATGACTTCGCTAAGTCACGAGCCTTGTCTTCGTATGGGTTACTAGCCTCGTGTTGAAGACGATGTGATCGAGAGATGATCATGATCCGAATCCAAATTCGGATCCAAAACCGAGTCCTCAAAACTCGCTTCTCCAGAGAGGTATTCATCAACCGTTTGACGAATCCTTCGTCCTCCACCTCAGAGGATTATCAGAGATCGAATCCCCGGTAAGTAAGGCGCTGTCGGAGCTCCAAACATCGTCCAAACGACGCTCCGACGAGAAGAAAACAAGCTGTCCAGAAAACTGGACAGCTTTGGTGGAGGAGTAAGGGTCGGCCAAAAGAAAGGTGGAAGATCACCTTATTACCGAACCCAATGAAGATCACCGGAGCACCAACCGGCAGCAGCTCGACGTCGGCGAGGGGGAAGGAAGGCTCCTTCTGGAAGCCGGTTGGAAGAGGTGGGCGGCGGCAATGGAGTTGGCGCCGAATTCTCCAAGGAGAGGAGGTGGGCGGCAACTAGGTTAGGGCTTTTTGGATTAGGGATTAACAATCCCTTAAGCCCTATTTTATAGAGAACTAATTCTCTTCATGGTTAATGGACTATAACCATGAGGCCCGTTAACCCGCTCCATTAATATAAGTTAAAATAAACCAAACCATGATGGTTTATTTTAAGTTAAAATGAACCGAACCAACTTTTGGTTCATTCGTTTAAAATAAACCAAACCCATTGGTTTATTCTCCTCCATTGGATTAGAATCAAACCATTTTGGTTCATCCATTATGTCTTCATAAGACACGGCCCATCCACGCTTCCATTGCGACTGAAACGATTTCATACTCGCTTCTTGTTTGGTCCAACCAAACCTAGTTTCTCTCGGTCTGAGAATCTCATTCTCAAGCTCGTTTTAAATCCTTTGGATTACACTCGTTGTGCGTGTGACCAAATAGGTTCTCGATTTATGTTGGATGTCTATAATTAACCATTAATTATAGAACGATCATGAGTGGCACCTAGTAGTACATCATGATCCCCAATTAACTGAAAAGATCAACGGTTGATCCAGAACTATTTCTGAAACCCTTCAGCAGCTAGAATGATTCGTGCCCCATTCCCTTCACTCATCTTATACCCACTTGGTTCAGGACATGGTCTATAATGTCAGTCCCCACTAGGCTGACTATGTCACACCTAGCCCAAGTATCATTTCCTCGTCCTACGGATTCTAGTTACTGCACATGTATCGAAGAGTACCTTACTCTAAACATGTAATCCTTTGGCCAAAGACTTTAGTAACAATCCAACGAGAGGCCATGGGTATACATCTCCTCGCAAGGAGCGGTGAATCCTTTATAGGCTATTCAAACACCTTCGATCACTTCGACTTATACCCAATCATCCCGGGTCCACATCTCCTTAGAGATGTTTGCTTAAGATGTCAAAGCATAAGTCTCCATGATCAAGATGACTTGAATACCGCAAGTCCAAGGAACATCGCACTTAAGCTACAGTAAGAACTTCATTGACATATCTATATATGCAGAGAACCATATGAAGTCTTACGGCTGGTCACTCCAATGAACTAGTTACCATAAATAGCATCCACGATCAACTCCGAACATCACAATGTCTCCAGCTAGTGAGAATCAGCTGCATGGGTACACCAAGGAGTACACCTCGTGCTAGTCTCGACAGAATTGATGGTGTCCAAATCCATCAATTCATCGACTAGGGATAATTCCGATACATCACAATTACACATGTAGAGATACTCACTAGTTGTGATCTAATCACAAATTCTCTCATGCTGTGAATCGTATCGAGGACATTCAGTAAATGAGTTTAAGATCCAATCAAATACATAAAAACATGTATACTCAAATAGTGAATCTTCATTTATCATATAAATGGTTCATACATAAGGCGATTGCCTTAGGACATCTCTCATATATTACTAACAGACTCCCACTTGGCCTAATGCAAATCGCTACGATATCCAATATCATAAGCTCTAACATGACCCTCAAACTTACTTTGAGGTAATGCCTTAGTCAAAGGATCTGCTAAGTTCCTTTCAGTGGAGATTTTCTCGATTTATATTTCCTTCCTACTAATGATCTCTCTGATCAGATGATAGCGGCGAAGCACATGTTTGGATCATTGATGAGACCACATCAAGTTCAAAGATGAACTTCTTGATCCAAACTGCTTCCTTTGCTGCTTCCAAAGCTGCAAGGTATTCTGCCTTAGTGGCAGAATCAGCTATAGTGTCAAGCTTGGAACCTTTCCAACTTATTGCGCCTCCATTCCAGGTGAATACATACCCAGACTGAGACATGGAATCATCCTTGTCTGTCTGGAGCTGGCATCCGTATACCCATGTATCACCATGTACCCTTCTCCATATATTAGGAACGCATCCTTAGTTCTTCTTAAGTACTTAAGGATCGTCTTAACAGTCACCCAATGATCCATTCCTGGATCAGACTGGTATCTGCTCGTGACACTCAAAGGATACGATACATCGGGCCTCGTACATAATATAGCATAAATGATAGATCCTATTGCGGATGCATAGGGAATCTTACTCATGCAAATCCTCTCGTCTTCTGTGCGCGGACACATAGACTTCGAAAGGTGTATCTCATGCCTGATGGGTAGGAAACCTTTCTTGGATTCTGACATGCTAAACCTCTTTAGCACTCGGTCTATATATGTAGACTGCGAAAGACCAAGCAACCGTTTCGATCTATCTCTATAGATCTTAATCCCGAGGATGTAGGTTGCTTCTCCCAGGTCTTTCATGGAGAATGTCTTGGATAACCAAACCTTAACTGACTATAAGACTGAAACATCATTTCTTATAAGTAATATGTCATCGACATACAATACTAGGAACACGACTGCACTCCCACTAACCTTCTTGTACACACAAGGTTCGTCTGGATTTTGTGAGAAATCAAACTTTTTGATTGTCTCATCAAAACGGATATTCCAGCTCCTGGATGCTTACTTCAATCCATATATGGACCGTCGCAATTTGCATACCTTGGTTTTATCAACCGATGTGAAACCCTCAGGCTGTATCATTTACACGTCCTCGAGTAGGTTTCCATTAAGGAAAGTTGTTTTCACATACATCTGCCATATCTCATAATCATAATGAGCCGCTATAGCCAGGAGCATCCGAATGGATTTAAGCATAGCTACAAGTGAATAGGTTTCATCATAACCAACACCTTGCTTTTGACGATATCCTTTCGTCACCATTCTATCCTTATAGGTAATCACATTTGTTGGTGCAGCAGGCACCTAAGTCGAACCTGAGTTTTGATTATAGCAAACGATACAAAGTTAAGCTCATGTCGTTATCTCACGAGCTGAATCAAGTGTGCAGAAGATTGCTATAGCTAGAGCTGAAGGCTAGCGACACCCGGAGGAAGCCGCGGTGGTCGGGTGACACTCGAGTGATTTCGGAGGGAGCCGATGGAATCGAGTGGAAGGCCGGAAGCAAAAGCAACACGTAAGTATCGAGGTAAGCTCGTGTGTGTGAGCGTAAGTGAGGTCGTATCCTCTTTACGGGGATGATCTTAAGCGTAGATCCGACCCAAGACATCTCATAGGTGGTCAAGGTCGAGATCGGACGGTCGAAGACCGTCGAAAGTATGTTTTTGTTGAGCTAACTTTGACTTGCAAGCATGATCATTGCCCGGCTTGGAGGACTCATTGAGTGTATCGATCGTATGTATCACGATCGCTGATCGTCATCAATCGACCGATCGCCATCACGATCGTGATGAGGGCCATCAGTCGACTGATGGTCAATGATCAGATTCGAGGAGTCAAGGCTTATCACTCCACCTCAAAGCGGTTTGGTGTCCATTTGTGATTGGTTGAAGACCCACTCGAAAACGGGCTCAAAGGCTATAAAAGGAGGGCCAAACCTAGGGTTTTATCAACAATTCTAAGCCTCCAAAGTCTCCATTCTGCTGCAACTCCGACAACGAAGTCCTTCCATTCCGACGCGTCTAGGTTTAACTCTTATTATTCTTGTACGGTATTAGTTTTCTTGTCATTTACATTTCGGAGCTTTTATCGTATACGAGGAGAGGGGGAGTGTCCCTCTACCTCAAGTTTTTGTGGTTCCTTCTTGTATCGATTAACTCCTACCTCTAACGAGGAGGAGTTCCTTTAGTGCTTTTGCCCTCCGTACGTGGTCAAGGACCACTAGGGCCTTGGAGTAGTAGCCTTCGGCTACGAACCAAGTAAAACCCTTGTGTCGATTGTTTTTTTTATTTTTACATTTCCGCTGCAATTAACTAATTATCTCTCGAGTTTTAACGAAAGAAAAAGAAAAGGTTTTTCGCTATTCACCCCCCCTCTAGCGAACCACATCGATCCAACAATTGGTATCAGAGCCGGGGGCGCTTAGATTTGGTGAAACCACCAATCTAACATTTTTTTTACAGATTTGTTTTTCGTTCGTTTAAATTTTTCTCCCGCACTACTAATCCAAGACGAAGTCTTGGTACTCTTCGTTTGATTTTGTTTTGCAAGCATTCGCTTTTGGAGTAGCCGACGGTCAAACGGGCATAACTTTTTGTACAAGTTGACCCACGACACGGTCTACCTACCAAATCGAAGCCCTCAAAAATCGACCCCCGTAACAAGTTGTTTTCGTCCTCAAAAATCGACGTTTAGTAGCCTTTCGGGGACATCGAAGGTTGTGAGTACTTACTTTTTATTTAGTTTCTTATTTCGTTGCTTAACTTTCTATTTTTCGTTTGTTTCTTTTTATTTCCCACACTACTAATCCAAGACGCAAGTCTTGGTACTTTCGTGTGTTTTTTTTCGTTGCTAGGTCGTCTTTTTAGTCTCCTTGTTTTTTGTTCTAATGGCCCATCTCGAGGGTTTTAGCACCGTCCGACTTCCGTTTTACAACGGAGATGATTTCCGTTACTGGAAAGGTCGGATGGAATGCTTTCTCAAAACCCAAATCGAGATGTGGATCATAATCCAAACGAGTTTCACACTTCCGACTAATGAAGTGGGTGACTCCTTGGATTATGATCAATGGACCATTGCAACAAAACGACAAGTCGAAGTCGATGCCAAGGCAACACAAATCCTCCAATGCGGCTTGTCCAAGGAGGAGCTAAATCGCGTCGGCCCCTTCATAAGCGCAAAGGATCTTTGGACAAAACTAATCGAGTTACACAAAGGATCGGATCAAGCTAAGGTTTGCAAACGTGATTTGTTATTCAATAAATTGTACACACTAAAAATACAGGAACACGAATCCGCGATGCAACTCCACGCCCGTGTCCAAGACATAGTCAACAACCTACACGCAATCGGGCAAAAGGTCGAAAACCGCGACCTTATTAGGTATGTCCTAAACTCTTTTCCGAGGACTACCTTATGGGCATCCATGGTTGATGCCTATAAGGTCTCCAAGGACCTTTCTAAAATTAGGTTAGACGAACTCTTTTCGGATTTCGAATTACATGAACAATCCAACTCGGAACCCGAGAGGGGTATAGCCTTGTTTGCAGGTTCAAAGAAGAAGAAAATCGCAAGCAAGCCACCACCACCCGAGGAGGAAGATGAGTCCGAAGAAGAAGTTGACCCGGAGTTGACTGCCGAACTAATGAACCTAGCTTGAAGGATAGCCAAGGGACGAAATCGAACTACGACTCGACCCAACCAAGGTAAACCTAAAAGTTCTAACATTAGGTGTTATGAGTGCAACAGGTTTGGACATATCAAGTCCGAGTGCCCCAAGCTCAACCACCAAGCACCTAAGCATAAGAAGGCCCTCAACGCGACATGGGAAGAAGCGTCATCCAAGAAAGAGGCGAAGATCACGTCTTCATGGCGAAATCAATTGAGTCGACACGGAGACCGAACTTGAGTCGAACTCGAGGATGACTCAACTACGGTTACCTTCAAGTCAAGCCACGGATATGCATCCGGTTCAAAAGATACCCTTAAGGTGAGTCGAACCTTATTTAATACTTTACATAATACGGTTAGGTTTTTGTCTAGGAAGTTAGCTAAGTCCGAGTCCAAGGTCGAGACCCTGGTTGAGGAAGTTAAACTTCTCAAACACGAGGTCTCCCTAACCTCTTCGACTAGTCGAGTTTAAGAGAAGGACTCAACTCGGGTTGAAAAACTCGAAGTTGAGAACTCACTCTTGAAAAGTCAAGTCGAAGATCTTAGGAATACGTTGGAAAGGTTTACTTTGGGATCCAAAGGACTTGACCTCCTACTTGGATCGCAAAGGGCCGTGTACAACAAGGCCGGACTAGGGTTTAGCTCAAACACGACCAATAAGTCATATATGTCAATCGTAAGTAGACATAAAAAATGTGTCCAAGCATGGGTCCCTAAGACCACTTTGATTTCAACTCTAGGATCCAACTCGTACTGGGTTCCCAAGGACCAAATCCACTATGTGGATAGACCGAACCGATTCAACGGTCTAGGGGGAGCCAGTACAAAACATGTTTGTGTTTTAACTTAGAAATTGCATGCTTAGATTTTTTTTGTTTTTTTTCGTGAACTCACTTAGAACACGTAAATAACCAACTAAAAGCCTTCGAAAAGATTGAGCCTCGGGGAGCCTCTTTTCAAAAACATAACCAACTAAAAGCCTTCGAAAAGATTGAGCCTCGGGGAGCCTCTTTTCAAAAATAACCAGTTAGACTAGGAAATAATCTTGGGTGAGTCAAGTCATCATTTTCTTGAAAATGGATTTGTCTAAGGAAGTGGTCGATGATCCGATAAAAGAAGGCCCACTGTGCCTCGCCACGACACGGAAGCCATGATCTTGAAAAGGTAAACTTGACAAGCCTAGGGTTAAATCCAAATCTAACATAAAATTACTTGTACCTAAATCCACTTAATCAACTTAATTGGAAGTCATCTCAAAAACACATAAGTATAACATGCTTGATCATATAGACTCCGGTGAGATGACCTAGGGTTAACAACTTACAACCAATTTTCTTAACAAAAATCTAACATCCAATCCAACCACCTTGTGTGTAGGATCAATGGATGTTGGACAGCGTTTGCTCGACATGACCGATCAACTCAAATTCGCAGTCGATTCAAACGACAAGGATCGGTAGCCTTTGGGAATAACGACAAGCTCAAAATCATCGGATCAGGTGATATCGAGCTTAACACAAATTTTGTTATTAAAAATGTATTACTTGTAGAGAATTTTGAATATAACTTACTTAGTGTAAGCCAATTGTGTGATAATAACTATAAGGTTATATTTCTAGAAAATGAATGCGTAATTAATACCAAACCTCTAAAACAATTCTTAAAGGACCTAGAAATAACAACATTTATACGATCAACTTAACCAACTCCTCAACTAAGTGTCTTATGACACGGCAAGAGGAATCATGGTTGTGGCACTAACGACTCGGTCACTCGCACCCAAGACTCGTCCACAAGATGAGTCAGAGTGGCTTAGTCAGAGGCTTACCCAACCTCAATAATTTTGTTAATAAAATCTGTAATGCTTGTCAACAAGGAAAACAACCTAGGACACAAAACAAGTTAACTAACCAGAAGCAGAACCTCAAGTGTACTTGAGCTCCGCATATGGATCTATTCGATTCACATGGAGCCAAGTCACTCAATAGAAGTCAATATTGCTTAGTCATAATTGGCGACTACTCCAGGTTTACCAGGTTAGGTTCATCAAACATAAAAATGATACCTAGATCAATTAATCAATCTATTCAAATTAATCGAGAATCAAAAAGACCTTAAGGTTAAAAGACTTAGAAGCGATCATGGTGGTGAATTCAAAATCAAAGGTTCACCGACTTAGCAACCTAAACGGATACCACCATGAATTCTCTTGCCCTAGGACCCCTCAACAAAATGGCCTAGTGGAGCGGAAAAACCGAACTCTACAAGAAGCCGCTAGGACCATGTTGAATGAATACGACCTACCCGATAGATTTTGTAGCTAGCACTTGCTATGTCCAAAATAGCATCCTTATGGTAAAGAGGCACCTTAAGACCTCGTACGAGATTTATCACGATATAATACCTAACATCAAGTACTTTAGGGTATTTGGGTGTAAGGTACATATCCTAAACACTAAGGATTACCAAGGGAAATTTACTTCCGAAACCACGACCGGAATCTTTCTAGGATACTCGACTACAAGTAGAGCTTATAGAGTATATAACCACGACACCCTCAGTCGAGGAGACTATCAATGTAGTATTTGATGAAGGACATGAACCTACAAAACCCCCAACCTCAATTAGCGAGATTCATACTAGACCTAACTCTGATCCGGAGATCAGGTCTAGTGTTAATCCTAACCTAGGTCAACCTAGTCACTCTATTGATCAAGTGATAGATGACTCCAACCAAACTAGTGTTCAACCAAGTCACCCCATTGATCAAGCATTAGGTGACACAAACCCAACCCAATCTAGGATTCAGACTAACCACCCTATCGATCAAGTAATAGGAGATCCTAATCTAGGAGTTCGAACTAGAGCATCCTATAGGAACCTTAGTCAAATTTCCTTAATTTCAAAGATAGAACCCAAATCAATTGAACAAGCTCTTCTTGATCCCGATTGGATTATTGCAATGCAAGAAGAGCTAGCTCAATTTACTAGGAATGAAGTGTGGGAATTAGTACCATCACCTAAAGACAAAACGATAATTGGAACAAGGTGGGTGTTTCGAAACAAGCTTGATGATAAAGGTGAAGTAGTTAGAAACAAGGCTAGGTTAGTCGCCAAAGGATTTAGCCAAGTCGAAGGCTTAGATTACGATGAAACCTATGCCCCAGTAGCTAGACTCGAATCCATTCGAATGTTGCTAGCTTATGCCGCACATCGAGGATTTAAGCTGTTTCAAATGGATGTTAAGTCGGCATTCCTAAATGGATACATTAAAGAAGAAGTTTATGTTAGCCAACCCCCCGGATTCGAAAATCTAGATAAACCCGACCATGTTCTAAAACTTAAGAAAGCTCTCTATGGACTTAAACAAGCTCCTCGAGCTTGGTACGAGAGACTTTCAATCCATCTTCAGTCAAAAGGGTTTAACCAAGGTTTAGTTGACCCAACTCTCTTCGTAAAAACCTTAGGTAAAGAAATATTCATAGCTCAAATTTACGTAGATGATATAATTTTTGGAACCTCTAACTCAGCCTTACTAAACGAGTTCGTTACACTCATGCAAAGTGAGTTCGAAATGAACTTGGTAGGCGAGTTAAGTTTCTTTTTAGGTCTACAAATTAAACAAACTAAGGATGGTATATACCTATATCAACAAAAATACACTAAGGAGTTAATTAAAAGATTTGGAATGCAAGACGCTAAGATAATAAACACCCCAATGGCGATTAATGTTAACATAGGAGAAGACCTAGAAAGTAAGTCCATTGACTTAAAATACTATAGGAGTGTAATAGGAGTCTCACTGTACTTAACAAGCCGCGATATCTTATTTGCGGTAGTATGTGCGTGATTTCAAACTCTGCTAAGGAGTCTCACCTAACCCTAGTTAAGCGTATCCTTAGATATCTAAAGGGTACACTTAATGTCGGTATTTGGTATCCTAGATCTACCGAGTTCGAACTAATGGCTACTCGATTCGGATTATGCCGTAGTAAACTCGATGAAAGAGCACGAGTGGTTGTTGTCAACTACTCGGCTCGAGTCTAGTGAGTTGGTGCAGTAGGAAGCAACATTGTGTTGCCTTATCTACCACCGAAGCCGAATACATCGCGATGGGTGAGTGTGTCACTCAACTTCTTTGGATGAAGCACACTCTCCACGACTTTAAGTTAGACTTTACGAATACTAAACTTCATGTAGATAACATTAGTTCAATTAATCTTACCAAGAATCCAATATGTCACTCTAGGACCAAACATATAGAAGTCAAACACCATTTCATTCGAGAACATGTGGCCAACGGAGCCATACAACTCGAGTACGTCGAATCGAAATCTAACCTAGCAGACCTATTTACTAAACCCCTACCCGAAGCCGAATTTAGTCTATTAAGACGAAAATTGGGCATGTGCGTAATAGAATAAGAACTTGTAAACTATATTTTCTTACTACTATTTCTTATTTTTCATTTTGATGGAACTAGCATAGGACATACCTTAGATATCATGCACCTATAGATTTAAGGAGCCAGTACATCTCACAACACATAGGACTAATGTGTTTGTGTACTTAGCCACGTAGATGGGCGTGAGATGTTAGGACCCTACTCCAGGTTCCAAGATGTAGATCAAGTGCATCAATATGAACCTCGGAGTATAAATATGCAACTAATATTAACCAACTCTAATCAGGACTTGTTGATAATATCATTTCAATCAAGTCAAACTAGAGTTGAACATTTAGATGAATTATTTTCACATACTATTTTCAAAATCATCATGCTTGGACTTAAGGTTTTCTTAACCCCCCCCCCCCCACTTTTTCCTGATTTATGTCAAAAGGGGGAGAAAGAGCCAAAGTTAAGGGCCAAAGTTAGGGTTCAATTTCAAATTTTAACTTTGATTCTGGCCTAAGTTAAGGGGGAGTAAGGTTTAGGTTTCAACTCTTCGGAATTGAAAACTTTAAAGGCCTAAGTTAAGTAATGTCATTTACTTAACTCATTACCTTTTGTGTTTGGAGAACTAAAAGTCTTTTTCAAGTACTCACCCTCGGTCAAGGGGGAGGTTTCCTCAAGGGGGAGTACTTGAAGAAAATGGGGAGTACTTGAAGAAAATCCTTACTACTCCAACTTAATCTTCGTTTGTTTCTAATGCACATTATTCTTTATGCTTGCTATTTACTTAACTTTGTATGTGGGTTTACCATAAATCAAAAAGGGGGAGATTGTTGGTGCAGCCGGCACCTAAGTCGAACCTGAGTTTTGATTATAGCACACGATAGTAAGTTAAGCTCATGTCGTTATCTCACGAAATAATCAAGTGTGCAGAAGATTTCTATAGCTAGAGCTGAAGGCTAGCGACACCCGGAGGAAGCCGCGGTGGTCGGGTGACACTCGAGTGATTTCGGAGGGAGCCGATGGAATCGAGTGGAAGGCCGGAAGCAAAAGCAACACGTAAGTATCGAGGTAAGCTCGTGTGTGTGAGCGTAAGTGAGGTCGTATCCTCTTTACGGGGATGATCTTAAGCGTAGATCCGACCCAAGACATCTCATAGGTGGTCAAGGTCGAGATCGGACGGTCGAAGACCATTGGAAGTATGTTTTTGTTGAGCTAACTTTGACTTGCAGCAAGCATCAGCCCGGCTTGGAGGACTCATTGCCGTATCGGTCGATCGCTGTCATCAATCGATCGATCGCGCCATCGACTGATGATGGCCATCAGTCGACTGATGGTCAATGATCAGATTCGAGGAGTCAAGGCTTATCACTCCACCTCAAAGCGGTTTGGTGTCCATTTGTGATTGGTTGAAGACCCACTCGAAAAGGGGCTCAAAGGCTATAAAAGGAGGGCCAAACCTAGGGTTTTATAAACAATTCTAAGCCTCCAAAAAGTCTCCATTACGCTGCAACTCTCCGACAACGAAGTCCTTCCATTCCGACGTCTAGGTTTAACTCTTATTATTCTTGTACGTCGGTATTAGTTTTTCTTGTCATTTACATTTCCGGAGCTTTTATCGTATACGAGGAGAGGGGGAGTGTCCCTCTACCTCAAGTTTTTGTGGTTCCTTCTTGTATCGATTAACTCCTACCTCTAACGAGGAGGAGTTCCTTTAGTGCTTTTGCCCTCCGTACGTGGTCAAGGACCACTAGGGCCTTGGAGTAGTAGCCTTCGGCTACGAACCAAGTAAAACCCTTGTGTCGATTGTTTTTTTTATTTTTACATTTCCACTGCAATTAACTAATTATCTCTCGAGTTTTAACGAAAGAAAAAAAAAAGGTTTTTCGCTATTCACCCCCCCTCTAGCGAACCACATCGATCCAACAACATTACCATCCATGTCGGTTTTCTTCTTGAAAACCCACTTGCATCCTATAGGCTTTATGCCTTCATGTGGGTCAACCAAGTTCCAAACTTGGTTTTCACACATGGAATCCATTTCCGACTTCATGGCACCAAGCCATTTATCCCTTTCTGAACTTGTCAGCACTTCTTCATAACTGGTAGGCTCCTCATCATCAATGCGTAACACGTCGTTCGATTCACTTACGAGAAATCCATATCTCTCAGGAATATTACGTGTTCTACCAGATCTACGAAGATGTGGTGTTACAATAGGTCCAGTCGATTGCTCATCACTATGAGTTGTCGGCTGGTGTTCTTCACCAGGTATCTCATCAATGTCTATTTGAATCTCTCGAGCCTCCTCAAGCTCGACGACACTCCCACTGTTTTCTTGCAAGAGAAACTATTTCTCTAGAAACACAGCATGCATTGAAACAAACACCTTTTGTTCCACAGGATGATAGAATTGGTAACCCCTTGTTTCCTTAGGGTATACAATAAATAGACATTTATCAGACTTAGCATCCAATTTGTCTGATACTGTCCGCTTCACATAAGCAGGACAACCCCATATCTTCAAGTAAGATACATGAGGTTTCTTACTATTTCATATCTCATATGGAGTAGTAGAGACTACCTTGGTAGGCATTCTGTTTAACAAGTAAATAGCTGTCTGAAGTGCATAGCCCCAAAAGGACTTGGGAAGATTCGCATGATTCATCATTGACCTGACCATGTCCAACAAGGTCCAGTTACGCCTCTCAGATACACCATTATGTTGTGGTGTATATGGCGGAGTCCATTGAGACAATATACCATTTTCTTTTAGGTAATCAAGAAACTCCTGACTCAAGTATTCACCACCTCGATCCGATCAAAGTATTTTAATACTCTTGTCATATTGTTTCTCTACTTCATTTCTGAATTCTTTGAACTTTTCAAATGCTTCAGACTTGTGTTTCATCAAGAACACATACCAAAACCGTGAGTGATCATCGGTGAAGGTAATGAAGTAGCTATAGCCTCCTAAAGCTTGAGTTGACATACGTCCACATACATCAGTATGTATTAGACCTAGTAACTCTCCCACTCGTTCACCTTTTCCTGTAAAAGATAACTTAGTCATCTTGCCTTTTAAGCATGATTCGCATGTATCGTATGAATCCAATTCAAACGATTCCAGAATTCCACATCGGTGTAATTCGGACATGCGTTTCTTGCTTACATGGCCAAGACGACAATGTCATATATAGGAGTCTAATTGATTACCCTTTCGAGCACGCGTGTTGCTCGCTTCGATATTGAAAACGTCACTGGATACGTCCAACGTATAAATACCATTGCTTAAAGTTCCAGTCCCATAAAGAACTCCATTCAAAGTTATGTAACAACAATTGTTACTAAAAGTCAAATGGTACCCATTTCTATTTAAACAAGAAATAGAAATGATGTTCTTTATTAACGAAGGAACATAAAAGCAATTGTCCAGTTCTAAGACAAGTCCTGTAGGGAGTTTCAACAAATACGTGTTGGTGCAATCGGCCCAGGTCACGATTGACCAGGACTCGAGTTTGACTCGAGTGATGTTTTGATGTTTGACAAAGTATGTTTGACAAAGTATGTTAGACATAGGATTGACATTGATGTTTGACATTAATGTCGGTTAATATGTTGGGGAGATTGTTTATACAATCGACCCAGGTTATAATTGACCAGACTCGAGTTTGACTCGAGGGAGACTTTGGTGGTTGACTAGAGTTGACCATGTGTTTATGGGAAAGTCCAAGTCATGGGTACTTGGCATGGAAAGTCCAAGTGGGACACTTGGCATTTGGGAAAGTCCAAGTCTTGAGCACTTGGCATGAGAAGTCCAAGCATGGGTCTTGGCAAATGAGAAGTCCAAGCATGGGTCTTGGCAAATGGAAAGTCCAAGCATGGGTCTTGGCATGGAAAGTCCAACATGGGTTGGCAAGGAAAAGTCCAAGCTTGAGTCTTGGCATTTGAGAAGTCCAAGGGGATTGATATTGGCGGCGTAAAGTCCAAGCGGAGTCTTGGCGGCGTAAGTCCAATGTGCCTTGGCGGTGTAGACACCGTTAGCATGACATAGCCGATGGAAGCACCTGAAGGCTAGCGCGATGGATGAACAAGTCATGAATGACTTGGAGGGATCCGAGAGGCGTGAGGCTGATGGAGGTGGCTAGAAGGTTTAGGTCTAGGCTAAGGGTGGTCTGGCAAGTATGGGGGCACCATACTTGGGTTAAAACCTCATTCTTGAGGTTGGCAGTCGACTGGTATTATGGCCAGTTCGACTGTCGGGAGTCGACTTGAGTTCGACTGCCGTTTGAGAGCTTTGAGGGCTCGCAATGATCGCTCATGGGAGCGATCGGCGATATCGATAGCGATCGGCCCGCGGATGATGGCAATGATCGCCGATCAGTGTCGAGCATGAGAATGCTCCATAGCCGATCCGGCAATCGACTACGGCGTTAGCGATGATGCTAATGTTGGCGATCGATCAGTGAGAGTCCCGTTGGAACTTGTCAAGCGTGGATTGAGCCGTTGTCTCACATCTATGTTAGCGTGATCGGGACTCATGGCGATCGATCGCGGTGAAATCCAGAGGAGGATAAAAGCAGCTGTTCGTGGAAGGCTCAATCATCAGTTCTTGGGGAGCTTTCTTGAGGCGATTTGAAGGCGATTTGCAGGTGCATTTCAGGGCCCTTCAACCTCATCCAAGCAACCAACAAGCAAAGCGCTCAAACCCTAGTTTTGTAAAGTGTTCTTTACATTTCCTTTGTATTTGCTTGTATTTCCTTAGATTATTGTTGTAATCTTGTGTACGAGGTTTCTCCGCCTCCGACTTGTTATCGAGAAGGAGTTTATTGATTAGTGATTGCATTGGCGTCGCTAGAGCTCATTAGAGCTCGATCCGTGGAGTAGGAACCGTTACGGTTCCGAACCACGTTATATGCTTGTGTTGTGATCGTGTTGTGATTGTGTGTCTTGTTATATTTATTTGTTATTACTATTCCGCTGTGCTAACAAGATTGTAGACGATCGAACGAAAAAGAATTCCATCTACGTACGGTATCACGCTATTCACCCCCCCCCCTCTAGCGGGCATTCAATTTCCAACAATACGTTCCGATGGCGAGTGCAGCAACCTTTGTTCCATTCCTAACACGTAAATTTGACTCTCCCTTGACGAGTCTTCTTCTATTCCTTAGCACATGTATGTCATTACATATATGTGAGCCACACCCAGTATCTAATACCCAAGTGTTTGAGGAAATAGAATGACAATCAATAACGAAGATATCTGAAGAAGATGGGGCATCCGATGCCTTATTCTTCTTTACGGACTCAAGATAAATCTTGCACTTTCTTCGCAAATGGCTCTCCTTGCCATAATGATGGCAAGTGCCCTTTTGAGCTGGTTCTGCCTTTTTAGCCCTTTTCTTCCCCTTCTGCTATTCCTTTGACTTCCTCTTAGAACCTTTCTTCGAGGAATCAACTAACAGCACCGTCCCCTGCTCATGCTTCTCAGAAGGCTCCACAGTCTTCAGCATGTTGAGCAGTACCACAGATGAACCCTCTTGCATCTTAGAGGTGAAGAGGAGCTTAGAGACTTCGAACCTTTCGAATCTCACTTACTCATCAAACAACTCATAAAGATGAAAGACTAAGGTATGAGCATCCATATGCTCATGCTGCTTCCACAGTTCGGGTACCATCGTGGCTAGCATTATGCAACTCACTAGTTCAGAATTAATCACATGTTTCTGATAGGCCAACAATTGGTCCGGAGTTGCATCGTCACTAGGATGGGCGGGAAGAGGCGCTTCGAGGACATACGCAAGCTTTTCACCTTGAGAACAATTCTCAAGTTTCTAAGCCAGTCCAAGAAGTTTGGCACAGTCAATTTATTTGAATCCAAAATGGAACGCAAATTCAAAGACATCATGATCAATCTTAGAAATACAAAATGAGCATATATGAGAAAGATGATTTTAAAATGCATCAATATACATTTATAAATCTCATTCATTTTTCGAATTTCAAAAACCCCAAAATCACTTCGGGAGATCGTAGGTCCATCTCCGAATGGGCTGATATCCATCATAGATATGAACAACCTTGGAGAGAGTCCAACAAGCCATTCATAACTACGACGGTAGGTATCAACTATACCGATTGCATATCACGTATATGCAACTATCACAATGTGCTATAAACTAATTGAATGTTCACACATACATCGGGTTGTTAACACATTAACAAGTATGCATCATATGCATAGCACCCAACTTCACCTCCCTTTACATCAACCTTGGAGAGAGTCCAACAAGCCGATGCTCCAGGTTAAAGCCAACCCATTAATCGAGAAATAGTTTTAATATGGTTAGAGAGCATTCAACTAAGTAGCCCAGCTTGGAGAGAGTCCAACAACCAAAGCTAACGATTGACCTCTGACTCTTACCATATTAGTATTAAACTATTCCATGGTTTGAACATGTTCGGGTTCGAGCCGGGCTTGGAAAGAGTCCAACAACCCAAACAAGAAACGGAACTCTAGTTCCAACCATATTAATGGAAGGTGTAGGCTTTAATATTGAGTAAGGGTTTTATGTCTCATCCTCTTTGCATGCAAATAACTATTATCTACATGGCATGACATACATCTACATGTCACGACACTCATGACATAATGATATGCATCTAATGCAATTACATGACATATAATTATGTCATGTACATAATTTCCTTATTTGTCATAACTATTTATGGAAATAAAATATGTTTAAGATTTGATTCTCCAAATCAAATCATGATTAAATTAGGAAACAAATTTCCAAATCTAATCACATATTTTATTTGTGGAAATAGTTGATTAAGGAAAGTCAATTTAGGGAACCAATTTCCTAAATCATCAAAACTACTTATGGAAATAAAATATTTTAAGATTTGATTTCCCAAATCAAATCATGATTAAATTAGGAAACAAATTTCCAAAATCTAATCAAATATTTTATTTATGGAAAATATCAATTTCCATAAATACTTCTAACTTTCCAAAAGTGGAAGATTTCCATAAATACTTCTAGACTTTCCAAAATTAAAAATTTCCATAAATACTTCTAACTTTCCAAAAGTAGAAAATTTTCAGAAATATCATTATGACTATCGCAAAACCATTTTACGATTATGTCAAAACACAACCTGGGCTCTGATACCACTGTCGGGTTTCCGGCACCGCGGCGAGTGTGTGTTCGAACATGTTTCGCAAACATGTGCACAGTAGAAGAAATAAAAATAATAAATCTATATTTATTACAACACACACATCACACGCATGCATAGTACAACATGTGTAGACATAACCGTAAATTTAAATTTGCAATAAAAGGAAATTTAACTACGTTATACCTTTCGTATCACGTGTAGCGGGAACGACATCAACCGGAACGATCCTCGCTAGAATCGTCTATATCCGTATCCATGCCGAGTATCCTCAGGATGACTTTGCTAAGTCACGAGCCTCGTCTTTGTACGGGTTACTAGCCTCGTGTTGAAGACGATGTGATCGAGAGATGATCACGATCCGAATCCAAATTCGGATCCAAAACCGAGTCCTCAAAACTCGCTTCTCCGAAGAGGTATTCGTCATCCGTTTGACGAATCCTTCATCCTTCACCTCAGAGGATTACCGGAGATCGAATCCCCGGTAAGTAAGGCGCTGTCGGAGCTCCAAACGTCGTCCAAATGATACTCCGACGAGAAGAAAACAAGCTGTCCAGAAAACTGGACAGCTTTGGTGGAGGAGTAAGGGCCGGCCAAAAGAAAGGTGGAAGCTCACCTTATTACTGAACCCAATGAAGATCACCGGAGCACCAACCGGCAGCAGCTCAATGCCTACGAGGGGGAAGGAAGGCTCCTTCTGGACACCGGTTGGAAGAGGTGGGCGGCGGCAATGGAGTTGGTGCCGAATTCTCCAAGGAGAGGAGGTGGGCGGCAACTAGGTTAGGGCTTTTTGGATTAGGGCTTAACAATCCCTTAAGCCCTCTTTTATAGAGAACTAATTCTCTTAATGGTTAATGGATTATAACCATGAGGTCCGTTAACCCGCTCCATTAATATAAGTTAAAATAAACCAAACCATGATGGTTTATTTTAAGTTAAAACGAACCGAACCAACTTTTGGTTCATTCGTTTAAAATAAATCAAACCCTTTGGTTTATTCTCCTCCATTGGATTAGAACCAAACCATTTTGGTTCATCCATTATGTCTTCATAAGACACGGCCCATCCACGCTTCCATTGCGACTGAAACGATTTCATGCTCGCTTCTTGTTTGGTCCAACCAAACCTAGTTTCTCTCGGTCTGAGAATCTCATTCTCAAGCTCGTTTTAAATCCTTCGGATTACGCTCGTTGTGCGTGTGACCAAATAGGTTCTCGGTTTATGTTGGCCGTCTATAATTAACCATTAATTATAGAACGATCATGAGTGGCACCTAGTAGTACATCATGATCCTCAATTAACCGAAAAGATCAACGGTTGATCCAGAACTATTTCTGAAACCCTTCAGTAGCTCGAATGAATCGTGCTCCATTCCCTTCACTCATCTTATACCCACTTGGTTCAGGACATGGTCTATAGTGTCAGTCCCCACTAGGCTGACTACGTCACACCTAGCCCAAGTATCATTTCCTCGTCCTACAGATTCTAGTTACTGCACATGTATCGAAGAGTACCTTACTCTAAACATGTAATGCTTTGGCCAAAGACTTTAGTAACAATCCGACGAGAGACCTTGGGTATACATCTCCTCGCAAGGAGTGGTGAATGCTTTAAAGGCTATTCAAACACCTTCGATCACTTCGACTTATACCCAATCATCCCGGGTCCACATCTCCTTAGAGATGTTTGCTTAAGATGTCAAAACATAAGTCTCCATGATCAAGATGACTTGAATACCGCAAGTCAAAGGAACATCGCACTTAAGCTACAGTAAGAACTTCATTGACATATCTATATATGTAGAGAACCATATGAAGTCTTACGGCTGGTCACTCCAATAAACTAGTTACCATAACTAGCATCCACGATTAACTCCGGACATCACAATGTCTCCAGCCAGTGAGAATCAGCTACTTGGACACACCAAGGAGTATACCTCGTGCTAGTCTCGACAGAATCAATGGTGTCCAAATCCATCAATTCATCGACTAGGGATAATTCCGATACATCACAATTACACATGTAGAGATACTCACTAGTTATGATCTAATCACAAATTCTCTCATGTTGTGAATCGTATCGAGGACATTCAGTAAATGAGTTTAAGATCCAATCAAATACATAAAAATATGTATACTCAAATAGTGAATCTTCATTTATCATATAAATGATTCATACATAAGGCGATTGCCTTAGGACATCTCTCATATATTACTAACAACTGGTTCTTTGCATGTTCGTCTATTATGCCCTCAGTCATGACATCTCTCACACATTGTTCAACTTGAGAAGGTATCTGCTTAGTCCTTTTATGTCCTGGTTGGCTACGAGTTGTAGGAGTGTAAATGGTATCTCCATTATCGAGATAGCCCTCGTACATGTCAAATGTTGGAATGGGATTAATAATTCCTTTGTAACCTTGGCGGTACATGTCTATCTTAAAATATCCATCATAGAATTGATAAACCGACATGGATTTTGATTCTATGCAAGAGTAAGCATGCTTTCATGATAGTCTATAGATTTTCCAAACTCAACAAGAACAATGTCATGAATTCAAATCCATTGCAAAACTTTTGTCCTGATCTATGACTTCAAATCGAACTCCACAAGACTTGTGCACCTTTAAGATTCGAGATTTACTATATGCAACTAACATTTTCTTCTCCTTTTTTGGACTTAGTTCTTGTGTCATTTCCAATGTTTTTTCTCTCCTTTAGTGCATCACGGTCATAATTTGAATGCGTATATTATCTACCATAGCCACAATAGGTAGATAGCGAGCAGGTTTTATCCAATTGTTCCAGCTTTCAGCAATATTATTATTAATGACACCCCATCGATCACCCATAAATAAAGCATTGGCCCAATTTTCAGGGGACAAGTTCACAAGAAACTCCTGGGCAAGTGGAATCAAATTAGTTATACTTAACATATGTTAAGTAAACTCATATCTTGATGGGGCGTATGCAACTTTCTTCAAAACAGAAAACCAATGTTTTTTGTTATGGAGAGGATATTTATGTAATACCTACAAGAATAAAATTTAAAAAATATATACATATAATAACCAGTTGATAGAAAATAAACAAAAATAAATGGTTAACATATTGGTAAAGCAACATACGATGCACCTGCTTGACAAAGTTATCGATCAGATGTCTCAGACAATAAGCATGGTGACTACCAGGAAACACAAATTGAATAGCCTTAATCAATCCAGGATGTCGGTCAGAGAAAAAAGTATAGTTACGGAATACCATGATGTATTGGGAAGCCAAGACATGTTTTAACTGGTAGCAAAATCATTCCCAATTAGAATCATTTTCTGCATCCACAACTGCATACGCCAGTGTAAAAATATCATCATTCGCATCCTTAGCTACGATGACTAATAGATATCCTTTGTACTTGTTCTTAATGTGAGTTCCATCCAAAAAAATTAATGGACGACAACCACTAATAAAACCAATAAGACATGCATGAAAACATATGAACAATCGTCTAAATTTATTTGTCATCGGATCAATTTCACATTGATAACTCCTGGATTTGTTTCTTTGTGATGACAATACCATCGCAACTTATCATATGACCCCTTATCATCCCATGAATATCATGTATCTTTGCTTGAAAACTTTATGATACTTAAGTTCTACTCCATAATCTCGTTGAATGTCCTTCATCATTGTACATGGACGATATGATGGCTCTCCCCTTAACTTCTCCTTCACCACATTAGCTACCCAAGTTGAATCAGCTTTAGGGTGATCTCTAGTCCTCAAATTATCATCCCCACAACTATGAATTAAGTTGCATTTTTTTATGCCGAATAAATTGTCTGATTTATATTTGGAGGCATAAATTCTCCACTCACAATTTTCTTTGCTGCAAACAACTATGATCTTATCACTATCATTTTTCTTTTAAGAAAATGATCGTCTAGTAGCAATAGCATAGTTTTTAAGACAAATCCTGAACTCTGTACATCTTTAAATATTTGACCTTCATAAGATATGCAATGCATCCAAGAATCAATAGAATTACTTATAGTGTAAACTTCAAGCTCATTGCCTCCGTTCGAACAAATTTCATCATCAAAATCAAACCTTACCATTTTAATACAAATCAAAACAATAATTAGCAACCAACTCAATTTTTAATTAATGACAATTGAACTTGCAATATAAATTATAATATATATTTTAAAATTATTAACTAACTAATATACACAATCAATAATGAAAAATAATAGTCATGTGCTGCAAAAAAAAAAACTAGTATAAAAAAATATATGAACATTGCAAATTCTGAATCTTGCACTCAAACCAAAACAACATTACAAATAAAAATTACCTTTCAATATTTATGTTAACCTGACTCTGATCATCTTTTGGAGTTGCTCTCAATTTGATTATATTTAATTTCAGACAACTATGAAGATTTATCATATTTCGGACGTCATCTTCTTCATTCAATGTTACTGCAATCTTCTCATGTGGTGCTATGTATTGCAATATCGTTAACTCGGGATCAATAGCATCACATTTTCACTTTAGACTCTGGAATATCTCTATTAGAGTTGCACCACTAGGAATTGAAATCAAATAAAGATTATTGACATAACGATAACTTCTAATAAATGAAAAATTAACGCTCCTAGATCCGACTTCCATCAATACAATGACCATGGAATATCTGAAAAATTAAAAATTTATCATGCTTTCTACAACATCATCTTCAACAAACAAACATTGAACTTCAAAAAATTATAATCAATTTTTTTATATGCTAATCTAACCAATTTAAATGGAATAGGTTGCCATTAAAATTTAAAACATTAGAATTTGAAAGGAAAAGTTAAGAAAGAATATGAAAATTAATGAAATTTTTAGTGACATACCCTATGAAGTTACTATTGGTAAAATTTAGATATATATACTAATTTACAAAATATATTACATAGGGGCTGAATTTTAAGTAAAATAATTTGGAGTCAAAACAAGTACTTATTAACTCACATTAGGTATTATATTTTTACTTCATGAACGTCAAACAAAAATCACTATTATTAACTTCAAGGTACAATTTCTTTACATCCCCAAAAATCAAATCAAAATATTTTAGGCACAAAATCAAATACATATTGACTCAAATTAGATACTCTTTGTATCAATAAAAAAATGTAGGTAATTATCATAAAAAATTTACCCAAAATTATATGTAATCAAGTATATTTACCTTGTTTAATATTTTTTGTACACTTGCTCATTGCTCTCCTTGCTTGCTCTTATTGCATTTGCTTGCTGCAGTGGGTCGTCAGTGGTTGAAATAAGGGAGACAATGATTTTCGAGGGGCTGAGTAAATGATTTGGTCAAGTGGGGGATGAACCGAGGGTTTAGGGTTATCGTTGGGGGAGGGAAGACGATGACTTGTTGGGAAAAAAATCGATGTTATCACATTTGCTGTCGTAGATTGCTAATGATCAAGGTAGGAGAGTGTCGGGATCAACCGAGAATTTTCGTTGAGGGAAAGAAGAAGAAGAATTATTGGAAGAAATTAAATCGGTGGAAGAAGATGGGTAAAAGAAATTTAATTAAAACAATGTAAATAATAAAAATAAAAATGAAATTTCAGTTAGAGAGTTAAAAATAAAATTTAGATAATTATCAAATATTAAATCTTAAAAAAAAATACATAAAAATTGAATCCAAAAAAATTTTTAGTCTAATTTACCGTACTTTTCATTATATGTATATACAGAGCAACACGAGATGGATGGACACAGCGCAGCATAGCAGGAGCAGCTAATTAGCCTCCTATTCTCGAAAGGCACCAATCGCCCTGAAAAGTTGGCCAGTCGACCTGACGTCCTCTCTTGCCACCGCGGGCCCGGGCCCCAAAAAGGATGCTCTGGTCCCGCCACCACCTCCACTTCGCCCTCCCGCTACTGTTTTCTGCATTTCGCATAATAAAGAAGGCGAAAGATGGCCGAAAAAGGATTTTCCTCTTCGTTTTATTCCTGCGAGATCGACGAGGTCGAGCCTTCTTGGGCGAGAGAGAAGCCGCCAAGGGCGAGCCGAGGGCTGGGCGATGGGTTCGTGTTGCTCGTCGTTGCCGCCGGAGAACCGCCTTCCAGGTGAGGCCGCCGCGGAGACCCCAGAAGAGAAGATGAAAAACCTCCCTAATTTGCAGATGAACCATCAACAGCCTCGCCGGTCATTCTCGCCCGTACCAGGCAGCGGCGACAAGGAGGAGGGGGCCCCGCCTTTCACGGAGTTCTCGCTTCCTGAGCTCAAGGCCGCCACGAATGGGTTCAGCGCCAAGAACATCGTCTCCGAGAGCGGCAACAAGGCCCCGAATCTCGTTTACAAGGGCAGGCTGCAGAATCTGCGGTGGATTGCCGTGAAGAAGTTCTCCGGGTCGGCCTGGCCGGATCCCAAGCAGTTCGCTGTTAGTTTTCTTACTTCCTCGATTACTTCTCCTCGGCGAGGTTCTGTTAGTTGGATTAATTTGGGTTTTTTGTAAGGAAAAAAAACGAGGATATTTTTTATTTCGATTGCAGGAGGAGGCTTGGGGAGTTGGAAAATTGAGGCATCAGAGGCTCGCAAATTTGATTGGATACTGCTGTGATGGCGACGAGAGACTTCTTGTAGCTGAGTATATGCCCAACGACACTCTTGCCAAGCATCTCTTCCACTGTATGTTTTGTGATGATCTACAGCTCTTGTTTCTTTCTTATGTAGCTTTTCATTACAATGGTTGTACTTGATTAAGGTACTAGTCCGGTTGAATTTCTCAGGGTAGGTAAAAGTAGAGATGTGCGATCCTCTATCCAGAAGAGAAATCCGTAAGCTTAAGATTCCTGGCTTTATTCTACCGAATGTTGCTTTTTCTTGAGAGGAAGCTCTGCCAAAGGCCTACCATTTTCTCATTAATCAAAATATATGCACGAGTAGTTTGTAATAATTGCAGATGAATTTGCCTAGATATCATAGCTTTATACTAGATTATTGTGCCAAGATAGCAACCTTTAGTTAGCTGTTTATTTCTTTTAGTTAAGAATCGTTCTTTCATTTTGTTAGTTCCACATAATTTTTGGCTATTCTTGAGTATCATATTCTGGGATCATGATCACTGGGAATGATGCATCTAATATGGTGGTACCAATCCTTATCAGAACGGGAATGATTATAGAGGATCCATTTTATACATGCCAGAAATGCTGAAAATGCTACTTTGGCCAATGAAAAAAAGAATCAAATTCTTTTGTATGAATTAATGTTGGAAGCATAGCATTTAGTCTCAGGAGATAGACCCACTAAGGATTAGCAAAGAGTTGATCCTTCTCATCTTCAATGAACTTGCCCTAATACAAATGAATTTATTCAGAAGGATCTTGTACTTGTTAGGTAGTTGTAATGTTTGAATTTTAGAAGCTAACATATTTCCCCCCCCCATTTTACCTTGACAGGGGAAAATCAGACTATTGAATGGGCCATGCGTCTCAGGGTTGCATGTTTTATTGCGGAAGCCTTGGAATATTGTAGCAATGAGGGACGACCACTGTATCATGACCTAAATGCATATAGGGTTCTTTTTGATGAGGTATGTGGTATGATAGTTTCCTGGTTAGTACTAAACATGCTTATATATATATATATTGGTAATTACCATATGACTTTTGGGGTGATGAAGAGTAGTAGTACCACTGTGATGATGATTATTTTCCTTTTCCATGCAGCTGCTACATTGTCATTGTTCATTTGTTAGGAGATTAGACACATTTAAAACTGTAGCTTCATAAAAGCTTATGCTCGGTGTTTTTACTATAAAGATCTTTTCTGATGTCAAACCACTTGACATTTTCTTTTTTGGGTGGTTCTGTACTGAAAGTCTCAATATTGAACTGTAAATTAAATTTCCTGTGTCTGCAGGATGGTGATCCACGTCTCTCTTGTTTTGGTCTCATGAAAAACAGCAGGGATGGAAAGAGTTATAGCACAAACCTCGCTTATACACCACCAGAATATTTGAGAAATGGTAATCATGTAGAATTTGGCCGTGGTTTGTGCATGGTTGACTACCTTATATTTCATGGTTTTTGACTTTCTATAACTTTTACCTCATTAAAAAAATCAGCTGTATACTATGAGAAGGTTTTGTTTTTCAATCATGTAGCTTATGATATTTTATTGCATAATTAGGTTACAGATGCCAGTAGAAGCAGCCAAAGGTGAGAGACACATTTTATATTAAGTCATAGATAAAATAAATGAGGGATTCTTATAGTACAAAAACTTGATTTTTCAACATGAACAATCTAGAACAAATGCCAAACTTTTTGAAATTCAATTTACTTTTCCAAGAATGTTAAAAACATATTGAAAAAGTTCATTTTCTGTTAATTCAAATTTTTAGATTCAGAATATTTTGGTTGAGATGGATGTTCAAGTTCTAATGAATTTGCAACCCAACTCATATGAATTAGTATTTTAGCAGTAAATCTGTCCCCTACATGATTCGTATTGTAGCCACTCAAACAACTCCCTTTTGGAAAAACTAATACACTATAGGTGATTCTCAAAGTCAATACATAATTTCTTCAACAAAATAGAAACTATTAATATAAATAAAAAAAATTTAATCAGAGCTTTATTTCTGCAGGGAGGGTCACACCAGAGAGTGTGATTTTCAGCTTTGGTACTATCCTCCTAGATCTTCTCAGTGGGAAACACATTCCTCCTAGTCATGTGAGTACCTGGATATGGTGTTTTGCACAACAAAATCTTTGTCTAACTTCGTGATCTATAAATTGTTTTCCTTAAGCCTTCTTTTATGAAAATTATCATGTGCTATTTGACTCATCTTGCAACATCTCAGTTTGCAATTTGACAAGTTCTATTTTGCAATTCTTAGATGAGCTTAATTCCTCAAGTAGAATTTGGAAACTGTTTTAATGCTTGCCCAACAAAAATTTGATTGTGGTAAGCTACTGTGTTATTTTATCACTGTAGTTCAGTATGCAAATATTCATTTTGTTCAAGTGATTAAGAGTTAAGGCATTCAGCAACTACTAACTTAGTTAATAAGATCAACAGCTTGTTTATATTATTAATAAGAGTCAAATATCCATTGACAGCAGATTTCGTTTTGATAAGGTTTAATTCCTGTTAGAGATGGATTGTGACTTTTATGTGATGGATTGGTAATAAAAATGATGAAAGTAGAGGTGGGTTTTGACGTCTGTTGAATAGACTATAGGTGGGAAAATTGTGCTCTTGATGGCAGGCTATAATTAGATATTCTTGTACTAGAAAAAGAATTTAGTTTCCTCGATTTTGCAGGTAATTGATTGTACAGTGATGGCCAACTGAAGAGAATGGATCTCTGATTCTTTTAGTAAATTTCTGAAAATATTTGATGCATGTCAAGAACCTCATACTCAGAATTGCATTTACAAAATTATGAATTCGTGCGAAATTTATACTTTGGAGTGGCACTACGTCATGTCTTAGCCAGTGTCAAACTTGAATTTAAAGACTTCTAACAGTCTTTGATGCAACATGGGACAAATCTCCCAAAGGTAATGCCCATAAAGAGGAAATATTATTAGTATTTCAAAATTAATTACATGGAGCAGTTGAGAACCTGTTTTATAAAATGAAAGAGAAACTAGTTATTTTACTAATTTTATTTGGTTAGTAAAACATTAAAGACATTAAAACAAACTTCAAAAAAATTAAAACATTAAAATATTTTTAAAATAAAATTATCTATATTTGTTGTGAGGTTAAGTCGTGGATCCAACCTCTTGCAATGTAAAATAAAGTTGCATACAATAGATCCAATATGATATGATTCTGTATTGATAGGAGCTTTGTGCATTAGATTGCCCTTTACTCTTTCTAATTAAAAAATTTAACTCCTTTAAGTGACAAAACAAGATAATTTTTATAAATCCATATGACAAATAACTTTAAGTGTGAGGTGGAGAGCTACGAGGCACTCTGGAGAAGAAGCATTTGGCACCTTTTCATTAGATCTTAGTGATCATTTCAGGAGCAAATCTAGTTAAGTTTGTCATTTGTGATTCCAGCTCATCTATATATGTGACTACTTTTTAATGGATTGAGTATGACCCATGTACCTCAAAAGTACTTTCATAAGGGGCTATTTTTGTCTACGTATCAATTATACTCTCAATTTGAGGGGTTGGTTGTAAGGAGGAAAGAGAAAATAAAGTTGGAGCATGACTTGTGAAAAAACTAATAAACAAAGGAGGCACAAATGTTCCTCGATATTATAACATATCCTTTACATTTAAAATTAGTTAAATGTTCAATTGAGATGACAAGTCAATAACATAAGCATTTTTTTCACAATATGAGAAGGAACTACTAGAGCGACCATGTGATTTCTTGAAAGAGCTTTTTAGAAAAAGGGCTAATGCAAATAAGTATAGTCTTCTATATTCTACCGATGCCATTTAGACGGAGCAGCTATCATGTGTTAGTGAAAGCCCTAGAGCCAATCATGTGATGATTGTTGTATGGACTTTATTGTATCATATTCCTATTTATAAAGGCATGATTATTATATTTACTTGTATTGGTGCCAAATGACTAAGTATAATAACGTCCTTGAGTAGAAGGTTCTTATCTATATCAATCGATTGGTTGAATCGATAATAAGATGATATAGAGAACACTATTCTTAATCATTCCTAGTCAAGTATTAATATTCAGGGACAATGTTAATGCGTAGAGACTAAGACGTAGTCAACTCAGACTCGATCTCACAAGTTACGAATACGAGATATCAAGTCGACACACGTGGTACGATCGAGAATGTATACGAATGATCCGCCATAAGAAAAATATCACGGATCGTTATATTAGTGTCATATACTTTCTCACGCGACTATTAGTATGACTATTACCTCGAACTCAAGTCACCATGGTTCCCTACATAAGGAGTCAGATACTTTGCTTCACAAACGCCACCCGTAAACGGGTGGACTATAAAGGCGACATCGGATATGTAACAAATTACGCGGAGGGACGCGAGTGATGTAGATTTAAATCTATCCCTCCTATACGACGGGAGCGACATCGTTATTCTCGATAGAGCGAGACCACGGCGTATTTACTACGCCCAAACGAAATAATATGAGATATTAAGTTCATTCGACAGAGCGAGTCTACTGGAGTTCAAGATATAGATCGCATCGAGGACGATTTATACGGTCTATGCCTCAATCGGGTCAATCTAGATGTCAAGGATAGAGACATCACATCATATTACAGAGTCACAATTAAGAGTCAAAGGTGACGCTGGATCTCAACATTCTCAGAACTCGAAAGAGCAATGATGTGTTGCTAGATACCTCTCATTGCTTATGTTCGTAAATCGGTTTAGGAGCATTGCCAACGTTACAAGAACCTATAGGGTCACACACAAAGGGTAATTAGATAGAGATTAGGTTCTTATGATGAACCATGAGGATTAGGTTCATGGGATGAACCAAATTGGATTAAGAGTAATCCAAATTAGACTAATTGAATTAGACTCAATTTGATTCAAGTGTTGAATGAGTCTAATTTAGATTTGATTCATTGAGTTAATTTAAAATAATGAATAGAGGTTCATTAAATCAAATTAGTTTGAATCAAGTGGTTAGATTTGATCAACCATGGGAGATAAGAGGTCAAGTTTGACTTGACTTGAGAGGGAAGATGAATGATCAATTTTGACTTGACCAATTGCCATGTCATGGTGACTTGGCATGGGGGTCGCTGTTTGGTTTTCGGCACCGCGGCGAATGTGTGTTCGAACATGTTTCGCAAACATGTGCACAGCGGAAGAAATAAAATAATAAATCTACATTTATTACAACACACACATCACACGCATGCATAGTACAACATGTGTAGACATAACCGTAAATTTAAATTTTGCAATAAAAGGAAATTTAACTACGTATACCTTACGTATCACGTGTAGCGGGAAAAGCATTAACCGGAACGATCCTCGCTAGAATCATCTCTATCCGTATCCACGCCGAGTATCTTTGGGATGACTTCACTAAGTCACGAGCCTCGTCTTCGTACGGATTATTAGCCTCGTGTTGAAGACGATGTGATCGAGAGAAGATCACGATCCGAATCCAAATTCGGATCCAAAACGAGTCCTCAAAAACTTGCTTCTCCGGAGAGGTATTTGTCAACCGTGTGTCGAATCCTTCGTCCTCCACTTATGAGGATTATCGGAGATCGAATCCCCGGTAAGTTAGGCGCTGTCGGAGCCCCAAACGTCGTCCAAACGACGCTTCAACAAGAAAGAACCAAGCTGTCCAGAAAACTGGACAGCTTTGGTGGAGGAATAGGGGCCAGCCAAAAGAAAGGTGGAAGCTCACCTTATTACCGAACCCAAAGGAGATCACCGGAGGGTCGCCGGAGGATCACCGGCCGAAGCTTGGACGCCGGCAACAATTTGGACGGCGACACAAGGGGTCAAGGCAGAATGGAGGTCATGCGCCAACTTCTCCAAGGAGAGGAGGGGGCGCAACAATTAGGTCAAGGGTTTTGGATTAGTGGCTTAACAAACCCTTAAGCCCTCTTTATAGAGAACTAATTCTCTTAACGGTTATCGATAACCATAAGACCCGTTAACCCGCTCCATTAATATAAGTTAAAATAAACCAAACCACGATGGTTTATTTTAAGTTAAAACGAACCGAACCAACTTTTGGTTCATTCGTTTAAAATAAACCAAACCCTTTGGTTTATTCTCCTCCATTGGATTAGAACCAAACTATTTTGGTTCATCCATTATGTCTTCATAAGACACGGTCCATCCACGCTTCCATCAAGAATCAAACGATTTCACGCCGCTTTCTTCGTCCAACCAAACTTAGTTTCTCTCGGTCTGAGAATCTCATTCTCAAGCTCATTTTAAGTCCTTCGGATTACGCTCGTTGTGCGTGTGGCCAAATAGGTTCTCGGTTTATATTGACTGTCTATAATTAACCATTAATTATAGAACGATCATGAGTGACACCTAGTAGTACATCATGATCCCCAATTAACCGAAAAGATCAACGGTTGATCCAGAACTATTTTTGAAACCCTTCAGCAGCTAGAATGAATCGTGCCCCATTCCCTTCACTCATCTTATACCCACTGTTCGTGACACGGTCTATAATGTCCCTCACTCAGTCGACTACGCCACACCCAAATAAGTATTTCCTCGCCCCACGACAATTACGCACACGATCGAAGAGTACCTTACTCTAAACATGTAATGCCAAAGACTTTAGTAACAATCCGACGAGAGGCCGTGAATATACATCTCCTCGCAAGGTGGTGAATCCTTTATATTATTCAAACACCTTCGATCACTTCGACTTATACCCAATCATCCCGGGTCCACATCTCCTCAGAGATGCTTGCTTAAGATGTCAAAGCATAAGTCTTCACGATCAAGATGACTTGAATACCGCAAGTCAAAGGAACATCGCACTTAAGCTACAAGTAGTTAACTTTCGACATATCTATATACGCAGTAGAACCATACGAAGTCTTACTACGGTCACTCCAACGAACTAGTTACTATAACTAGATCCACGATTAACTCCGACATCACAATGTCTCCGCAGTGAGAATCAACCGCTGACACACTAAGGAGTATACCTCGCTAGTCTCGAATCAATGGTGTCCAAATCCATCAATTCATCAACTAGGGATAATTCCGATACATCACAATTACACATGTAGAGATACTCACTAGTTGTGATCCAATCACAAATTCTCTTGTCACGTGAATCGATCGTGACATTCAAGAAATAAGTTTAAGATCTAATCAAATACACGAAAACACGATAATCAAAATAATCTTCATTTATCATATAAATGGTTCATACATAAGGCGATTGCCTTAGGACATCTCTCATATATTACTAACAGACTCCCACTTGGCCTAATGCCAATCGCTACGGTATCCAATACCATAAGCTCTAACACGACCCTCAAACTTACTTTGAGGTAATGCTTTAGTCAAAGGATCCGCTAAGTTCCTTTCAGTGGGAATTTTCTCGATCAGATTTTTCTACTAACGATCTCTCGATCGATGATAGCTGGCGGCACATGTTCGGATCATCGATGACCACATCAAGTTCGAGACGAACGAACTTAATCCAAACCGCCTCTTCGCTGCCAAAGCGAACGTATTCTCGCAGTGGTAGTTCGCTATAGTGTCGAAGCTTGGAACCTTTCCAACTTATCGCCTCCATTCCGTGAATACATACCTGCACTAAGACATGGAATCATCCTCGTCTCGAGTCGACATCCGTATACCCACGTATCACCACGCCCTTTCTCCATATATTAGGAATGCATCCTTAGTTCTTCTCAAGTACTTGTCACCCAACGATCCATTCTCGATCAAACTAGTATCCGCCACGACACTCAGAGCATACGATACATCGAGCCTCAGACATAACATAAGTATACGATAGATCCTATTACGGATGATGGAATCTTACTCATGCAAATCTCGCCTTCCGGACACATGTACTTCGAAGGTGTCTACGCGATGGTAGAAATCTTTCTTGGATTCATGCTAAACCTCTAAAGACTGGCCTATATACGTAGACCGCGAAAGACCATAAACCGCTTCGATCTATCTCTATAGATCTTAATCCCGAGGACGTAGTCGCTTCTCCCGTGTCTCTTCATGGAGAATGCCTGATAACCAAACCTTAATCGATTGTAAGATCAAAACATCATTTCATAAGTAATACGTCATCGACATACAATACTAGAACACGATCGCACTCCCACTAACCTTCAGACACACAAGGTTCGCTCGATTTGCGAGAAATCAAACTTTTGATTGTCTCATCAAAACGGATATTCCAGCCTCTGACGCTGCTTCAATCCATATACGACCGTGCGATTTGATACCTTGGTTTTATCAACCGATGCAAACCTCAGTCGTATCATATACACGCCCTCGAGCGATTTCCATTAAGGAAAGCCGCTTTCACATCCATCTACCATATCTCATAATCATAATGATTATCGCTAGAGAGCATCCGAATGAATTTAAGTATAGCTACGTGAATAGGTTTCGCCATAATCAACACCTGTTTTTACGATATCCTTTCGCCACTAATCTAACTTTATAGGTAATCACATTACCATCCACGTTTTCTTCTTGAAAATCCACTTGCACTTATAGGCTCGATGCCTTCAGTGGGTCAACCAAGTTCCAAACTTGGTTTTCATACATGGAATCCATTTCCGACTTCATGGCACCAAGCCACTTATCCCTTTCTGAACTTGTCAGCACTTCTTCATAACTGGTAGGCTCCTCATCATCAACGAGTAACACGCTCGATTCACTTACGAAATCCATATCTCTCGGGAATGTGCGTTTACCGGATCTACGAAGACGCTGTGTTATAATAGTCCAAATCATCGCCATCACTATGAGTCAGTTTACCGTCAGGCTTTCACCGTATCTCATCAATGTTCATTCGAGTCTCTCGAGCCTACTCAAGCTCGACGACACTCCCACTGTTTTCTTGCAAGAGAAACTCTTTCTCTAGAAACACAAAGACGCTCAAACAAACACCTTTTGTTCACGGGATGATGTGGTATCCCCTTATTTCCTTAGGGTATCCAATAAATAGACATTTATCGACTTAAGATCCAATTTATCGATATACATCCGCTTCAAGTCGACAACCCCATATCTTCAAGTAAGATACATGAGGTTTCTTACCATTCCATATCTCATATGGAGTAAGAGAGACTATCTTGGTTGATTCTCGCTTAACAAGTAAACAAGTCTCAAGCATACCAAAAGGACGAAGATTCGCATGATTCATCATCGACCGACCACGCAACATAGTTACCCTCTCGGATACACCATTATGTTGTGGTGTATGGCCATCGTTGAGACAATACGCCATTGTCTCTTAGATAATCAAGAAACTCTTGACTTAAGTATTCACCACCTCGATCCGATCGAAGTATTTTAATACTCTTGTTGTTGTTACTTCATTTCAATTCAACCTTTCAAAGGCTTCAGACTTGTGTTTCATCAAGAACACATACCCAAACCGTGAGTGATCATCGGTGAAGGTAATGAAGTAGCTATAGCCTCCTAAAGCTTGAGTCGACATAGGTCCACATACATCAAGATGTATTAGACCTAGTAACTCTCCCACTGCTCACCTTTTCCTCGTAAAGGTAACTTAGTCATCTTGCCTTTTAAGCATGATTCGCGTATTCGATGAATCCAATTCAACGATTCCGCAATTCCACATCGTGTAATTCGGATACGCGCTTCGCTATACGCCAAGACGACAATGTCACGTAAGTCTAATCGATTATCCTTTCGAGCACGCTTGTTGCCGCTTCGATATCAAAACGCCACCGGATACGCCCAACGATAAATACCATCTCAAAGTAAAGTCCTATAAAGAACTCCATTCAAAGTTATGTAACAACAATTGTTACTAAACGTCAAATGGTACCCATTTCTATTTAAACAAGAAATGATATCGAGCTCGGATAGTATCTTTGAGCTCCCACGTATCCTCCTCATCGGTATAATGCTGCCATCCAACCTTTATGAATCAGATGGTTTTGTTCCGCAATTGTCGCTCCTTGCGACCAAGAATTCACACTAAAATCTCCTCATAGGTCGCATTAGACTGAGGTAGAATCAGAACCTCTTTCAGAACATGATCTGAACGCGGAACGTATTTCCTCAGTATAGAAACATGAAATACGTTATGAACACCCGCAAGTGTCGAAGGTAAAGCCAATCGGTAAGCTACACCCCCAATCCGCTCCAATATCTCAAATGGATCAATATAGTGTGGGGCTAATTTTCCTTTCAACCCAAATCGTTTCACCCCCTTTTGTAGGTGAATCGCGCAGAAATACCTGTTCCCCAACTGAGAATTTCAAAGGCCTTCGCATCCGGTCTGCGTAACTCTTCTGTCGATCCTGTACCTCTAATAACCATCATCTGATGACGCGCACCAACTCTGCATCATGTTGGATACTCTGTGACCCCAATAGCTGTCGTTCCCCGACCTCCTCCTACAACACAGGAGATCTATAGGGTCTGCCGTATAAGGCATCGGAAGGAGTCATCTGAATGGAAGAGTGATAACTGTTCTTATAGTCAAATTCCACTAAAGGAATGTGATCCTCACAACTGCCTCCAAAATTCCATGACACAAGATCTTAATAGATCCTCTAGAGTTTGAATGTTATGCTTAGACTGTACATTTGTCTGCGGATGAAACGTCGTACTGAGTCGAAGCTCTATGCCCATGGTCTAATGCAGACTCTACCAGAATCGCGAGGTAAATCGCGGATCTCTATCAGATATGATACTCAAAGGTACTCTCTGCAGCCTGATAATCTTCGGCAGTACAACTCTGCTAGACGATCCAACGAGTCTGTTCCACGAATAGGCAAAAAGTGAGCTGATTTGGTTAGTCGATCCACGATCACCCAAATCGCATCATGTCCTTTACGGGTTCTAGGTAATCCCGTAACGAAATCCATCGTGATTTGCTCTCACTTCCATTCCGGAATTAAAATTTCCTAGAGCAACCCAGCGAGTTTCTGATGTTCAGCCTTCACCTACTGACATACTAAACATCGAGCAGCAAAATCTGCTATCTCTTTATACCGTTCTACCAGTATAAACGTTTCAAATCTCAGCACATTTGAGTACCACCAGGATATATAGCAAATCTCGAATGATGTGCCTACTGTAACAATTCTTTCTTAAGTGGATGCGTATCCAGAACACATATCCATATTAGAGACGGAAAATTATTTTCTCATAAGAGAAGTCCATCTACCATCCAAAATCCACTCCACTACACACTCTGTAAGTGCATGGGAGGCTATAGCGACTAATCTCCCTTGTTGCAACTGTCCGTGCTCTAGCAACTCTTAGGTAGCTACTCAGTAGCTAGCTAAAATCCCACGAGTATTCCTGCTCCATACATCCACAAATCAAGATAATAACTACTAAAGTCTTGTCATGTATATGACAGCTTATCTCGTAGTTCCTCAATTGGCCTAAGCATGAGATATGTCTCATTTAACAACATCGGAATCGCTCCATTCACTGAAGCGATGCATCTGTGTACAATACCCTTCCATCCACATTGGAAGGATTAATTGATACTGATGTAAATGTCAATCATCATCTAGGCCATGAAACCTAGTTTGACAAGCTTCTGACCAAGTGATTTCCATCATTTCCCTGGTCAAATAAGTCTGTGGTACAGTAATGCTAAAAACATTTTATCCACATCTACAGTAGTAACCAAATCATACAAGGAAACCACCATCCGGTCAATCTGGTAGAAGAAGAAAAAAAAAAAAATCTTTAGGGGAGGCCTTATTCAATTCTATGAAGTTCATATATATTCACCACTTTCTTATAGGTTTCTTCACTGTAACTATGTTGGTCAACGTTGCCAAAAATTTTATTTCCCTGATGAAATTTACAGGACGGCACCTCCCTTCATGGCTTTCTTTATTTCTTTGGTAAGAGCCTTCTATTGGATAACTTGCATATTAGTCCGAAATGCTGCAATTGGTGTTCAACAATTTCGATCGGGAGCTCAAGCATGTCTTTTAAAGACAAAGGGAAATATATATATATATATATATATATCCTTATATTTACATAGTTACGAAAACCTCTCAATTGAGTCAAAATTGTGTCAAAATTGCATTCAAGCTCCCATATTTTGCAAAAATGAAGGCATCCGTTGGTCATGAGACTTATACTCATAACTGCTCTCTCCTCAAACTGCAGGTACACCAATAATCAAGTAAATATGCTTTTGCACTAATTCTCAAGTTTCCTCTCTTTCCTTTTAAAATCCTTGTTCCTTATTCGTAGCAACTTATGCAAGTGTTCTTGACTTATTAATACTTCAATCAGAATCCTTCAATGAATACAATCATATGTATCATGTTCGTGATCCAGATGAGATCAGCAATACTACTTCAACCTATTTTTGTAGGTAATGCAGATCCAATAAGTTAAGGTTCAGCCAACATGAATTATGATCTTTGATTTCCTGGAATACTTATACAGTGGAGAATTTAAAGGTATCTTCTTGAGCCTCATCACTGATGGAGATCTGTTGAAGTTCCTCGGACTCATTTTCTTCCATCAAAGATTCCTTGGCCCCTTGACCATAAGAGGTTCAACTATACCACCTTATCTTATATGACATCATCTGAAGTAGCATACTTGCTTGTCATCTCCTGCATTTCATACTTTCTTGTATAGGTGTGAGTGTTAGGATGATCCCAAGACAAATTTAAAGGAAATCATTTGGATGATTAGATTTTAATTTGTTCAATTGCCTAGCCACCTCGATTCCATGTCATTATCAGCATTTCAGACTATTCTACTATTATCAACAAAATAGGTTCCAAAACTCCATACAATGCTTCAGTTATACTCACCACCATAATATAACATCTCCAAAGATCAACTTTTAAACATCCAAATCAATATCATAACCCTCTAATAATCATCACAGTAATCAACTTAACATCTCACCATTCGATGAAAACACAACTAATCCACATGATCCAAATATAGGAATCCATCTAATCCCATCTATGAATGTTCTATACAAAAATATCTATAAACTACCAGTATCTCTCAATATATCATCAAGTAAGGTAAACTACAACAATACCCCAATTGATCAATCCTTCAACCATCTACATCTCCTCTCGAGTAAAGATGTAAACTCATCCAACTTCTGCTCGCGATTGAGCTCATGTTGGTGCAAAAAGACTACCACGGAGAATCTAAAGTCAACTGCCAAAACGGAGATGCAAATTGGAACGGCTCATAACCCATGACTCCGATCTTACTCTTTTTGTCTAACATTCGGAGGCTTCTCATTCCAACATCTGACTTGCAATGTCTGCTTATCGATCTTCATCTCCTAAACACTTGTACGGAGTTATTTTTAAACTCCTAACTCAATCCAATGTCTTCCGGCAGGATCTGATAGAAGATCTAGTCATCTTAATCCAAAAGTAAGCCAATAACCATGGGTGACTTAAAACATCCATTCACATTCTCTAGCTATTAGGTGAGCGTAAACTCTGCAAGTCTAACGACTCTGCATGGTATTCCCGTTACCGATGATCACCCTACTTGAAGCTCAAGAATCCCCTACAATGTGTCACAGAAAGTGACGCGGGGAAATACTCTCTCTCAACATCATTAAACTATGATCAAGTGATATTTTATTCCCCCCAAAGTTATTTTCTGCATTTACCATCAAGTACCGGCTTGATCCCGATAATGGTATGTGAATAACCCTACTTTTCCTGTATAACACGAGTTAAGTACTCAAAAGTACCCTCAAAATTATACAACCCAGTACGAACAACTCAAGGATCAAAATCCCTATGAAACACCTTATACTAACCCTCCGCTTGCTGTAGAAATAAAAGTATACACACTTAGTCCATTACCCCACGGGTAATGATCTGACTAACACCGTTAGTGAAAATATCTAAGACTGTAGTATTTGATTTCCACAAGAAATGTGACGACTTGACCCCTGTTTTCCGATTCGGTATCAGTCGGCTCTCAAAGGTAAATCACCTTTTCGACACAAGTTTAAGACTCACAGATTCAACAGGTTATTTCCGTGGTCAACTCAAACCACGATTACGACGAATAACCAACGTACTACAGGTTATTCCCTGTTATATACACTAAATGCATAACCAACACAACCAGGAGTATAAACCCTAAAGGCCACTCTGGTTGGTCGCCTCGGTGGACAACCCCTACTACAAGTCTGTACATGTGTCATAACTCTAACTGTATACACCTGTTAATCAAGTTTAGATCAACATCTAACTAAATATAAGTTATCAGAAATACTCACTTCGTGCTGCCCGGAGCTTGTGCCGCTGTCAATCCCATCTCACAAAAACCAAAATCGAAAAATAAACCGACTCCCGAGAATCCAAGACTCAAAAATAAAATCATTGTATGACATCGCAGAACCTTCAACTCTGATACCAATAAAGTTATCACGCTCCGAGAGTATGCCGTGCCGAAAAGCAAACGGACGACATCTCCCCTGTACGTGGCAACATATCGTGTTAATACAAGGCCCGTAGGCCCACAACCACAACATAATAAGCAAAAATATATATCAAACACAGCGGAAAACATAAAACCACATACCCATAACCACACACACTGACATACAAATCCATAACCAATATAAGTGCATACCAACTGACAAATCCACAGTACCAAACAGTTCATAAAACTTCAGACACAAATATAAGTCCACAATATAAACCAAAAATCCACGGGAGCTCGGAAAATAGAGATGGGATGGATCACCGGCGAAGCTCCAAGCCGTCATGAAGACTTCTACCTGTTACTTGGGCGACAGAAAAACCCAGGGTCCGTGGTGGTGAGTAAAACTCAACAGGTAATAGGAAAAACATGTATATATCAGATATCACATGTAATTCAATAGAAAAATCTACAGGTACATCAGGTAACAACTAGCATGATAAACATATCCATGTATATACCTTCTAACCAAATGACCAATGTAAAATGCAGACATACCTGAAAGTCTGCTACGCTACTCCTATCCAGCCTGAGCACATATCCACAATATATGTATATAACAGGTAGTCTGGTCTAAACCATACAACATCATAAATACGGGTCAAAGAATGCAATAGTCTAACCAACAAGTATACAGGTATTCGACACAACCATATAACAGAAGTGGATAGCATGTATGAAGATGATGTACAACCAAATGCAACAAGCATAGTACAATCAAATGCAATATCACAATAAGCATATATATATAGACTGCATTTATATATATACACTAATCACAATCATCCATATATATATATACATGCATATATGTATATATATGATAATATGCAAAAATATCATAAGTCACTAAGAATGCAATACGACGGTCACGCCGGCCACCCTAAAGCTACCACGACCCCTGGGCCTCGGTGGCACATTAACGTCCCTAACTCAACATCAACCACTACTCTCGAGTGGCCGAGTGGGCAGTATGATCGAGTAGCATATAAGTGAAGAGCAAGCTTACTGACGGGGTCCTCGCTGCCACTAATTACTACCTACGAGCGGTCGAGTGCCACACACGCAGACTACGACACGCAAATCCAACTACCACCGCCTATAGTGATAGAGCGCGATCGCAATGCTCGCCACACCGCATCTTACGAGTAAATCCGCGAGGCAGGATGATCACTTAATGACCTCTCAACCATAAAGGAGACCACGTCGCCAGCATGCATGCAAATGATATGAATGCTCTGTCACACAAATAGACATCCACCACAGACTCTCTATTCTACAGAGAGTCAAACCAATAAGATCAACGCACTCTCTATCCTACAGAGAGTCGTACTCAACTGATTATAACAAGCTAGGACCACCGGTCCATAGCGACACACTAAGTACAATTCACCTGACCATTTACACAATACATGGTCGATAGTAAACGTGCAACCTAAGGGTATTAGAATTAACCTTACGTTCAAGACATTACCTGCCCATGGATGACCTTTTTTCCAATTTATAATCAGGTCATCATCCGTACTTCACTATTTGCACCTAACTAAGCAATTCTAGGTTTACTTACATCACATCTATAACTCCTAATCATGATGAAGTGAAATATGATAACAACAATAGAGTATAACAGCCAAAGATAAGGTATCAAGCACAAGAGTAAATAAGAGCGGAGTCAAGGTAAAATGATTGTATAAGATGATCATATATCTAAATCTGTATGCATTAAAACTACTTGACCAGAGTTGGAAATTATCCACTTGCTAAGAAGCTCGTGTTGATGGTCTTCGTATCCAAGATCTCTACCTCGAATCAAATATTTGAAACGGTAGAATCCAATATAACCACATGCTAGCATAATCAAATTTTAGGAATAAGAATCTAACCCAATCTTAATCCCTGATTAATTAACCAAATCCCACAGTGACATAACCTCATTCCATTCCATCATACTAATCAAGCATTCACATTAAACCATATACCGGTTCTCTATAAAATGCTTAAATTCTTCGATAATTATTTAGCTGTAAATCACTCACCTAGTCCAGCTAAATCACAAAACCCCCTGACCCAATAGTAAGGTATCAACTCCAAATCCATAGCCGAACTGGAAGTAGCATCCATCACACTTAGATTAACTAACAACCTATCAAACGATAAACATTTGCAACTATTCAAATATGAACTTACCTCAAACGTTCAATTTCAATAGTCTAATTGGATTCACAAGGCTCCTCACAATCTGTAAAGGTAGAAACCATAAACTTCTTAATCCAACTTAGTGTAATAAATCTGCACAACCCATTTGAATAGGGAAAACAACTCTTACATCGTCTTCATCATCTAAAACACATCACAACCCTTCTTGAATCCGCTCCTTGCATCCACCATTCAAGAAACAGAACAAGGGCTAAGAGATTACCAAAACCTAGAAAATGAATCAGCAGCAATTCGACAATAAAATCATTACCCTAGCTGTGCTCTGGATTAGGAGACGAATCAAGGAACAAAAGTTACCAATCGAATTTCACAGACTGCCGGTTGAGGCAGAGAGATCAGTGGATCAACTGCAACTAGTCATTGTTGTTGCCGGAGGCGAGCTGGGCTCGTGAAGCTCAACCCAAGCACAAAATCGGAAGGTTGAAGACGTCGGCGTTGTTACTTCCATCGATGGTAGCTGCTGTGATCTAGCTGCCACGGTGGCACCGCACGATCGGGATTAGAGGAAGGAATCAACTCAAGGGGAAAAGTCACAGAGATCAGCAACTCACCGATTTTTCCCTCTCGGACTCGAAATCTCCTCGTGAGATTGTTGATGATGGCTGGAGGTGCCCGCGGTGGTCGATTCCACGACCGGCCGACAATCAAAAGGGTCGGCGGCGAGTGGGAAGAGCAAGATCCGGCGAAGAGAGGCGACGGTCGAAGGCAAGAGCTCGCAATGGCGACGACAGAAGGAAGGCTGCAATGGATGAGGCTTGCGTCGTCTGGAGGTTGCTTGGCAACAACTGAGCAGAGGCGGCGGCGAGCGAAGAGCGACGGCAATCAGATCGCTCCGGCGGGGCTCGATGCAGAGGCGGCAAAGTCTGGCAGCGTGACGACGAGCGGAAAGCTACCACTCAAGAAGGCGACCTAGGGCGGCGGCGGCTGCTTCTGATGGATCGGACGAGGAGAAGATCCGACGACGAAGAACCGAAATAGGGGAAAAGGAGATCGGGATCGGGGAATGAATTGGCGGATCGGGAAAAAAATGGAAGAAGAAGAGAAATGCTCGCGTGCGAGCGGTGAGAAATCACACGAACGGAAGTGGTTGGGGTTGATGAAATAAGCGGATCGGGTTAACTAACGGGTTGGTTTAAAATACTATAAGACTTAAATCTAGATCCACTTAAATCCCCTTTTATCATTAAGCCATGGTTTGGTTCAATTAAATCCCTCACCATGATTTTTGATTATATTATTATTATTATTATTATTATTATTTTTTCCTGTGGTATTTTACATGTAAATCTTAATTAAGTGGTTTTCGAACTTATTCTTCTTGCAAGCCTCGGATCAAATTAATCCTTGGAAAAAAATCCCAAGCAAAGGTAAGGTCTACTGCTCCTACAATATTCTTTCTTAATAATGGTTTTTTTTTTTTCACTAATTAGCATCTCAAAAGTTGAGACCTGGTCTTAGAGATTGAGATTGGCCTTTGAGCATAGTAGTCAATCCCGTGATCCAAATTGACCTAAATGATTCAGGTTCCAAGTAGAATCTAAATTGGGCTTAGGTTTTTTGAACCTACATTTAATTCTATCCCTGCTTAACATTCCTATGTAAGATCTTAATCCCAACCACCATTTTTAGAATATATTAATAATGGTTGACATTACATAGCAAATAATGTTTCCTTGCTATATCAATTGAAACAGATTTCAATTATAGAAGATTCTCTTAAAATCAAAAGTAGAAGACTATCTTTAATTATTGTTATTATCATTCATCTCTAACTATTGTTATTTTCATCTTCTTATTGGTATATTCATCTTATAAAAAGTTGCTACTTGATATATAACGATGAATTACTTAAAGAACTTAATGTATTTTCGACATGTTAACTATAACAACAATCTTAATGCTTCATGACATTGAAATGATAGTGATTGAAATACTATGTACTAAAAGTCAATTCACATAAATTATAAATGTTAAATATAGCTTTAAAATATTATTAAACGATAGATCTTATAATTATACACTTTGATCTTATGATCTGAACTAATGGACCACTTTTAGGATCTTAATTATGACAACCATGCCTTCAAGTAGTAGTGAGCCCATGTAAGGGAAGATCATGAAAGGTTCATACTTGTCCCCCAAATATGCGGTGCAATGGTAGGACATCCAACTCGTCTCTCAGGTATCACGAAAGGTTCATACTTGTTACCCTTTAAATGGGGTGACAAATCAAGGACGTTGTAATTGCTGAGGCTGTCCATGCGAGTACTTCTTGTTGTATTCTAGTGACCGGTAGAAAATTTCTGTGGGACAGAGCTGGTCATCTCCAGGATTAGTCGAGCCTAAGGCTTGGATACCTGGTTGTAGTCAAAAAAAAAAAAAAGAAAAAAAAAAAGAAAGGTTCATACTTGTGTAGTATGCTGGTAAAGTTAGTAGGGGTTGATAGGTATTGGGAGAAGAGGAGATTTTGGAGTGCGGTAAAGTTGTTAGGATAACATTGTGAACGATGGTATGGCAACATTTGAGGAGGTTGCCTTCTCTTTGATGGAACTCAGGAAAGCTAGTAGATAGGGCTCATGACGGATGGCAAGTGGGGCTTATGATGGCTAGCAAGTGGCGCTAGAGGCACCTGATGGATACCTATATTATTTATATGAGATATGTAGAGCCTTTTTTAAAAATGAAAAGGGCAGACATCAAAAAGAGTGTCTTTTATTTTCGTTATCATTAAAAGGTCGCACTGTGTTGCAAAAATATCAAAACGTGATCTCATGCTAAGTTTTTTTTCCCAAATTACTTTTTATTTGATCGAGCCAACACTGTTGTAGCAAAACTGCTTGATATTGTACAAGTTTTGACCAGAACTGCTCTAAGTGCTCCAACAGTTTTGATTAAGTTGGAATAGGATTAATTTTGACCAATGTTGTAGCACCAACATCAAAGCAATGTTAACCAGTGTAGGAGCAATTTGGATAGTGTTATAGCAATTTTAACGGTGCTGGAGCAGTTTTTAAGTTTTTACTATCATCAGATCAATTTTAACCAACGTTAGATTAGTTTTGGTAGAAGGAATCTTAGTGCAATGGTAAAATTGCTGTCTTGTAATCTAGAGGTCACGGATTCAAGTCCTGAAAATAACCTCTTGCAAAACAAAATAAGACTACGTACAATAGATCCTTCTCCAGGAGCCAGAATGGCAGGAGCTTCGTGCACCGGACTACTCTTTTTTTTATTAGATTAGTTTTGGTCAAACATTGTTGGATCAGTCTCATAAAGAGAACTGGTAAGGAAGGATATGTTTGGGATAGGATGAGGTGTCTTTTTGATATTTTTTCAACATGGGATGTTCTTTTGATGATATAAGCCTTCTTTTGATTTTTACCTAACAACAATCGACAACCATCAAGTCTTATCCCACTAGGTGAGGTCGGCTATATAGATCCTTCTATGTCATTGGGCTCTATCCCCTACTATATCAGCATCTATATTTAAATAAATTTTATCTTATTTTATTGTTACTAATCAAGTCGTTTTTGATCTTCCTCTTCCTCGTTTGATATATACATTTGTCATTGTTTTACATCGTCTAACTGAAGCATTTATTAGTCATCTAAATACATGTCCGTACCACCTTAAATGTGTCTCTCGGAGCTTTCCTTCAATAAATGCAACTTCGACTTTCTCTCTAATACTCATTTCTTATTTCGTCTATTCTCGTATATTCGCACATCTACCTCTTAACATCCTCATTTCTTTTGATTTTTACCCAAATGAAAAAAAAAGGTTCTCCATAAGATCTAGTTTACTCATGTATAATCCACAGTAAAACATAATAATGAGTTTATAGTATGACCTTTGAAGATTTATATATTAAGCAGGGGGAAGCAATTGCTCAATTAATTCTTGAAAGAATTTCTACACCACCCCTAACAATGGTTCCCTGTCTTGAAAGCACCATAAGAGGTCCGTAAGGATTTGGATCAACATCAACATCCTCCAGAGCCATACAAATGAGGACCCCTGAGTGGGACTTTTGATCTGTTGGTTTAATTACTTTGGATACTGAATGTTGTTCTGGGGGTACAAGAATACGCATAAGGTTATCCCACTCAGGGGTCCTCATTTGTATGGCTCTGGAGGATGTTGATGTTGATCCAAATCCTTGCGGACCTCTTATGGTGCTTTCAAGACAGGGAACCATTGTTAGGGGTGGTGTAGAAATTCTTTCAAGAATTAATTGAGCAATTGCTTCCCCCTGCTTAATATATAAATCTTCAAAGGTCATATTAAAAACCAAAATTTTAATTTCCCCTCCATAATCTGAATCAATAACTCCTGCACCAATCACAATACCGCTGATCCGGCCCGTAATATGTCCTTCAGAATAGCGAACGCTATTCTGTATAAAGATCATCCCCCTGGTCCTATTTTATAATTATCACAAATATGTAAATCATACCCTGCTGCTCCAGGTGTTCTCCTGTTGGAGTAATGGCTTCAGGATGCATCCTCATTACTTCGAAAACTGGTTCTTCAGTGATTAATACTGATAATATTTCTCTTTCCGGTGAACATGCTTCCACACCATCTTCATTTGCAGTAATTGACCTGGGTTCTGCAATGGGTTTATATCCTTGGAACTGTAGGGAGACGCTTCCATCTAGTAATGTCCTAGTATCAACCCTAGTTGGAGTCATAGGGTTTCTTCGTTGAGTTGGTCTTAAGATCCACCGTTGCTGTTGTAGTTCATCCGTGGTAAATCTTGAACCGGGTAATGCAATAACTCCCCTACTAGCAAGATAATCTGCAACATTCTGTACATTGTAAGTAAAATTTGTAAAGCTAGTACTGGTTAATCGACCAACCATCATTCTAGTAATTAACAGATTACTAGATCCCCCTTGCCAGTCCTGATATCCTCGAGTCTAAACGGATATTTCTATATGATTTGCAAAATCTTCCAGATTCATCATCATATTTGGAATTACATAAACCATTTGCGTTCCTCTTGTCAGATCCATTTCCATGGTAGCAATAATAGATCTGTCTCCATACCACCTTGTGTCTCGTAAGATTACAAATATCATAACACTCGTATTTCTTCTGTGGAGAGTATATATTCTTATCATGACAAGCCCCATATGTATATGAAAGAACCCTGATTCTCTTAAAGCTTGATGACTCTGCTCTGTGACAAGTGGTAGATCAACTTGTCCTTCTTCTACACACAGAATATCTTCTTCCGAGTAATGCTGATATACTCGGTGTTGTGTAGGTTGAAAACCGGTTGAATATAGTACCTTAGCGGATACCAAGCTTGCTCTTCGAGATCTAGAAATCTCCAACTGTTCTTCTGGATTAACTTGGCTTTCAATGGTTCTTCGGTATCTCCTTTGACTAGGCAGAATTCGTCTTTGCAGGTTGAATAATCTTCTCTGCCCTATTCTGTAATCTCTGATTTGATCCTCCGTACTTGGTACCTGGAGGTCTGTAGGAGTTATAACTGCTGGTGGTCTTGTGCTTGTAGAAGTTCTTGCCGCCATCACTTTTCTTTTTCTTTTTGAAGAATATCAGAGGGATTCCGGAATACCAATATAGAACCTTTCTTTCTTGGGATTACTGTTTCAGTTCCCAAATTCAAACCAGAAATCCTTTTGGCTAAATCGTCAATAGCTCCTTCAAGTTCCTTTGGTGCGGAGGTTGATGCACTTGAGGTTTGCTTCAGATTCTTAACTTGATTCTGAAGATCCTGCAGCTGGTTATGAATTTCAATTATAAGAGATAATAAGGTGTTATTTTGTTTTATTAACACCTTCTGAAAATCAAAGGCTGATTTTAATTGGGATGGTATAGAAAATCCTTGAGCAGGTGCTTCAATGTTTTCTGTGGCTTTTAGTGCATTAACATAGGCTGAATTTTCCGACTGCTTGTCCCAATTTCCACTCATCCGCTAATCAAACTCTTTACCTCTTATAGAATTGTTTCTACTTCTTTGAACTTTTTCTTCAACTCTTCTGCTACTTTTATTACTCTAGGCTGATCTAGAGCTTCAGCTATGACTATTTTTACTTCCTTTTTAGTCACAGGTTGATTTAGCAAAATTTCTTTTTCTAAAGAACTTACGGCTGTTCTGAGCTTAGTAACTTCCCTTTTTAACACCTCGTTTTCCTCTTTCAAGGAATAGAAGTGTTTTAGTGTTACTTTTGAAAGAAGAGAAATCTTGTTGTGGATTGTTTCAAGGTTATGGGCTAGATCGCTAGTTGTAGGTTTTGGGCTTTCTGCAAGATTAAGATATTCTAGGTTCGGGTTTCGAGTTTTCTCATACCACTCTCTTATATTTTTCTCGAATTTTTCACTCATTTAGAAGATTTGCTTATCTTACTTCTACTTACAGCTTAGGAACCTGTAAAATTTTCATGCTCATCTGACGAACTTAGCTCTCTGGGAGACTTATAAGTACTACAGTCTTTTGCAATCAATTAACAGATTCGGTCGCCTTATTATAGAACTAAGATTTACTAATCACTGTGTCTTCTAATTTCAAAATTTATTCCAGAAATATCCCCAATTTTAAGACTTCAAGCTTACCGTCTTACGCACTTACTAGCCTTGCGGATAAACCGGACCAAGGAAGCATGTCGAGTCTCCACCTTTCATCTTTGTGGTTAATTTCCAGGTAACAAATTTGAAACCAAGTAATATGTGATTATATAAAGAGAATAGGTATGTACCCGTACCTTCACCTAGAGTTTGGATTTTTAGCCTTGCATAATCAACTAGCTCTGATACCAAAAATGGATCGACTTTCCAAAAATTTGAAAAAAAAACCTGAGACGATGCTCGGAGTTTTGATTTCTTTTAGAAAGATTTTAACACAACCCTGCTTTCTAGCACACTTGCACACTTGCATACTGAAAACTCTTACCTGACCCAGTGATAAAGTCAGTGAAGGCGATCCACGGAACCCGAGATGACTTATTTCTGACCATCTTGTTGTAAAAACTGATTATCGCCTGACAGTTTGTTCTCAGGGTAATTTCTTCTTTATCCAAATAATGGATCTTCAGGGCACTCATAGTTTCCATAGCAGCGAATATTTCCGCATCTATGACTGATTTAATTATTGGAAATTTACCATGAGCATAGGCACAGACTTTTTCAGTGCTTCTTGGATCATATTTGGAGTTCTTCCATTTGCACACTCCACCCCATCCGGTCATGCATCCATCAGTCTCAAGTATAATATAAGTTTGCTCAGGTGGAAGTTCTAAGTCTGGCAGCTGTTGGATTTGGGCTTTGATCTCCTTGACTAAGGCCCAATCTGATGGCTTCATTCGTTTATCACCATGAATAGAAGTCTTTTCATATAACGACCCCAGTTTAGCACTTAGGTTTGGAATATATGTCCGGGCATAGTTAAGAATACCGAGCCAAGACCTCAAACCTTTCTTCTCCTTCAAACTTTCTTCCTTGAATTCTGCAATCTTTTTTATTATATGAGGTTGTAATTTTAACTTTCCTTCTCCTATCTCTGCTCCCAATAATTCAATCTGCGAGACCGCCAATTTGCACTTGGTGGGGGATAAAACTAATCTATACTTTTCACAGATGTTTAGCATAATTTCCAGATGCTTCACATGCTCTTTCTCTGAATTTGAGAAAACAAGAATGTCATCAATATATACAGAAATAAATTCTTTTGTACCTTTAAAACATTGGTCCATCTTTCGTTGAAAAATTGCCGGTGCATTCTTTAATCCGAATGACATTGCTAGCCATTCATAAAGACCAGAAAGGCATATAAATGTCGTCCATTCAATTGAGGCAGGTTCCATGACAACTTGATAAAATCCAGACTTTAGATCAAATTTTGAATAGATTTTTGAGTTGCCGACTTTCTTGAGAATAGTATTTATGCTCGCAAATCAGATTGATCCTTATAGTATTATTAGAGCGTCCTAGAATCAACACCATACGCCCTTTCCTTTTACCTTTTTCCGGATCGATCAATGCCGTTCCTCGACAACGATCATAGCCATCGCTCTATGTCGACTTTGTCAGCGAATGACTCTTAATCCTAAGAGTATATCACCGTGCTTTTGGAAAGCTGTCTTCATTGCAGGAGTAACATGGGACAATGGTTTATCCTGGATAGTGATATCTGGATTAATAACATCTATTTTGCAGAGAATCCCATTCTTTGACCAGTGTTGCAATGGATTGTCCCTAATAAATCCTTGATCCTTTAACCTGCTTAATAGAGGTCCATGTTTCTGTAGTATAAACGTATTTGAAGGGGTTGCAGTAAAGAATATCTTCTCCTGGATTTCCAAGTATTCCATTTTCTTCAAATCAAGTTCTATCTTGATGTAATCGTAGGATTCAGAGTAATAGTAGTTATATTTTATGTATGTTACAGTGTTACCTTCTATGCGAACTCCTCCTTGCATTCCCCTGATAAAATTTCCTCCGAGGACCATCTGAATTCCTTCTCCTAATGTCATTTCAAATGAATAAGTGAATGGAATTCTGAATTTGTTTTCACAGATTTTCATTTGTCCTCCTTTAAACTTCCAATTTGCTACTTGCTTTGAATTTACTCCATTGATAATGACAGTGTAAGGATTCTTCTCCAGTGCTTGTGCTGGTACGAATTTTTGGTCAACACAGCAAGTTGTGGCACCAGTATCTAGAATAGTGTTTACCTGGAATGGAGGAATAGTCGGTATTTCAATTTCAACTGTTATATGGTATAGCCGATTCAAAGTTATTTTTGGATGGTATTGTTCGCCTGTGGTCGGAAATATAGATATTTCCAGAAAATATAATTGCTCTTTCCCTTTCTGCAAGTTTTGGAGGTTTAATTGTTGTAGCTCCTCAGCCAATTCATTAGTTAATGTGGTTTCTGCTTCTTGATTTTGCTTCAGAACTCTGTCTAATTCTGCTTGCAATCTTTTGATTTCAGCCTGTAAATAGTCTATGTAGCCAAATAATTCAACAATTAAATTATTTTCTTCATACTGTAGGAAGGGCGTGATAGTCCGAGTTTCGCCAAATAATAATCAACATAAGGTACAGCAGAATCAGATTCGAGCAATGTCTTCGCTCTTCAGGTCATTATCAGTATCACAAAAATTACATTTGATAAACGGTATTAACTTCGATTTACCGCTCGGCCGCAATAAAATCGCTCCTCCGCGTCTATTCAACTCGCCATCCCCGCGTGGTTCTCCTATCAGAACGAACATAGACTCATTTATCGAAGCACATCGTCGCAGATCGCAATGTCGCTCGCAGATTCTCTCCTTCTCGACATACCGCAGATAACATCACTATCGCTTTCATCTAGGTCCATGATACTATGTCAAAATCCTCCGTAAGTTTAGTTCATCGATCATCGCAACTCTTTCTTCAGGCTAATTTTATTACGACATTCCTCGCAAATGTCCTTCCCCGCATACGTAAACATTCTGACTTCTTTACTCTTGTTCTCATTATTTGATATTTTCTCTTATCACTGCACATGTGATTCAGGCGGTTCGCTTTATAAGTATTTGATTTCCGCAATCCATACTTCTTTCTCTCGCCTTGATAATAGCTGGGTATAGGAATTTGAGAGCAAAACCGAAGGTCCTTCAAACTTCTCTGTAGGGTTGCCTGCTTACACATTTCTGTAAGCTCTTGGTATGCATGATGTATTCTTGGTAAAACCCCAATAGTGTTTCCCCTGAATTTTTCTTGAAATCTTGATTCTAAATGGCGCCCAATAAGTGATGGCATGTTTCGGTAAAATTTGCTAGACAACTCTTCATTTATAAACATTCGGCCTGTTCTTGTAGCTAGGTCTTTGTATGTATTCATATAATTCACCAAATCCTTGGTACTATTACATACTAACCTTTCAAGATCAAGGTATGCTTGATTTTGTTCCGCAGTGGTTCCTGAGGCTGGATCTTCAAGGGTGATAATCCGCCGAATTTGTGACAAAATATTTTGGGTTTCGTCAGCAACATTAATTAACTTATCATATTGATCTGGGAACATCATCCGCCACCGGATAAATGTCTTCTTTTCTTTCTCTCCCAGTAGATTTTCCACATACTGCACTTTGGTTCTTTTGTCAGGCCAAATCTTTGAGTCTACCACGTTGCAACCAATGTGCTTCTAAAAAATGAGTCTATGTTCGTTCTGATAGGAGAACTACAGGGATGGCAAGTTCAAATAGACCTGCTAGAGGAGCAATTTTATCACAAAGACATACGGTGTAACAGTTAATAAAATTGGTGGTCTCAGGTTTGTAGAGGTTCTCACGCCATCACTTTTCTTTTTCTTTTTGAAGAATATCAGAGGGATTCCGGAAAGTCGATCCATTTTTGGTATCAGAGCTAGTTGATTATGCAAGGCTAAAAATCCAAACTCTAGGTGAAGGTACGGGTACATACCTATTCTCTTTATATAATCACATATTACTTGGTTTCAAATTTGTTACATGGAAATTAACCACAAAGATGAAAGGTGGAGACTCGACATGCATCCTTGGTCCGGTTTATCTGCAAGGCTAGTAAGTGCGTAAGACGGTAAGCTTGAAGTCTTAAAATTGGGGATATTTCTGGAATAAATTTTGAAATTAGAAGACACAATGATTAGTAAATCTTAGTTCTATAATAAGGCGACCGAATCTGTTAATTGATTGCAAAAGACTGCAGTACATATAAGTCTCCCAGAGAGCCAAGTCCGTCAGGTGAGCATGAAAATTTTACAGGTTCCTAAGCTGTAAGTAGAAGTAAGATAAGCAAATCTTCTAAATGAGTGAAAAATTCGAGAGAAATATAAGAGAGTGGTATGAGAAAATCCGAAACCCGAATCTAGAATATCTTAATCTTGCAGAAAGCCCAAAACCTACAACTAGCGATCTAGCCCATAACCTTGAAACAATCCACAACAAGATTTCTCTTCTTTCAAAAGTAACACTAAAATACTTCTATTCCTTGAAAGAGGAAAACGAGATGTTAAAAAGGGAAGTTACTAAGCTCAGAACAGCCGTAAATTCTTTAGAAAAAGAAATTTTGCTAAATCAACCTGTGACTAAAAAGGAAGTAAAAATAGCCATAGCTGAAGCTCTAGATCAGCCTAGAGTAATAAAAGTAGCAGAAGAGTTGAAGAAAAAGGTCAGAGAAGTAGAAACAATTCTACAAGAGGTAAAGAGTTTGATTGGCGGATGAGTGAAAATTGGGACAAGCAGTCAGAAAATTCAGCCTATGTTAATGCACTAAAAGCCACAGAAAACATTGAAGCACCCGCTCAAGGATTTTCTGTACCATCCCAATTAAAATCAGCCTTTGATTTTCAGAAGGTGTTAATAAAACAAAATAACACCTTATTATCTCTTATAATTGAAATTCATAACTAGCTGCAGGATCTTCAGAATCAAGTTAAGAATCTGAAGCAAACCTCAAGTGCATCAACCTCCGCACCAAAGGAACTTGAAGGAGCTATTGACGATTTAGCCAAAAGGATTTCTGGTTTGAATTTGGGAACTGAAACAGTAATCCCAAGAAAGAAAGGTTCTATATTGGTATTCCGGAATCCCTCTAATATTCTTCAAAAAGAAAAAGAAAAGTGATGGCAGCAAGAACTTCTACAAGCACAAGACCACCAGCAGTTATAACTCCTACAGACCTCCAGGTACCAAGTACGGAGGATCAAATCAGAGATTACAGAATAGGGCAGAGAAGATTATTCAACCTGCAAAGACGAATTCTGCCTAGTCAAAGGAGATACCGAAGAACCATTGAAAGCCAAGTTAATCCAGAAGAACAGTTGGAGATTTCTAGATCTTAAAGAGCAAGCATGGTACCCGCTGAGGTACTATATTCAACCGGTTTTCAACCTACACAACACCGAGTATATCAGCATTACTCGGAAGAAGATATTCTGTGTGTAGAAGAAGGACAAGTTGATCTACCACTTGTCACAGAGCAGAGTCATTAAGCTTTAAGAGAATCAGGGTTCTTTCATATATATATATGGGGCTTGTCTTGATAAGAATATATACTCTCCACAGAAGAAATACGGGTATTATGATACTTGTAATCTTACGAGACACAAGGTGGCGTGGAGACAGATCTATTATTGCTACCATGGAAATGGATCTGACAAGAGGAATGCAAATGGTTTATGTAATTCCAGATATGATGATGAATCTGGAAGATTTTGCAAATCATATAGAAATATCCGTTCAGACTCGAGGATATCAGGACTGGCAAGGGGGATCTAGTAATCTGTTAATTACTAGAATGATGGTTGGTCGATTAACCAATACTAGTTTTACAAATTTTACTTAAAATGTGCAGAATGTTGCAGATTATCTTGCTAGTAGGGGAGTTATTGCATTACCCGGTTCAAGATTTACCACGGATGAACTACAACAGCAACGGTGGATCTTAAGACCAACTCAACGAAGAAACCCTATGGCTCCAACTAGGGTCGATACTGTGACATTACTAGACGGAAGCGCCTCTACGCCTAAGGATATACACCCATTGCAGAACCCAGGGCAATTACTGCAAATGAGGATGATGTGGAAGCATGTTCACCGGAAAGAGAAATATTATCAGTATTAATCACTGAAGAACCAGTTTTCGAAGTGATGAGGATGCATCCTGAAGCCATTACTCCAATTAGGAGAACACCTGGAGCAGCAGGGTATGATTTACATATTTGTGATAATTATAAAATAGGACCAGGGGACAGGTCTTTGCTTTATACAGGATTAGCATTCGCTATTTTTGAAGGACATTATGACCGCATTGCAGCCAGATCAGGCAGTGCATGGAGGAAAGATTTATATATTAAGCAGGGGGAAGCAATTGCTCAATTAATTCTTGAAAGAAATTCTACACCACCCCTAACAATGGTTCCCTGTCTTGAAAGCACCATAAGAGGTCCGCAAGGATTTGGATCAACATCAACATCCTCCAGTGCCATACAAATGAGGACCCCTGAGTGGGATAATCTTATGCGTATTCTTATACCACCAGAACAACATTCAGTATCTAAAGTAATTAAACCAACAGAATCAAAAGTACCATCAGAAAAAGATTCGGATGCTGACCGAGCATGGAAAAATTGGCTAGAAGAAGAACATCTTATAACATTACAAGACACTATTGAATGGACCAATCCATTCGCGGAAGGTGGTGGAAGTGATAATGAATATTTATCCACGATGATTTTGTGATAATGTTATTGCATATTAGAAGGCGATTATGATATGGATTATCTAAAGCGGAAGGACAAAGGACGAATTCTGGCGTCATCAGTAGTTTCTTCTTCTTTTAATCCACCAGAGGACACAATGATGGGACCACCTCAGTATGGTCTAGCAGATGAAAGGCCAACAACATCAAACCCATACAAAAATATTGATTTCATGGGTGCAAGAATTGGAAAGTTCAGAAAAGCCTATAGCAATGAGCAATGGACACTTCCTTTAGCCCAGCACACAACAGGTGCAATGTTAGTACTTCATAACAATATTGGGCTATATAATGATGTTATATCCAGGTGGGAATCCATAACCACTAACGTGGTAGGCTCAAAGATTTGGCCTAACAAAAGAACCAAAGTGCAGTATGTGGAAAATCTACTGGGAGAGATAGAAAAGAAGACATTTATCTCGTGGCGGATGCTGTTCCCAGATCAATATGATAAGTTAATTAATGCTGCTGACGAAACCCAAAATATTTTGTCACAAATTCTATGATTATCACCTCAAGATCCACTCAGAACCATCATGAACAAAATCAAGCATACTCGATCTCAAAGGTTAGTATGTAATGGTACCAAGGATTTGGTGAATTATATGAATACATACAAAGACCTAGCTGCAAGAACAGGTCGGATGTTTATAAATGAAGAGTTGTCTAGCAAATTTTACCGAAAGATGCTACCACTTATTGGGCGCCATTTAGAATCAAGATTTCAAGAAAAATTCAGGGGAAACACTATTGGGGTTTTACCAAGAATACATTATGCATATCAAGAGCTTACAGAAATGTGTAAGCAGGCAACCCTACAGAGAAGTTTGAAGGACCTTCAATTTTGCTCTCAAATTCCTATACTCAGCTATTATCAGGGCGAGAGAAAGAAGTATGGATTGCGGAAATCAAATACTTATAAAGGCAAACCGCACAAATCACATGTGCGAGTGATAAAGAGAAAATATCAAAATGACAGAACAAGAGTAAAGAAGTGCAAATGTTTCATATGCGGGGAAGGACATTTCGCCAGGGAATGTCATAATAAGATTGGCAACAAAGAAAGAGTTGCGATGATCAATGAACTAGACTTACCAGAGGATTTTTACATAGTATTCTCATGACCTGCATTTAAAGCGAGTGATGCTATCTGCAGTATGTCCGAAGGAGAGAATGCAATAGAACAACATTGCAATGCTGCAACCAATGTGCTTCCAATAAATGAGTCTATGTTCGTTCTGATAGGAGAACCACAGAGATGGCAAGTTCAAATAGACCTGCCAGAGGAGCAATTTTATTGCTAGCACAGATGGCAGGTAAATCAAGAAGTTAATACTTCATTTATCAAATGTAATTTTTGTGGTACAGTGACAACACAGAGCCAGAAGACATTGCTCAGAATGCAGATTTCATCACCTGCACCTTTATGTTCGATTATTATTCAAGATCAAACTCGAGACTATGCCGCCACTTCCCTACAAGTACGAAGAAAATAATTTAATTGTTGAATTATTTGGCTACATAGACTATTTACGTCAAATCGTAAGATCGTGCACTGTATTGCAGTTCGCTTAAATCAAGAAGCAGAAACCACATTAACTAATGAATTGGTCGAGGAGCTACAACAATTAAACCTCCAAGACTTGCAGAAAGGGAAAGAGCAATTACATTTTCTGGAAATATTCAGATTTCGCCACAGCAAATAATACCATCCAAAAAGAACTTCAATCGGCTATACCATACGACAAATAAATCAAATACCGACTATTCCTCCATTCAAGGTAAATGCTATTCTAGATATCGTGCCACAACTCTGGTAATTAAAGATCCGCATCAAAGACAAGCTAATCGAGAAGAATCCTTACACTGTCATTATCAATGGAGTAAATTCAAAGCAAGTAGCAAATTGGAAGTTCAAAGGAGGACAAATGAAAATCGATGAAAACAAATTGTAATTCCATTCACTTATTCATTCAAATGACATTAGAGAAGGAATTGTACGGTCCCTGAGGAAATTTTATCAGTGGGAACGCAAGGAGGAGTTCGCATGTAAGGTAACATCAGTAACCTTCTATAAAAATATAACTACTATCACTACAAATCCTACAACAGATCAAAGAATAAGAACTTCAGCTGGAAGAAATGGAATACTTGGAAATCCAGGAAAAGGTATTCTTTATTGCAACCCCTTCAAATACGTTTATACTACAGAAACATAGACCTCTATTAAGCAGGTTAAAGGATCAAGGATTTATTGGGGACAATCCATTGCAACACTGGTCAAAGAATGGGATTCTCTGCAAAATAGATGTTATTAATCCAGATATCACTATCCAGGATAAACCATTGTCCCATGTTACTCCTGCAATGAAGACAGCTTTCCAAAAGCACGTTGATATACTCTTAGGATTAAGAGTCATTCGCCCCAGTAAAAGTCAACATAGAACGATGGCTATGATTGTTCAATCAGGAACCAGCATTGATCCAGTCACTGGAAAAGAGGTAAAAGGAAAGGAGCGTATGGTGTTCAATTACCGGACGCTCAATGATAATACCTATAAGGATCAATACAGTTTGCTAGGCATAAATACTATTCTCAAGAAAGTCGACAACTCAAAGATCTATTCAAAATTTGATCTAAAGTCTGGATTTCATCAAGTTGCCATGGAACCTGCCTCAATTGAATGGACGACATTTATATGCCCTTCTGGTCTTTATGAATGACTAGCAATGCCATTCGGATTATAGAATGCACCAGCAATTTTTCAATGAAAGATGGACCAATATTTTAATGGTACAGAAGAATTTATTTCTGTATATATTGATGACATTCTTGTTTTCTCAAATTCAGAGAAAGAGCATGTGAAGCATCTGGAAATTATGCTAAACATCTGTGAAAAGCATGGATTAGTTCTATCCCCCACCAAGTGCAAATTGGCGGTCTCGAAGATTGAATTCTTGGGAGCAGAGATAGGAGAAGGAAAGTTAAAATTACAACCTCATATAATCAAAAAGATTGCAGAATTCAAGGAAGAAAGTTCAAGGAGAAGAAAGGCTCGAGGTCTCGCTCAGATTCTTAACTATGCCCGGACATATATTCCAAACCTAAGTGCTAAACTAGGGCCGTTATATGAAAAGACTTCTATTCATGGTGATAAACGAATGAAGCCATCAGATTGGGCCTTAGTCAAGGAGATCAAAGCCCAAATCCAGCAGCTGCCAGACTTAGAACTTCCACCTGAGCAAGCTTATATTATACTTGAGACTGATGGATGCATGACCGGATGGGGTAGAGTGTGCAAATGGAAGAACTCCAAATATGATCCAAGAAGTACTGAAAAAGTCTGTGCCTATGCTCATGGTAAATTTCCAATAATTAAATCAGTCATAGATGCGGAAATATTCGTTGTTATGGAAACTATGAGTGCCCTGAAGATCCATTATTTGGATAAAAAAGAAATTACCTTGAGAACAGACTGTCAGGCGATAATTAGTTTTTACAACAAGATGGTCAGAAATAAGCCATCTTGGGTTCGGTGGATCGCCTTCACTGACTTTATCACTGGGTCAGGTATTAAAGTTAATTTTGAGCACATTGATGCTAAATTAAATGTCTTTGCAGACTCATTGTCAAGGCTAATCTCCGGAAAAGAGATAATCTCTGTACTAACAACGGACAAAGGGAAAGAAAAAATGGATGAAGCAACCAGAGGCAAACAAATCACGGAGGGAATCAGATATCGTGATGAAGAAGAAGAAGCCGCTACAGAATTAGCTGCCTCTCGACGCCATGAATTGTTATCACAATATGAAGAAGTACTGCAGGATATGGGTAAGAATATCTTTACTCCACAGGAACATCAAAAAAGAAGAATGTTGGACAACATTGAGGAACAAGCCTCGCAGAACCTGTATCATGCACTCCAAGAATTGGAGATGATTGAGCAGATGAAAAAATCCGATTTCACGAATAGATGTTACAGAGAAGGTGGATATCAGAACTACTTTCTCAGCGCACTACCGACACTAAAGGAGATAAGAAAGGACCTTTGGAAGGTATCCAATGCTTTAAATTCTGTCCTTGGAAAAATAAAAGCAACACCTCATTAAAACAGAAGCGGTGGTGAGCCCAAAGCAAGACTGAGCCCCGGGGAGCCGTCTTGTCTGAAGGTACAATAATGCAGCAAAAGCCAGATGCTGTAAGCTGTAAAAATTTATCTTTGTGTCTTATCAATCTTTATGTCTTATCTTTATTAGTTGTAAAGAAGTGAGGAAGAGCTGTAAATCCATAGGGAATCATGTGTATCATAATAAAAGGACGATGGGGCTAATAAACGAGCACCCGCTTTAATTATTGATACAACCACATTCCTCTATATAAGGCTACGAGTGCAGAAGGTTTGAGCAGACTTGAGCAACACCAAGCCTACCATTCCTTAGTAAGAGTTTTTAGTGTGCAAGTGTGCTAGAAAGCAAGGTTGTGTTAAAATCTTTCTAAAAGAAATCAAAACTCCGAGCATCGTCTCAGAAATCGGATTCTTTCATCTGCTCAATCATCTCAAATTCTCGGAGTGCATGATACAGGTTCTGCGAGGCTTGTTCCTCAATGTTGTCCAGCATTCTTCTTTTTTGATGTTCCTGTGGGGTAAAGATATTCTTACCCATATCCTGTAGTACTTCATATTGTGATAACAATTCATGGCGTTGAGAGGCAGCTAATTCTGTAGCGACTTCTTCTTCTTCATCAAGGAAATAAATTCTTCTGTACCTTTAAAACATTGGTCCATCTTTCGTTGAAAAATTGCCGGTGTATTCTTTAATTTGAATGACATTGCTAGCCATTCATAAAGACCAGAAGGGCATATAAATGTCGTCCATTCAATTGAGGCAGGTTTCATGGCAACTTGATGAAATCCAGACTTTAGATCAAATTTTGAATAGATTTTTGAGTTGCCGACTTTCTTGAGAATAGTATTTATGCTTGGCAAACTGTATTGATCCTTATATGTATTATCATTGAGCGTCCGGTAATTTAACACCATACGCTCCTTTCCTTTTACCTCTTTTCCAGTGACTGGATCAATGCTGGACGAATGGCTCTTAATCCTAAGAGTATATCAACGTGCTTTTGGAAAGCTGTCTTCATTGCAGGAGTAACATGGGACAATGGTTTATCCTGGATAGTGATATCTGGATTAATAACATCAATTTTGCAGAGAATCCCATTCTTTGATCAGTGTTGCAATGGATTGTCCCCAATAAATCCTTGATCCTTTAACCTGCTTAATAGAGGTCCATTTTTCTGTAGTATAAACGTATTTAAAGGGATTGTAGTAAAGAATATCTTTTCCTGGATTTCCAAGTATTCCATTTCTTCCAGCTGAAGTTCTTCTATTGCTAATGCAACTGTAGGATTTGTAGCAATAGTAGTTATATTTCTATAGAAGGTTACAGTGTTACCTTCTATCCGAACTCCTTGCATTCCCCTGATAAAATTTCCTCCGAGGACCATCTGAATTCCTTCTCCTAATGTCATTTCAAATGAATAAGTGAATGGAATTCTGAATTTGTTTTCACCGATTTTCATTTGTCCTCCTTTGAACTTCCAATTTGCTACTTGCTTTGTATTTACTCCATTGATAATGACAGTGTAAGGATTCTTCTCCGGTGCTTGTGCTGGTACGGATCTTTGATCAACACAGCAGGTTGTGGCTCATGTCATAATCGCCTTCATTAATATGTGCAATCTGTTCATCACAAAAATCAGAATCAGCAGATAAATATTCATTATCACTTCCACCACCTTCCGCGAATGGATTGGTCCATTCAATAGTGTCTTGTAATGTTATAAGATGTTCTTCTTCTAGCCAATTTTTCCATGCTCGGTCAGCATTCGAATCTTGTTCTGATGGTACTTTTGATTCTGTTGGTTTAATTACTTTGGATACTGAATGTTGTTCTGGTGGTACAAGAATACGCATAAGGTTATCCTACTCAGGGGTCCTCATTTGTATGGCTCTGGAGGATGTTGATGTTGATCCAAATCCTTGCGGACCTCTTATGGTGCTTTCAAGACAGGGAACCATTGTTAGGGGTGGTGTAGAAATTCTTTGAAGAATTAATTGAGCAATTGCTTCCCTCTGCTTAATATATAAATCTTCAAAGGTCATATTAAAAACCAGAATTTTAATTTCCCCTCTATAATCTGAATCAATAACTCCTGCACCAATCACAATACCTTTCCTCCATGCACTGCCTGATCTGGCTACGATGTGGCCATAATGTCCTTCAGGAATAGCGAACGCTAATCCTGTATAGAGCAAAGATCTGTCCCCTAGTCCTATTTTATAATTATCACAAAAATGTAAATCATACCCTGCTGCTCCAGGTGTTCTCCTGATTGGAGTAATGGCTTCAGGATGCATCCTCATCACTTCGAAAACTGGTTCTTCAGTGATTAATACTGATAATATTTCTCTTTACGGTGAACATGCTTCCACATCATCCTCATTTGCAGTAATTGCCCTGGGTTCTGCAATGGGTGTATATCCTTGGAACTGTAGGGAGACGCTTCCATCTAGTAATGTCCTGGTATCAACCCTAGTTGGAGCCATAGGGTTTCTTCGTTGAGTTGGTCTTAAGATCCACCGTTGCTGTTGTAGTTCATCCGTGGTAAATCTTGAACCGGATAATGCAATAACTCCCCTACTAGCAAGATAATCTGCAACATTCTGTACATTGTAAGTAAAATTTGTAAAGCTAGTATTGGTTAATCGACCAACCATCATTCTAGTAATTAACAGATTACTAGATCCCCCTTGCCAGTCCTGATATCCTCGAGTCTGAACAGATATTTCTATATGATTTGCAAAATCTTCCAGATTCATCATCATATCTAGAATTACATAAACCATTTGTGTTCCTCTTGTCAGATCCATTTCCATGGTAGCAATAATAGATCTGTCTCCACGCCACCTTGTGTCTCGTAAGATTACGAGTATCATAACACTCGTATTTCTTCTGTGGAGAGTATATATTCTTCTCATGATAAGCCCCATATGTATACGAAAGAACCCTGATTCTCTTAAAGCTTGATGACTCTGCTCTGTGACAAGTGGTAGATCAACTTGTCCTTCTTTTACACACTGAATTTCTTCTTCCGAGTAATGCTGATATACTCGGTGTTGTGTAGGTTGAAAACCGGTTGAATATAGTACCTCAGCGGGTACCATGCTTGCTCTTCGAGATCTAGAAATCTCCAACTGTTCTTCTGGATTAACTTGGCTTTCAATGGTTCTTCGGTATCTCCTTTGACTAGGCAGAATTCGTCTTTGCAGGTTGAATAATCTTCTCTGCCCTATTCTGTAATCTCTGATTTGATCCTCCGTACTTGGTACCTGGAGGTCTGTAGGAGTTATAACTGCTGGTGGTCTTGTGCTGGTAGAAGTTCTTACTTGCGTCACTTTTCTTTTTCTTTTTGAAGAATATCAGAGGGATTCCGGAATACCAATATAGAACCTTTCTTTCTTGGGATTACTGTTTCAGTTCCCAAATTCAAACCAGAAATCCTTTTGGCTAAATCGCCAATAGCTCCTTCAAGTTCTTTTGGTGCGGAGGTTGATGCACTTGAGGTTTGCTTCAGATTCTTAACTTGATTCTGAAGATCCTGCAGCTGGTTATGAATTTCAATTATAAGAGATAATAAGGTGTTATTTTGTTTTATTAACACCTTCTGAAAATCAAAGGCTGATTTTAATTGGGATGGTAAAATCCTTGAGAGTGTGATGTTTTCTGTGGCTTTTAGTGCATTAACATAGGCTGAATTTTCCGACTGCTTGTCCCAATTTCCACTCATCCGCCAATCAAACTCTTTACCTCTTGTAGAATTGTTTTTACTTCTTTGACCTTTTTCTTCAACTCTAGAGCTTCAGCTATGGCTATTTTTACTTCCTTTTTAGTCACAGGTTGATTTAGCAAAATTTCTTTTTCTAAAGAACTTACGGCTGTTCTGAGCTTAGTAACTTTCCTTTTTAACACCTCGTTTTCCTCCTTCAAGGAATAGAAGTGTTTTAGTGTTACTTTTGAAAGAGGAGAAATCTTGTTGTGGATTGTTTCAAGGTTATGGGCTAGATCGCTAGTTGTAGGTTTTGGGCTTTCTGCAAGATTAAGATATTCTAGGTTCGAGTTTCGGGTTTTCTCATACCACTCTCTTATATTTTTCTCGAATTTTTCACTCATTTAGAAGATTTGCTTATCTTACTTCTACTTACAGCTTAGGAACCTGTAAAATTTTCATGCTCATCTGACGGACTTGGCTCTCTGGGAGACTTATAAGTACTGCAGTCTTTTGTAATCAATTAACAGATTCGGTTGCCTTATTATAGAACTAAGATTTACTAATCATTGTGTCTTCTAATTTCAAAATTTATTCCAGAAATATCCCCAATTTTAAGACTTCAGGCTTACCGTCTTACGCACTTACTAGCCTTGCGGATAAACCGGACCAAGGATGCATGTCGAGTCTCCACCTTTCATCTTTGTGGTTAATTTCCAGGTAACAAATTTGAAACCAAGTAATATGTGATTATATAAAGAGAATAGGTATGTACCCGTACCTTCACCTAGAGTTTGGATTTTTAGCCTTGCATAATCAACTAGCTTTGATACCAAAAACGGATCGACTTTCCAAAAATTTGAAAAGAAAACCTGAGACGATGCTCGGAGTTTTGATTTCTTTTAGAAAGATTTTAACACAACCCTACTTTCTAGCACACTTGCACACTTGCACACTAAAAACTCTTACTAAGGAATGGTAGGCTTGGTGTTGCTCAAGTCTGCTCAAACCTTCTGCACTCGTAGCCAGAGGAATGTGGTTGTATCAATAATTAAAGCGGGTGTTCGTTTATTAGTCCCATCGTCCTTTTATTATGATACTCATGATTCTCTATGGCTTTACAGCTCTTCCTCACTTCTTTACAGCTAATAAAGATAAGACATAAAGATTGATAAGACACAAAGATAAATTTTTACAGCTTGCAGCATCTGACTTTTGCTGCATTATTGTACCTTAAGACAAGATGGCTCCCCGGGGCTCAGTCTTGCTTTGGGCTCACCACTGCTTCTGTTTTAATGAGGTGTTGCTTTTATTTTTCCAAGGACAGAATTTAAAGCATTGTATACCTTCCAAAGGTCCTTTCTTATCTCCTTTAGTGTCGGTAGTGCGCTGAGAAAGTAGTTCTGATATCCACCTTCTCTGTAACATCTATTCGTGAAATCGGATTTTTCATCTCGCTTCAATCATCTCCATTCGAGTGTACGATATGTGTTCGCGAGGCTTGCTCTCAATGTCATAACATTCTTCTTTTTTGATGTTCCTGTGGAGTAAAGATATTCTTACCCATATCCTGTAGTACTTCTTCATATTGCGATAACAATTCATGGCGTCGAGAGGCAGCTAATTCTGTAGCGGCTTCTTCTTCATCACGATATCTGATTCCCTTCGTGATTTGTTTGCCTCTGGTTGCTTCATCCATTTTTTCTTTCCCTTTGTCCGTTGTTAGTACAGAGATTATCTCTTTTTCGAAGATTAGCCTTGACAATGAGTCTGCAAAGACATTTAATTTAGCATCAATGTGCTCAAAATTAACTTTAATACCTGACCCAGTGATAAAGTCAGTGAAGGCGATCCACCGAACCCGAGATGGCTTATTTCTGACCATCTTGTTGTAAAAATTGATTATCGCCTGACAGTCTGTTCTCAGGGTAATTTTTTCTTTATCCAAATAATGGATCTTCAGGGCACTCATAGTTTCCATAACAACGAATATTTCCCCATCTATGACTGATTTGATTATTGGAAATTTAGCATGAGCATAGGCACAAACTTTTTCAGTGCTTCTTGGATCATATTTGGAGTTCTTCCATTTGCACACTCCACCCCATCCGGTCATGCATCCATCAATCTCAAGTATAATATAAGCTTGCTCAGGTGGAAGTTCTAAGTCTGGCAGCTGCTGGATTTGGGCTTTGATCTCCTTGACTAAGGCCCAATCTGATGGCTTCATTCGTTTATCACCATGAATAGAAGTCTTTTCATATAACGTCCCCAGTTTAGCACTTAGGTTTGGAATATATGTCTGGGCATAGTTAAAAATACCGAGCCAAGACCTCAAACCTTTCTTCTCCTTCAAACTTTCTTCCTTGAATTCTGCAATCTTTTTGATTATATGAGGTTGTAATTTTAACTTTCCTTCTCCTATCTCTGCTCCCAAGAATTCAATCTTCGAGACCGCCAATTTGCACTTGGTGGGGGATAGAACAAATCCATGCTTTTCACAGATGTTTAGCATAATTTCCAGATGCTTCACATGCTCTTTCTCTGAATTTGAGAAAACAAGAATGTCATCAATATATACAGAAATAAATTCTTCTGTACCTTTAAAACATTGGTCCATCTTTCGTTGAAAAATTGTCGGTGCATTCTTTAATCCGAATGGCATTGCTAGCTATTCATAAAGACCAGAAGGGCATATAAATGTCGTCCATTCAATTGAGGCAGGTTCCATGGCAACTTGATGAAATCCAGACTTTAGATCAAATTTTGAATAGATCTTTGAGTTGCCGACTTTCTTGAGAATAGTATTTATGCCTGGCAAACTGTATTGATCCTTATAGGTATTATCATTGAGCGTCCGGTAATTGAACATCATACGCTCCTTTCCTTTTACCTCTTTTCCAGTGACTGGATTAATGCGGGTTCCTGATTGAACGATCATAGCCATCGTTCTATGTCGACTTTTGCTGGGGCGAATGACTCTTAATCCTAAGAGTATATCAACGTGCTTTTGGAAAGTCGTTCATCAGTAGAGTAACACGACAATGGTTTATCCTGGATAGTGATATCTGGATTAATAACATCTATTTTGCAGAGAATCCCATTCTTTGACCAGTGTTGCAATGGATTGTCCCCAATAAATCCTTGATCCTTTAACCTGCTTAATAGAGGTCCATGTTTCTATAGTATAAACGTATTTGAAGGGGTTGCAGTAAAGAATACCTTTTCCTGGATTTCCAAGTATTCCATTTCTTCCAGCTGAAGTTCTTCTATTGCTAATGCAACTGTAGGATTTGTAGCAATAGTAGTCATATTTCTATAGAAGGTTACAGTGTTACCTTCTATGCGAACTCCTCCTTGCATTCCCCTGATAAAATTTCCTCCGAGGACCATCTGAATTCCTTCTCCTAATGTCATTTCAAATGAATAAGTGAATGGAATTCTGAATTTGTTTTCACCGATTTTCATTTGTCCTCCTTTGAACTTCCAATTTGCTACTTGCTTTGAATTTACTCCATTGATAATGACAGTGTAAGGATTCTTCTCCAGTGCTTGTGCTGGTACGGATCTTTGGTCAACACAGCAGGTTGTGGCACCAGTATCTAGAATAGCATTTACCTTGAATGGAGGAATAGTCGGTATTTCAATTTCAACTGTCATATGGTATAGCCGATTCAAAGTTCTTTTTGGATGGTATTGACCGCCTGTGGCCGGAAATACAGATATTTCCAGAAAATGTAATTGCTCTTTCCCTTTCTGCAAGTCTTGGAGGTTTAATTGTTGTAGCTCCTCGACCAATTCATTAGTTAATGTGGTTTCTGCTTCTTGATTTCGCTTCAGAACTCTGTCTAATTCTGCTTGCAATCTTCTGATTTCAGCCTGTAAATAGTCTATGTAGCCAAATAATTCAACAATTAAATTATTTTCTTCATACTTGTAGGGAAGTGGCGGCATAGTCTGAGTTTCAATCTTCAAATAATAATCTGAACATAAGGTACAGGCCGTAAATCTGCATTCTGAGCAATGTCTTCTGGCTCTGTGTTGTCACTGTACCACAAAAATTACATTTGATAAATGAAGTATTAACTTCTTGATTTACCTGCCATCTGTGCTGACAATAAAATTGCTCCTCTGGCAGGTCTATTTGAACTTGCCATCCCTGTGGTTCTCCTATCAGAACGAACATAGACTCATTTATTGGAAGCACATTGGTTGCAGCATTGCAATGTTGCTCTGTTGCATTCTCTCCTTCGGACATACTGCAGATAGCATCACTACTGCTTTCATCTGGGTCCACAGATACTATGTCAAAATCCTCTGGTAAGTCTAGTTCATTGATCATCGCAACTCTTTCTTTGTTGCCAATCTTATTATGACATTCCCTGGCGAAATGCCCTCCTTCCCCGCATATGAAACATTTGCACTTCTTTACTCTTGTTCTGTCATTTTGATATTTTCTCTTTATCACTCGCACATGTGATTTGTGCTGTTTGCCTTTATAAGTATTTGATTTCCGCAATCCATACTTCTTTCTCTCGCTCTGATAATAGCTGGGTATAGGAATTTGAGAGAAAAACTGAAGGTCCTTCAAACTTCTCTGTAGGGTTGTCTGCTTACACATTTCTGTAAGCTCTTGGTATGCATGATGTATTCTTGGTAAAACCCCAATAGTGTTTCTCCTAAATTTTTCTTGAAATCTTGATTCTAAATGGCGCCCAATAAGTGGTGGTATCTTTCGGTAAAATTTGCTAGACAACTCTTCATTTATAAACATCCGGCCTGTTCTTGCAGCTAGGTCTTTGTATGTATTCATATAATTCACCAAATCCTTGGTACCATTACATACTAACCTTTCAAGATCAAGGTATGCTTGATTTTGTTCCGCAGTGGTTCCTGAGGCTGGATCTTCAAGGGTGATAATCCGCTGAATTTGTGACAAAATATTTTGGATTTCGTCAGCAGCATTAATGAACTTGTCATATTAATCTGGGAACAGCATCCGCCACTGGATAAATGTCTTCTTTTCTTTCTCTCCCAGTAGATTTTCCACATACTGCACTTTGGTTCTTTTGTCAGGTCAAATCTTTGAGTCTACCACGTTAGTGGTTATGGATTCTCACCTGGATATAACATCATTATATAGCCCAATATTGTTAGGAAGTACTAACATTGCACCTGTTGTGTGCTGGGCTGAAGGAAGTGTCCATTGCTCATTGCTATAGGCTTTTCTGAACTTCCCAATTCTTGCACCCATGAAATCAATATTTTTGTATGGGTTTGATGTTGTTGGCTTTCATCTGCTGGGCCATACTGAGGTGGTCCTATCATTGTGTCCTCTGGTGGATTAAAAGAAGAAGAAACTACTGATGATGCCAGTTTGAAGGAGAAGAAAGGTTTGAGGTCTTGGCTAAAACTTAAGTGTAAACTGTCTTTAACATCAAACTATCTACTGTGGTAGTCTTAGTGTGGGAACATGTATTGTATTTCATGTTACCAAAAAGAGAGCATGCTGCTGAACTGAAAATCCTTTGGCAATAGCCTTCTGCTTGTGTGTCAGCGCAATCTATATAATGGGATATGAAAGTTTGTTAGGATCTTAAGACTGCCATTGGTTTCTTTCTTTCAGGCTCTTGACATGATTAGGGGGAAAAATATTCTAGTCCTAATGGATTCACACTTGGAGGGAAATTTCTCAACTGAAGAGGCAACTTCAGTTGTCAACCTTGCTTCTCAGTGTTTGCAATATGAACCAAGGGACCGGCCCTACATAAAGAAGCTTGTTGCTACTCTAGCACCACTGCAAACCAAATCAGATGTAAGGGCTTATTTCTTTTCTTAAAAATATATATTTGTATGTTATAATTTTTATCTGTTATGTTTCAAAATCAAACTAGACATAAGTGAGATTCATATTTTCTAAGATAATGCTCTTTGTTTAAACTTTATCCCAATCTCTCCATCTTTCACATGAATTAGTATCGAAAACTGTCTAGCTTTGAAATGTTCTCCAAAAACAGTATTATGTAAACTGGGAGGAACACTATTCTGATGTTGCAGGTGCCATCTCATGTGATGCTGGGAATACAAAAACGTGAAGAAGCTCCTCCCACTACATTGCATCCCTTATCCCCATTGGGAGAAGCATGCTATAGAATGGACCTTGGTGCTATCCATCAGATTTTAGTAATGGCGCATTATAGAGAAGATCAGACAACTAATGAAGTATATTACCTTTCTTGTTATTTATGATTTGTTTGCCTATTTAATCTTCATTCTCTTCCGTTTTATAAATGATGCCATTTTGCCCTTTGGTATCAGCTATCATTCCAGGAGTGGACCCAGCAAATGAGGGATATTCTTGATACTAGAAAGAAGGGGGACTTTGCGTTCCGCGATAAAGATTTGAAGACAGCAATTGAGTGTTACTCACAGGTAACTTGTTTAGCACCCTTGGTAACTTAATACACTATTTGGCTATATGATAAGACTTGCTCCTAAATTCTTGTTTATTATAAAAAAAATGTCATTCGTTGGAGTCCTTTGATCAGTCATCTTATGAATTTAATTTTTTAAGAAACTCATTTTGAACGATTAGCATTTCTTAGTGCAGTTCATAGATGTGGGAACAATGGTCTCACCTACAGTATATGCGAGACGAAGCTTGTGCCATCTTATGTGCGATCAACCAGATGCTGCTCTTCGTGATGCAATGCAAGCACAGTACATCTATCCCGATTGGCCCACAGCATTTTATATGCAAGCAGTAGCCCTTTCTAAGCTCAACATGCAAAACGATACTATGGATATGTTGCAAGAAGCTGCCATGCTAGAAGAAAAGAGGCAAAAGGGTGGAAAAATTCCCTAGGATGCAAAAGTTTCTCGTTTGTTAATCACATTTTCCTGCCCTGTGGTTATTTTTTTCATTGATGGGTTTCGAGCACCATTGCAATGTGATTATTGTTCCAGTCAAAGAAATTGTAACATAGTTAATTCACTTGGATTATGTTGATGTATTTGGGCTGCCCTTTCTTCTGTATTTTTTGTTCTCAGTGTATAGAACATTCAATCAAACCAAATTTGTCGTTTCAGGAACTATATTGCATTTTTCTTCCTTTTTTTTTTTTACATGGTTAGGCAATCGGTGCTCTCCATTATTTATTTTTAATAATCCAGATCTTCAATGTAGCTTCTTCTGATTTGCTTATCAAGTAAATTCAGAAGTGCTCGTTGTCTAGTGGTAAAGTCTGACTATGCAGATGTGTTTTTATAAGCTTGTTCAACAATGAAATCGTATATTTCTTATAAAAATAAATTTTCAATTGGTATTCTAGGTTCATCACATGTAAATATATTTTTTTATATTAATGGTTAGTATATGTGTCGAGAATCAAATTGTATTTGTTTGTGCAGATGTATTGTTTTTATAAGATTGTTGAAGTCGTATATTTCTTAAAAAAATAAATTTTCAATTGGTATTCTAGGTTCATCGCGTGTAAATATTTTTTGATATATTAGGTTAGTATATGTGTCAATAGAGAATTGAATTGTATTTGTTTGAGAGATGTCTCATTTACTTTACTGCTTCGTGTCCGGTACAGTGCTCTTTATTTTTTGTAAAAGTTGGAAATCTCCAGTGCTCTCCATTTTCAATCTCTCTACGGAGTCGAAAATTTCATCTGCTAACCGTTGGTTGATGTAAGTTCAAGTGAGTTAATTGGAAAGTATTTTATACAACTAAAGTAAATTAAGTCGACTAAATACTTATTGAAGGACTAATTGAATTTGAATTATTAAATCGTTCAAGTGAACTTCGTCCATGATAAGTTAATTTTATTATGATCGGTTCTAAGTCTGGATAAAGAAAAGGATTGTGTTAGGTTGTCAGTCAACGTTAAACTAAGATAAATATTCAATGAATTGATTCATTAAATTATTATGCTAATGTTAGGTTGCTCTCCGGAAAGAAGTATTACAGAGTTTGACTGTAACATCTCAACAATAACTGTTATCTCTCCATAACTTAGGTGTACTGATAAATATGCAAGAGTTCGCTTCCAAGATCCAACTGTAACATATCGACAATGACCACTGCATCTCCATGAAAACTTGAGTGTAGTGTTAAATAAATAAAAGTTCTCACAATATAGATTCAGTAAGAACAAATATTATAAAAAACCTAATAGTATAAGATTTGGTACATGGAACATAGAAACCTTCATTGGTAAAGCAATGAAGGTAGTAGATACGATGATTATGAAAAAAATTAATATTTTGTATGTACAAAAGACAAAATGGGTTGGCAAAAAGGCAAAGATGATAGAGAACTCGGATTTTAAGTTATGGTATACAGAAAAGAGTAAAACAAGAAATAAGTAGGTATTATTGTAGATAGTTCGTTAAAAGATGAAGTTGTAGTAGTTAGAAAGGGGGATAAAATTATAGCTATTAAAATAGTAGTGGAGAAAAAAAACTATGAACGTAATTAGTGTATATGCATCTAAAACAGGATTGATGAAGATATCAAATTAAGATTTTGGGATGACCCAGATGAAGTATTACAAAATATTTCATCAAATAAAATGATTTTAATAGGAGATGATTTAAATGGACATGTCGGAGTGAAAAAATAATGAGATGGTGCATGAAGGTTATGAGTTTGGAAAAAAAATAAAGAACATAAAACTATATTGGATTTTACAATAACATATGATCTTATACTAGCTAATACATTTTTTAAGAAAAGAGAAAAACACTTGGTTAAGTTCAAAAGTGGAAATAATAAATCCCAAATTGACTTTCTTATGGTTAGGAAGAGAGAGAGAAAGATTTGTAAAGATTATAAGATCATCCCTGAAGAAAACTTAATTACCCAACATGGGTTAGTGGTATTGTATAAACGCATTAAACATAATATTAATAGAAAGAAAATATACACGACTCCTAGAATTAAATGGTAGAAGTTAAAAGATGGAAAACAAAATATATTTAAGGAAAATGTAGGTGTACAAGTATTAGATAAAATATACGGTGACCCTAAGATGACATGAAATAAAATGATATTAAAATTAAAAATAGTAGCCAAGAGTATACTCGGTGAGTCAAAGAGGCATGCATCGCCAAGTAATGAATCTTGGTAGTAGAATGAGAAAGTACAAGAGAAAGTGAAGAAAAAAATGAACAATCTATAAGAAATTATATATTTGTAAGAACGAGAAAAACCTAAAAAAATATATAATAGCCAAGAAAGAGACTAAGAAAGTAGTGAATAAAGCTAAGAATGAAACTTTTGAACAGTTATATCGAAAATTAGATACAAAAGAAGGGGAAAGAGACATTTATAGAATAGCCAAAATGAGAGAGGAAGACAAAAGATCTTATTCAAATAAAATGTATTAAAGATGAATGCAATAGGGTACTAGCAAATGATGAAAAAATAAAAAAATGATGGAAAAGATATTTTCATCAACTTTTTAATGAATGTTTAGGTGACCAACTTGTAGGGACCGTCGTGACCGCTATGTTGGGAGTATGGAGAATACAATCAAAGTCCCACATTGGTAAGCCATGGAAAAGATCATGTGCTTATAAGATAAAAATATATCTCCATTGGTATGAGGCCTTTTGGGTAAAGCCTAAAAACAAAATCATGAGGGCTTAGGCTCAAAGTGGACAATATCATGTCATTATTGAGATATGTGGATCTTATAGACACTAACAATTGGTATCATAGTCATGGTTCATGTCAAGCCATGAACCTCGAACGAAGGAAGTGGAACTCCCATGTTCGGATCTAGAGAACTAAACACCAGGCAGGAAGTCCAGTTGGGCCAAAAGGGTTGGACAACTGGCAGGAAGTCCAACTGGCTCAGGAGGACCAGACAGTTGGCAGAAAGTCCTGATGGGTTGAAGATCGGACATCAAGCAGAGAAAGTCCTTCGAGGAGGGATAGACTTGAGGGGGGCTCAATGTGGTCCTTCGTTTGAGGGGGGGATTGTTGGGAGTATGAGAAATACAATCAAAGTCCCACATTGGTAAGACATGGAAAAGATCACGTGCTTATAAGATAAAAAGATATCTCCATTGGTGTGAGGTCTTTTGGGTAAAGCCCAAAAACAAAACCATGAGGGCTTAAGCCCAAAATGGACAATATCATGTCATTGTAGAGATATGTGGATCTTACAGGCACTAACACGCTGGAGGGGGGGGGGTGAATAGCTCGTTAGTCGTCGATGGAGGAATTCGATCGTGCTTGCCTATGATTGTTAGTACGCAGCGGAATATGGAAAATACAATACAAATATACAATCACAATACGCAAGACAATCGATGTAACGTGGTTCGGAACCGTACGGTTCCTACTCCATGGATTGGGCTCGTAAGAGCCCTAGCGATGCAACCACACACCACTACATAATAAAACTCCTTCTCGGAACAATTCGGAGGTGGAGAAACCTCTTACAATAATTCTTACAACAATAAGAAATAAATGCAAGCTAATACAAGTAAATTATACAAATACAAGTAAAGAAAACTTTACACAATGTGAACTTGAGTGTTTATTTTTGGTTGCTTAAAGAGTAGCCTTAGAGACCTTGAGTTACACCAGCAATTCACCTCAAAACTCCCCAAAGAACCATGCCAAAAATCCTCCCTTCGTGCTCCTTTTAAACCTGCAACTCGGGCTGATTTTTGCATGGCAGTCGACTGATCGGGACCATCAGTCGACTGCCCCTGTAGCCGTTGTCTCACAACGGCATGAGCCACGTTGGATAAGTTCCAACGGATAGACCATCAGTCGACTGATCATACCCATCAGTGGACTGATGTATCAATCAGTCGAGTGCTCGCGCCGATCACTCGATTGAAGAGCATTCTGTGCTCGAGATCTCGACCATCAGTCGACTGATCACCAGATCAGTCAACTGCCCAACTCTGACAGTCGACTGCCAGGGCACTTCCCACAGTCAAACCCTAGTTGACTCCCATCAGTCGACTGACCATAGTCTCAATTGACTGATACACCTCAAACATGAGGTTTTAACCCAAGTATGGTGGCCCCATACTTGCTAGATCACCCTTAGTCTAGACCTAAGCCTTCTAGCCACCTCCATCAGCCTTACACCTATCGGATCCCTCCAAGTCATTCATGACTTGTTCATCCATACGCTGGCCTTCAGGTGCTTCCATCGGCTATTGTCATGCGAACGGTGTCTACACCGCCAAGACACATTGGACTTATGCTGCCCAGACTCCTGCTTGGACTTTACGTTGCCAATATTCCCTTTGGACTTTCCAAATGCCAAGACTCAAGCTTGGACTTTTCCTTGCCAACCCATGTTGGACTTTCCATGCCAAGACCCATACTTGGACTTTCCTTTGCCAAGACCCATGCTTGGACTTTCCTTGCCAACCCATGTTGGACTTTACATGCCAAGTACTCAAGACTTGGACTTTTTCAATGCCAAGTGTCCCACTTGGACTTTCCATGCTAAGTGTCCCACTTGGACTTTCCATGTCATGTACCCATGACTTGGACTTTACCATGACAATCACATTATCATATGTTTTTGTCGAACATCAAAACATCGCTCGAGTCAGACTCGAGTTCGATTAATCGTGACCTGAGCCGATTACACCAACACAACTTAATTTAGATAATTTAAGTAGGTCAAATGAATATAGAAATTTAAATTTTTAGCATAGAATTTATATTTTAGAAGTAAAACAAGCTTTAAATGGAATGCAAAATGGAAAAGCAATTTGGACTAGATGATATTCCGATATAGGTATGGAAGTGCCTAGGGAAATGAGGTATTAAATGGCTTACAAAATTATTTAATATGATATTGAAAACAAAAAAAATATATGATAAATGAAGGGTAAGTACTCTAATTCCTTTATATAAGAATAAGAGAGATATACAAACTTGTGTAAACTATAGGGGTATCAAACTAATGAGTCATACTATAAAATTTTAGGAAAGAGTAATAGAAAAAAATTAAGAAGGGAGACCACGGTTCTTGAAAATCAATTTGGGTTCATGCTAGGAAGGTCGAAAATAGAAATTATACATCTTCTTAGACAACTAATTGAAAAGCATCGAGAGAAAAAATAGGATCTACACATGGTATGCATTGACTTAGAAAAAACTTATAATAGAGTCCCAAGCGAAATTATATGGAGAATTCTAAAAAAAGGAGATGTTAGTGTAACATATATTGAATTAATTAAGGATATATATGAGGAAGTAATGATCAGAGTGAAGAATTAAGGCGGATTAACTGAACCATTTCCAATAAAGATAAAGTTTAATCAATGATCAACTCTAAGTCTCTATCTTTTTACACTAATCATGGATGAACTCATTGAACACATTCAAGACACAGTACCATGGTGCATATTGTCTGTAGATGATATTGTGTTGATAGATGAGACACGTGAAGGAGTAAATGCTAAACTAGAATCTTATCGGGAAACACTAGAAGTGAAAGGTTTTAAACTTAGTAAAGTAAAGACAGAATATATAAAATTTAAGTTTAGCAATATTAGATATAATACGACAAGTGTTAAGATAGGAGATGACAAGTTGTCTGAAACTGAGAGCTTTAAATATTTATGATCATTTTTGCAAGGTGATGGAGAGATTGAGAGAGATGTATTACATAAAATACAAGCAGAATGGTTGAAATAGAGGAAAATGTCGGATGTTTTATGTGATCATAAAATACCTCTAAAACTTAAAGGGAAGTTCTACAAAATAGCGGTTAGTCCTACTATGTTATATAATGCTAAATGTTGGGCTACGACTCGAGTACATGAGCAAAAGATCAGAGTTACAGAGATGAGAATGTTAAGGTGGATGTGTGGACATACGAGGATAGACAAAATAAAAAAAATGAGAGCATTAAAGAGAAAGTCGGAGTTGCATCTATTGAAGGAAAGCTCCGAGAGACACGTTTAAGGTGGTACGTGTTGGTGCAATCGACCCAGGTCACAATTGACCATTCTCGAGTGAGACTCGAGTAGGGTTTTGATGTTTGACAATGAGATTTGAGTATGGAAAATAATATGACTATGGGATGGTATGGAACATCCGTAGTCATATGGAAGTATGAAATGGGAGAAATCCAAGTCAGTCAAGGGTGATCGGACACTTGGTGTTGGAAATTCCAACTGGAAGTTGGCAAGGGAAGTCTAGGTCGGTCAAGGTTGACCGGACACTTGGCACAAGGAAAGTGAAGTCCCGACAAGTCAGGGCGACCGTGATTGGCAAGGGAAGACCCAACTAATCAAGAAGATCGAGCCTATCAAGAGAAGTCCTAGCAGGTCACGGTTGACTGGAAGCTAGGCAAGTGAGGAAAGTCCAAGTACGGATACTTGGCAAAGGGAAAGCCCAAATGTTGGGACCGTGACGGTGCACAAGAGGAGGGGTGAATAGCGATCTTCTATTTTAATGTTCGATTCTCGTAGTGCTTGTCTACAACTTGTTAGTGTACAACGGAAATAAAGTAAAGTATAGATAAGATACAAATACACAACACAATCACAACAAAACGATTTTACGTGGCTCATAACTAAGGTTCCTACTCCACGGCGACGGTCAAGTGATCTACCCTCACTAACACCTTCTCCTTCTCGGCAACAAACCAGAGGTGGAGAAACCTTTTATAATATCTTACAACAATAAAAAAAATATAATACAACCAAATACAAGAATGAAGCAAACAAAAAAAGTATAGAACACTTTACAAAAACTTTAATTGCTTGCTTACTTGTTGGTTGCTTTGAGATGCTTTGGAAAGTCTGGAATGCAATGGCAATTCCCCTTCCAAATCTGTAAGAAAATCGCTACCAAAATCTTCCACATCGTGCTTCTTTTATAACCTGCATCGGGTTAGATTTCCACTTGGCAGTCGATTGCCTAAATCCCTCAATCGATTGCCCGTCTATCTGTTGTCTCACAACGGACTAATCCACGTTGGCATTCTAGCCAACGGACACCTGAGCAGTCGACTGCCCATACTAGCAGTCGACTGCTGAGCTACTAGTCGACTGCCCAGTCGACTACCAAACCTTCTATGGACTGCTACAATGTCATCAGTCGACTGCTCCATCGGAGCATTATTTCTCAATCGCCTGACCACCATCCAGGTTTGCCCAACCCATACCAATCGACTGCTCTCCATAGTCGTCAACTATTCGAGAACTCTTCAAGTTCCCGAGCTCACAATGGCCAGTCAACTACTGCCAATCAGCAGTCAATTGTTGATCACCTAAGCTAATCGCTGAGTCACTAAGTGTCGAGCCACACAATGGCTACTCGACTGCTCTCCAATAGCAGTCGATTGCCGAGCACTCAGTTTGAAAATTGAGCTGCCTTGTGCCGAGCACCCAATCTAAAAACTAAGCCTCACCGTGGGAGTCACCCACACTGGACCAGTCGACTGGGCAAATCCTCCAGTCGACTGATGCAAATTAAACATGAGGTTTAACCCAAGTATGATCCCCTCATATTTGATCAACCACCCTTGGCTTAAACCTAAACCTTCTAGCCACCTCCATCGGCCTCACACCCTCAGGGTCCATCCGAGTCCTCCACGACTCATTCACCCTTCGCGCTAACCTTCAGGTGTTTCCATCGACTATGTCATGCCTTCGGGTCTTACGCCGTCAAGACTATATATTTGGACTTACACGTACGCCACCAAGACTACACACTTGGACTTACATGACCAAAACTACACCCTTGGTATTTTCCTTTACCAAATATTCATATTTAGACTTTCACTGCCAAGATTACACCCTTGAATTTAGGTGGCCAAGATTATACCCGTGGACTTTTCTATTGCCAAGTATTCATACTTGGACTTTCCCTTGCTAAGACTTCACCCTTGGACTTATCCTTGTCAAATATCCGTACTTGGACTTCTTCATTGCTAAGGATCCAATCTTGGAGTTTCCTTGTCAAGTCTCCAAACTTAGACTTTCACTCAAGTCTCACTCGAGTTAGGTCACCCTTGACCTGAGGTCGATTGCTCTAACAATCACCTCCTAACAATCTCCCCCATATGACTTTGGATATCCCAAACATCCACTTGCCATATGATCAACATATGGTCAAACCATATTGTCAAACAATGGTCAAACTCATTGTCAAACATCAAAACTATACTTGAGTCCCACTCGAGTTTGGTCAATCGTGACTTGGATCAATTGCATCAACAATCTTCCTCTTTTTGATGTTTGAGAACACCTTTAAGTTAAGCTATCCCATAAGCCCAACTTGACTCTTCTTATGCCAAAACATAATGAAGGTTTACCTAACTTAAACCCTCATTTCTCCTCCTTTAGTATACATCAAAAAGCCTACCAAGATTTTCAATATCTCATCTCAAATGAGATTCTACATTCTTCCCCTTGGTCCAAAATCATCCTAAATGCCTTCATTCTCCCTAGTAATACAATCCCTATCACAAAATGAAAAGCATTTTTCACTTCTGCCTCTTTGGTTAAAAATGCATCCATCATCCTATGATGGACATACTCCCCCTAAAGGCTTACTCTCCTTTGACCATTGCACCAACAATGTCCTTGGAGAGTTCTTAAGCCTATAGGAAATCTAAGCCATCAAAAATAAGGGTAAAAGTTCAAACTTAAACTTTCACACACCTTAAAATTTGATCTCCACCCTAAACAACTCTCCTATTTAGTTTCGCTGAAATTCTCACCCTTCCAATGTTTGTCCAAGCATACCAAAGGGTTAGGAGAAGTTAGGGTAGCCTAGGGGTGATGATAAATGATTAAACACACCTTGTTCAATCGAAATCAGCACCAACAGTCGACTGCACACCATCAGTCGACTGCCCAAAGCGGTAGTCGACTGGTTTATGGAATTTACAGAAATTAAGTTTATGAAACAAGATTTAAAAATACATAAGTAATTATACATGTTTAGAAAATAATGAAAATTCATACGTACAATACTTATGTCAAATACAATGGGTGAAAAATAGTTTTATATTAAAATACCCATTAAATTCAAAGAGTGATACAAAGTTCAAAAGCATTGAAAAACTTCAATGTTTTGCCTAACTTTGTGTCAATATTATCAATGATGATTGTTATCAAATGATAGACTTCACCATAGTTTTTTAAAATGATTTTAAACTGATTTTAAAGCCTTATATTCCACAAAGGTTAGAATCCGCCAACCTAGCGACCCCCACCGGCCTGTCCCACGATCATTGTGAGGGAGGTAAATCATAGAGGGCCCTATAGGCCTTGACATGGTGGCCAAGATATGTGGGGGTCATCTGAATTCAGAAAAGGACTTTAGACCTCCTTCAGAATCGACCCTTGCTTTATCTGCAAGCTCCGTCGTGCCTTAGCCACCACACCATCCCCATGGGGATATTTTTTTTTAAAAACCTAATATTGAATCATGGTCAATGGGCTCAATGCACATGACTTGTACATTAGCCTTTTTCATGATTCATCCTTATGATTTAATGAGTCCTAAGTTCATTTGATGTACAATTATAAGCATATAAACTTAACTCATATTCCTAACATCTCACATATATCTAGAGTTCATAAAAACACACACAAGTCATTCTTATAGTTTTTGTGAGATATGAATTTGTTTTCCCTAATCTAAGGGTTCAATCATTAATATCTAGGCATACCCAATTTGATTCTCTTATCTTGGGACTTCAAATCAATGTCATGTCCTGAATTTAAATTAAATAGACTAATGCATGAATGATGATCATGACATAAGTAATTGTATTATTTAAAGCATTTTCCAATGATGCATTATTTCATGGCATTATAAAATTAAACCTAAGCATTATCATGACATTATAAAATAATCATATGGAATATGATGTCATGACATAGCAAGGCAAACCAAGCATGACAAGTATATAAAATACAAAGGTATAGAATACCTAAGTCTTAAACCAAATTATCATTTTCTAAATTTATACCAATTTTGCCTAATGTCCAATTTCCCTCAAGTGTGCCAAAATCCAAAATGACACACTTGTGACTCTAATTCTATATGTGTCAATTTTGATCAATTTTTCAACCTTTATAATTTCTATTGGTAAATCCTAAAATCTTTTAGAATATAATTCTTATCTCATTTTCAAGGAATCACATTGCCTTGAAAATGTCTTAAAGTGTCAACTCTACCATGGTTAGGTTAACTACTCATCTATTTAGAGTTGACACACTCTAACCCATCTAGCATGAGGGAATCACACTTTTAGGAACCCAAAATCTATTTGAGCTCCTTGGGTTAACAAGGTACTCATTAGGGATATCTTCCCTTAGTACTTTTCTAATGACCCTTCTAGGCTTGGAAGTCTTGGTCATTGTGGTCTTGTCTCGGTCAACTCTAGGGATGACTTCCCTTGTGACCTTCTTAGTAGCTTTCCTAGGTTTCTTGGAAACCTTTGCCACTAGACACTTACCATGGTCAACACTAGGGATGACTTCCCTTGTGATAATGGTTTTCATAGACCTAGAGCTTGTTTCATAGTTAAATGGAACATATGGTAGGTAGGTTTATCTACCTTGGACTTAGGCTTGTAACCCAAGCCTTTCTTGTTCTTATGTTAATTTTGCCTCCCAAAACCTAAATTTTATTTTCTTGACCATTAGACCCATTAAATATATTTTCCATTCTTGTAAGGGTCTTCTCCAATTTATCAAGCTTAGACCTTAAGATTTGATTTTCAACTTCTAATTTTTCAATCTTTGATTGTCCATTATTTCTTTGAACATTTTTTTTCTAGGCATGTGTCTAGTTTTCTTGATATTAGTGCCTAGATTATTGTTATCCTTAGGTGAGGTCTTGTCTTTAACCTTAAGATTACAATGTTTAACAGCTAAACAAAAATATTTGTTTCTAGATTGATCCTTAAGCTTACTACTAGCATGCTTCTTATGAACAATTACAAGTGAATTAAAAAATGATATATCACTAGCATGCTTCTTAACCTTAAAACTTGAAGGTGCATTATTAACTGTTACCTTAGCCTTAGAAGCTCCCCCTACTTTTGAGCTCTCTCCCTTATCCTTCATAGGGTGACTCCCCCTCGGACATTAGCTTCAGTAATGCCCCCTTTGTTGGCACTTGAAGCACACGATGTGCTCATTACCTTTGAGTGTTGGAGCTCCAGTCTCCTTCACCTTCTCCTTGGCCTTCAACACCACTTGTGCCTTCTTCTTGACCTTACTTGGACACTTGCTCTTGTAGTGTCCTACTTCCCTACACTCAAAACATGTTATGTGATTTTTATTTCTATTGACCATGCTTGAGTTACCTAGCTCGGTGGTATGGAGTTGTGAACTTGTTCCTCATCCTTCTCGGATGTAGATGGCTCCTCTTTCTCTTGCACCTACATGGGTTGTCTCTCCTCCCCCTCAATCCTCAAAGTGGAGGTCTTTTCAACCTCTTTCCCTTTAGATGTTGAACACCTATTAACCTCCGAGTCATCATGGTCTTGAGATGAGGAGCACTCTTGTTCCTTGGCCTCCTCTACTTCTTGGGCCGATGAGGACTCTTCATGAAATTTTTTCAAATTGCTCCATAGCTCATTGGCATCCTTATACTCACTTAATTGACACAAGGGATTAAATTCCTTAGAAATTTTATTACCTTAATGTTTATCTTGAATTTCTGGAGTTGTCTCTCGGTTTATTTCTTCATCTTGAGGAATCTTTCCTTTGGCTCTCTTGGATATTTAAACACATACTTCAAGACGATTCAATTTTCAATTTCCATTTCCATTTGAAGGAACGTCTCGATCCTTGCCGCCCATAGATCGAATCTCGCTAGTCCATAGAATCTGTAGGGCGGAGGAGTGTTGATGTCATAGCCTAGTTCATCGTTGAGCAACTTCATTCCTTCGTCTTCTCCTCTAGCTCTTGCTCTCTCTTGGCGATTAGTCCTCTGAAGAACAGTCTTGCTGATACCACTTTAGGTCTTCTGAGCGAGCCTGACTCTGATACCAATTGTTGGGACCATGATAGTGTGTTAGAGGTGAATAGTGATCTTTGATTTTGCCGGTCGATTCACATAGTGCTTGTCTACAACTTGTTAGTGCACAACATAAATAAAGTAAAGAATAGACAAGATACAAATACACAACATAATCATGACAAAATAATTTTACGTGGTTCGTAACTAAAGTTCCTACTCCACGACGACGGTCTAGTAATCTATCCTCACTAACACCTTCTCCTTCTCGGCAATAAATCAGAGGTGGAGAAACCTCTTACCATATCTTACAACAATAAGAAAATATAATACAAACAAATACAAGAATGAAGAGAAAAACAAAAGTAAAAAATACTTTGCAAAAACTTTGGTTGCTTTCTTTCTTGTTGGTTGCTTTGAGATGCCTTGGAAAGTCTAGAATGCAGCAACAATTCCCCTTCCAAATCTCTAAGAAAACCATTGCCAAAATCCTCCACGTCATGATCCTTTTATAACCTACATCGAGTTGGATTTATGCCTGATAGTCAACAACCTAAAGCCCTCAGTCGATTGCCTGTTTATCAATTGTCTCATAGTGGACTAATCCACGTTAGGATTCTAGCCAACGGACACCTGAGTAGTCGATTGACAATGCTATCAGTGATTGCTGAGCCACTAATCGAATGCTCAGTCGACTACTAAACCTTCTATGACCTGCTACAGTGCTATCAGTTGATTGCCCATACATAGCAACCGACTGCTCCATCTGAGCACTATTTTTCAATCGCACGACCAACCTTCAAGTTTTTCGAGCCCAGATCAGTCGACTGCTCTCCATAGCAGTTGATTGCCTAAGAACCCTTTAGGTTCTCAAGCTCACAATTGTTAGTCAACTGCTATGGAGAGCAGTCAACTGCTATGTATGAGCAGTCAATTAAGGGGGATGAATAGCGTCGCTTCGATTTTGTTCGTGTTTATCGACAAAACTTGTTATGTGAAGCAGAAATAATAAAGCATAAACTAAAAACAAAGACAAACACTCACGATACAAGGTTTAACGTGGTTCAAAGACACACCTCCTACTCCACGATAATCCTTAAGGCAAACCACTCCTATTGCAAGATTCCACTATCTTCTCCTTTGGATGAACACCGAGGTGGAGAAAATCATCTTACAATCACCTGGAGTTTATACAACAACAATACAAACAAATACAAGTGTAAGAATGAAATACAAAAACAAGAAACGCTTTACACGAGAATGCTTTTGCTTGATTGCTTGTTGTTTTCTTTTGGAATGCCTTGAAGGTCTGTAATGCAACAGCAATTCCCCTTCAACTTCCTCAAGAAAACATTACCAAAATCCTCCACACTGAGCTCCTTTTATAACCTATATCGGGTTGGATTTCCTTCTAGAAATCGACTACTCAATGTAGGGGATCGGATGGCCGGCTAGAGGGGGGGTGAATAGCCCTTTTCGTTTGGATGCCGGTATTTGCTCGTCTACAAAACTAATTAGCGCAAGCGAAAGACTAATAAAGACAAGCAAATAGAAATACGAGAAAAACAAATGCTAACAAAGAATGTAACATGGTTCACGGCTACGCCGCTAATCCACGGTCCCCGATTCGTCCTCGGTGAATCACTCCGCTTAACCAATCCACTAAATGGTCTCTCCTTTGCACCAAGCTAGGTGGAGGTAACCTTTACAATCAAAATCACTCTTCTTACAAATAGAATGGAGTAAAAGCAAGTAAGAAGAGTTTAGAGCTTGTGGGGCACTAGGAAGATCACTTGGAGCATAAGCATTAGCCTCTCAAAGGCTTACACCCTCTCTTTTTATAGAGAGGGCTGATTTTTTCCCGTTGGCCGCCATCACCGATCGCCGCCCTTGGCGATCGCATACACAACGACCTCTCGAACACGCGGATCCCGGATCGCTGTAGTCCAACGGAACTCTTGGCAATCGATTGATGGACCTCATCACGATCACGCTTCTCTAGTCGATCGGCCTAGGCCACGAACGGCTCTGGGCTAAACCCTATTGACTACCGATCGCCGCTTTGCGCCGATCGATGGTCTTGGCAATGATCGCCCATGTAGATCATTCACGCCACAATCCAATCGATCGATCGTATACCAGAACTTACTGACTCAGAGCAATCAATCGCCATGACATGGCAATGATCGGTGTCGAAACCCATCCGACACTTGGCCAAATGGCCAGTTTCACCTAAGAGCTACCCCTCCCGGGTTACAATCGCTCACTCATCTCGGAGTCCTCGCCGGTTCTCTTCGTTCTCGGCCACGTCCTCGGCAAAGATCAAAGACGGCTCTGCAATGCTCCTTCGTGTCTCTTGCCTCGAAGTCTACTTCCTCCGGCTTCACTCCAAGCTTCTCGTCTGGCGGTCCCTCGGATGCTCCAAGCGCACGGCTTCCGCAAAGCTATCCTTCACCGACTCAAGGCACGAGTCATGAGATGTGAAACTCGCTACGGCTCCATGTGCGAATTACTAAGTCCTGCACGACTTCAATGCACATATCAAATCAACATATCAAACTAACTTAAACCCTTTGCCACACCATCAAAACCATATTACGGCAAGAGATTGCCCTAACAATCTCCGCCTTTTTGATGTGTGGCAATTCGTTTAAGTTAGGTAAAAACATTTGATATAAATTCTAAGGTAAGAAAGCATGTAAAGATAAACATGATATAGCAACATGCAACTCCCCCTTAATCCATGAAACTCTCTATGCAAATTTTCTCCCCCTATCATATATTTCTCCCCCTAAAATATATTTCTCCCCCTAAAATAATTAACTTAAACATAATTATTTCTCCCCCTTTGACACCATCAAAAAGATTAACACTAAGTTATAAGCTCATGACATCAAGTATAATGGAGGGAAAATACCAAGAACATGATTAAAATTTAAAATCAGAAGATTGCAGGCTGATTTTCAGGGGAGCAGTCGACTGCTATCAGTATGGCAGTCGACTGACACAATTTATTCCGAAATTCTGATTTTCTGGGCGAATTTCAGAAATGCATTAAAAATTCCAGAAAATTCGAAAAATCATGAAATTTGAGGAACATATTTCTTTTAAGTATATCTATTAGTGAAAAATAGGTTTTCATGAAAAATCATTATATTTCTACATATTTGCCAAAAATCCAAAAGTTTTAAAAACTACTAGGTTTTTGATCATAAGAGTATCCATTTTAACACCTAGCCTTGCATCCAATTGTTTCAAAACATGAATACATGTATTTTAAAGTAAGAAATTGTTTTGAAAACATATGAAATATTCAACCATGATCTTTGGGCAATATGTCTATGAATTAAACATAAGCCTTCCCCATGATTGGTCTATTATTGCTATGTTGATACTTTAAATGACCATCTAAATGTCATAGGCATTAGTGGACATTTATATCATCCTAACATCTCACCCATGCTAAGTTTGCAATCAAGTTAGCCTATAGTGAGTGTGAGATGCATCCTAGGGGGTATTTGTGTATACTTAACCAATATATTCATGCAATTCTATCAAGGTTAAGTATCAACCTAATAATCCTCATGATCATAAAGACATATATGAATTAATTTTACATTATGATCATGAAACTCATGTATTCATCAAATAATAGTCATGCATTAGGTATTACATGATGATGATAATAAGCAAAGTATCACCTAAAGCATGATTCACTCCTATTTCTCATGATTACGTGCCAAATATTAGAATATAAATCATGATTGCAAATATACATAGGAATTACATCAATCATCATGATTTAAGCATTATTATCTATTTATGGGCACGTTATCATCACCCAACACTATCTAAAAAAATGTTGTCCCGTCATCCTAAGTCAACCAAAATATGATATAGGTCAAGTTCATATGGTTGACTACCCTAGGGGTTTTCTAACCCTTAAGGATGGATTTTGGAACCCAAAATAGATTCTTTCCTATTGGGTTCACTAAATACTCCTTGGGGATCCATTTCCTAGCAATTACTTTCTTTTTATCTTGTCCCCTAGCTATTAGGCATTTATAGGCCTTTTCATTTTTCTTTTCTTTGTATCCTAGGCCTTTCTTGTTGAAACTAGCTCTTTGGCTCCCTAAGATCATATTTAAGGTGTTGGAGCCAATTGTGAATTTTTCTAGGGCTTTGGTTAAATAATCTACCTTTTCCCTTAATGTCCTATTTTCCTTTATGCATGCATCATTAACATCCAAAGGCATATAATCATGTGAGCATGCATCATTTAAGCTAGAAGAAATATTATCATTTAAGCATGCATTTTCTAGCTTATTTTCTAATGCCTTAATTTGATTAAGCATGCTTTTATTTTTCTTTTTCATTCCAAATAAGTCCTTAGTTAAACTAGAAATTATGGAAACTATTTTCTTAGGAGAGGCTTTCGTTACCATAGTTTCCATGTCCTCTTCTTCTTCGGATGAGGAGGATGTAGAAGCTCCCCCTTCACTTGAGCTCTCTCCTCTTGAGCTTGATCCTTCATTTTCGGATGAAGAGCAGTCCAAGTCATCAAAGGCCATCAAGGCCAAATTGGTGAAAAAGGCATTCTCCTCATCCGATGATGATGAGGAGGATGAGGATGGATCATCCCAAGTCCTTGCCTTGAGAGCTTTAGCCTTTCCCTTTTCCTTTGTCTTCTTCTCCTCTTCCTTCTTTTTCTTGCTCCCCTTTTTCTTCTTCTTTTCTTCCTTCTTTTTCTTTTCTTCTTTGCTTTTGTTTAGGAGGGGACAATTATCCCTTATGTGCCCTTCTCCTTGGCAATTGTAGCATATGACCTTCCCCCTTGGTCTTCTATTCCTATCATGAGATTTATCAAATCTAAAATTCTTAAATGCACGTCTTACCTTCCTTACCATGTAGGCTTCTTCCGTGCTATCCATGGAGGAGGAAGACGCTTCATCATCGGAGGAGGAGGAGATCTCTATCTTCTTCTTCCCCTTATTTGCCAACAATGCTACTCCCCTTGAAGGTTGAATTTTTGGCTCTTCTTGTATTCCTTCAAGCCTAGATTCATGTAATTCCATAGTGGAGAAAAATTCATCTAGAGTACTTACCTCTAGATTCTTTGAAATGTAAAATGAGTCCACCATTGAACTCCACTTGGATGATCGGGGGAAAGCATCTATGGCCTTCACTATCATATCGCTATTGGAGAGCCTTTCTCCTACACTTGTTAGTCCATTTAAAATTTCTTTGAATCTAGAATGCAAAGAAATTACCTTTTCTCCCTTTTCTAATTTGATGTTGGATAGTTGGGAGCGGAGGAGATCTCTCCTTGCTAGCTTTGCCTCGGATGTGCCTTCATGAAGCTCAATTAGCTTCTCCCACATCTCCTTGGCGCTTAGGCAGTCTCCTATTCGGTTGATTTCTTGTTGGGGGAGCACATTGAAGAGATGATGCTTGGCTTTTAAATTTGCAAGGTGCTCTTCCCTTTGCCTTTTGGTCCACCTAGATTTCTCTATTGGCTTCCCCTCTTCATCTCTAGGCAAAACGAAACCGGATTCCATTGTAATCATAATGTCAAAATCCGTTTCGAAAAATACCTCCATTCGCTTCTTCCACCAAGCGAATTCTCCTTCAAACTTCGGAGGATGGATGTTGGAGCCGGCCATTTTGAAAGTTGCTTGTTGTGGCGGTTAGTCCTCGATAAGCTTTCCTCGGCTCTGATACCACTTGTAGGGGATCGGATGGCCGGCTAGAGGGGGGGTGAATAGCCCTTTTCGTTTGGATGCCGGTATTTGCTCGTCTACAAAACTAATTAGCGCAAGCGGAAGACTAATAAAGACAAGCAAATAGAAATACGAGAAAACAAACGCTAACAAAGAATGTAACGTGGTTCACGGCTACGCCGCTAATCCACGGTCCCCGATTCGTCCTCGGTGAATCACTCCGCTTAACCAATCCACTAAATGGTCTCTCCTTTGCACCAAGCTAGGTGGAGGTAACCTTTACAATCAAAATCACTCTTCTTACAAATAGAATGGAGTAAAAGCAAGTAAGAAGAGTTTAGAGCTTGTGGGGCACTAGGAAGATCACTTGGAGCATAAGCATTAGCCTCTCAAAGGCTTACACCCTCTCTTTTTATAGAGAGGGCTGATTTCTTCCCGTTGGTCGCCATCGATCGCCGCTTGGCGATCACGCTTGGCGATCATCGTCACTACAACGGGCCTCGAACACGTTGATCCCGACCGCTGTAGTCCAGCGGAACTCTTGGCAATCGATCGATGGACCTCATCGATCGGCGCCTCCGTAGTCGACGCCTGATCGGCTACGAGCGTGGCTAAAACCCTATTGCCCACCGATCGCGCTTTTCCGAATGATCGATAGTCTTGGCGATCGCCCATGATGGGAAGTCGATCGCTAGCCATAATCCAATCGATCGATACCGGTCGAACTTACTCGATTAGAGGCGATCGCCATGACATGGCAGTCGACTGGTGTTGGGAAAACCCATCCGACACTTGGCCAAATGGCCAAGTTTCACCTAAGAGCTACCCCTCCCCGGGTTACAATCGCTCACTCTCATCTCTCGGAGTCCCTCGCCTTCGAAGTTCTCTTCGTTTTCGGCCACGTCCCTCGGCAGCATCAGGCGCACGGCTCTGTAATGCTCCTTCGCGTCTCTTGCCTCGAAGTCTACTTCCTCCGGTTTCACTCCAAGCTTCTCGTCCGGCGGTCCCTCGGATGCTCCAAGCGCACTACTTCCGCAAAGCTATCCTTCACCGACTCAAGGCACGAGTCATGAGATGTGAAACTCGCCACGGCTCCATGTGCAAATTACTAAGTCCTGCACGACTTCAACGCACATATCAAATCAACATATCAAACTAACTTAAACCCTTTGCCACACCATCAAAACCATATTACGGCAAGAGATTGCCCTAACACTCAAAAGCCCCAGTCGACTGCTCGTTTATCCGTTGTTTCACAACGGACTAATCTATGTTAGCATTCTAGCCAACAGACACCTGAGCAATCGACTACCCTTACTAGCAGTCGACTACCACACTGATAGTCGACTGCCCAATCGACTACCAAACTTTCTGTGGGCTGCTATAGTGTCATCAGTCGATTGCCCATATACGACAATCGATTGCTCCATCGAAACACTATTTCTCAATCACCCAACCACCCTTTAGGTTTCCCAAGCCCAGACCAGTTGACTACTCTCCACAACAGTCGACTGCCTAAGAACCCTTCAGGTTTCCGAGCTCACAATGGCCAGTCAACTATTGCAATCAGTAGGTGACTGTCAAGCACCGTGTTTAATCGTCGAGTCACCAAGTGTTGAGCCGCACAGTGGCCAGTCGACTGCTCTCCAATAGCAGTCGACTGCTGAGCACTTAGTATGAAAACTGAGCCCCACAGTGGGAGTCGACCACACTGAACCAGTCGACTGAGTAAATCCTCTAGTTGACTGATGCACCTTAAATATGAGATTTAACCCAAGTATGATTCCCTCATACTTGATCAACTACCCTTGGCCTAAACCTAAGCTTTCTAGCCACCTCCATCAGCCTCATGCCCTCAGGGTTCATCCAAGTTCTCCACGATTCATTCACCCTTTGCACTAGCCTTTAGGTGCTTCCATCGGCTATGTCATTCCTTTTTGTCTTACACCGCCTAGACTACACACTTGGACTTACATGTACGTGTAGGATTGAGATTTCTGATAGAGGGGGGTGAATCTCGAGTTATAAAATTTTCTTTTTAAATTTTTAAAACTTATCTTTTGTTTTGAAATACAAGGGTATTTGCAGTGGAATAAAATAAAGTAAATGAAGATAATTATTTTTACTTGGTTCACAACCCGAGTTGGGTTGCTACTCTAAGGTCCGTAGCTCTCTGAGAGCTACCTTGATGGGCAATCCACTAAAAATCCCTTTGATTTGAAACTCTCGAACTCGGAGGGTATTCGCTTTTTACAAATTCTAAGGGTAAGGTAAGAAGTTACCTTCCCTTTAGAAATATAAGAACACAAGAGAAATGGAAATTAAAAGAATTTAAAGCTTACACTAACACTTGAAATGTTGCTCAAAGAAACTCGAAGAGTGGTGTCGGCGTATTGAGACTTGTTGCAAAAGACGAATGAAGGCTACAATAATTGGACGTATTAGCGTTGTTCTACTCAAAGCTGGCTCTCCATTTGTTATACAGGTACATTCCATTCGACTGGAACACCCTCCAGTCGACTTCAAATCAGTCCGTCGATTTGGTACTTCTACCTTCCCAATCGATTGAACCTAGTCCAGTTGACTCCAGGTCACCTGGCTCTACTTTAGAAAATTTCATATCCCAATCGACTGGACCTCCCTAGTTAACCGGGGTTCTTGCTATCTCAATAAGCTGATCTGCAGTTGATTGCCAGCTCCAACTGCCAATTAGGTGTTTCAGTCAACTGGACCATATCCAGTCGACTGGACCTCAGTCGATTAGAATTCTTTCAGTCGACTAGAGCCCTGCAAAACAAGATTAGCAACATACACAATATGAAATGTAATGACAGTAGTAATACTGCTTGATCTCGACTTCTTAGTCCCACGCAGACTATCCATCGGATTGACGCCTACCTTTTCCCCCTATAGAAGACTCAACCTCACCTCTTCACTCAAGGCTTACTTGTCGGTTGCCCAGCCAGACTTACCATGCTTGACATCCGATTTGACTTACCAGTTGTCTAGTTTCCCTGAATTATCTGGACTTCATGTTGATTGTTCGTTCTCTTGAACCAACTAGTTTCCATGTTAGATGTCCGATCTCCTGACCCATCTGGAATTCCTGTCTGGTGTCCGGTCTTCTTGATCTGTCAAGTTTTCTATCTAGTATTCGGTCAAAATGACTTACTAGAACTTTTTTGTTAAGCCTGCACACTTAACACGCATATTAAAACACAAGTTAATCCTAACTTTAACTATGATTCATACATCAAAATTGAGTAATGCTCTCTGCACCAATAATCTCCCCCTTTTTGATGTATGACAATGCATTAGTTAAAGTTAGGAGAATTTAAGTTCAATACATATTCATATATTCACATGCAATGCATTAAGTCAAGTATAAAGTTTAAGTTCATATGCAATGAATGAAATCATGAAATGCATTCTTAATATCAAGTAAGTGTATTAACTTTAAATTTTACTTCTCTCTTTTTGATACTAACTTAAAACCTCTCTTTACAAACTTTAAACTTCTCTCTCCCCCTTTGGCATACATCAAAATCACCATTGTCTTTTAAATGGCAAAATTCAAACATCAAACCACTTAGTAAGATCAAGTATTTAGCTTTCAAAATAGGTAAAATTGGTTAAAAGCTATGTTCATAAAATTGCTTAAGTATTTTATTTTTGACAAAGTATATTATCTTTACATAAGCATTTCAAAGTACTTAAGCTTTTCATACTTAAACTTTTCAAATTAGATAAGCATTTCAAAGTACTTATGATTTTCAAAGTAAATGTGCATTTCAACGTACTTAAGTTTTTTCAAAAATTAAAAAAAAAAATACTAGTTTTTCAAGCTAAGCTTTTGAAAATGTTCTTATCAAAGTATATAAGTATTTTAAAATATAAGACATTGTCTAAGGTTTTGAAAAGAATTTCTTACACTTAATTAAAGCTTTTAATTTTGAAATTGTTTTCTCTCCCTTTAATTCAAACCATGCAATTAAGAAGTTTTGAAAAAAAAATTCTCTCCCGTCAATAAAAACTAAAACATTTAAAGCTCCCCCTTAGAGATGACTTGAAAAAGTTTGAAAAATTATTTCATTATACTTTCTAATTAAAGCTTTTAATAATGCAAAAAGAGTTGTCCAAGCATGAATCCTTACTTGAAAATATTATTATTATTGAAAAAATATTGAAAATACACATCTAAAATTTGTCCTTAAAGCAAAGGTCTAACTCTTGGAAAACTCAAATGATATAAAATTATCATTAAATCTTGGGAAAGAATTAGTTACCAAGGTGATCATTTTGCTTTAAACCCCTTTTGGTTCATGTCGATGTACTAAATCTACATCTAGAACCAGAGGTACAGTCCTAGCATCTCACACCCATCTTCGTGGCTCAATACACAAATAGGTAATCCTAGGTGTTTGTGAGATGCGAAGGCTTAACCTAGATCTATAGGATCATAAGTCTAAATTCATCCTAGGCTAGCTCAATTTTTAATTTTACTTTAGAAAAATATAGTAATGCTTAGTAGAAAAATAATTGAATGTGAGAGCAAAAAATAAATTCTATTCTACCAAGCACAATCCTAATTGTCTTCTAAGAGTACTAAACTCATCTTCAGAAAGTGGTTTAGTAAAGATGTCTGCTAAATTAGACTTTGACTTAACATAGTTGAGTTCAATACTTCCTTTGGCAACATGATCCCTTATGAAGTGATGTTTGACTTCAATATGTTTAATGCATGAGTGATGAATTATATTTTTAGTTAAGTTTATTGAACTTATGTTATCAACAAATGTCTTAACATTTTTATAATCTAACACAAAATCCTTTAGTGTGTGCATCATCCATAGTAATTGTGCAACACACTCTCCTAACGCGATGTATTTCGCCTCAGTTGTGGATAGTGCAACACAGTATTGCTTTCTACTAAACTAACTAACCAGGCATATTGAACCTAAGAATTGACATCCTCCACTTGTACTCTTTTTATCAAGTTTATACCCAACATAATCTAAATCAGAGTATCCTATTAGCTCAAAATTATTAGTTCTTGGGTACTGTTGGTTTTCCGGCACCGCGGCGTGTGTGTGTTCGATCACGTTTCGCAAACATGAGCACAGCGGAAGCAATAAAAATAATAAATCTACATTTATTACAACACACACATCACACGCATGCATAGTACAACAAGTGTAGACATAACCGTAAATTTAAATTTGCAATAAAAGGAAATTTAACTACGTTATACCTTTCGTATTACGTGTAGCGGGAACGGCATCAACCGGAACGATCCTCGCTAGAATCGTCTCTATCCGTATCCACGCCGAGTATCCTTAGGATGACTTCGCTAAGCCACGAGCTTCGTCTTCGTACGGGTTACTAGCCTCGTGTTGAAGACGACGTGATCGAGAGATGATCATGATCCGAATCCAAATTCGGATCCAAAACGAGTCCTCAAAACTCGCTTCTCCGGAGAGGTATTCGTCAACCGATTGACGAATCCTTCGTCCTCCACCTCAGAGGATTACCGGAGATCGAATCCCCAGTAAGTTAGCCACTGTCGGAGCTCTAACGGTCGTCCAAACGACGCTCCGACGAGAGGAGAACAAGCTGTCCAGAAAACTGGACAGCTTTGGTGGAGGAGATAGGCGCCGGCCAACCAAGGAAAGATAAAGCTCACCTTGATGCCAAACCTAAAGGAGATCACCGGAGGGTCGCCGGAGGATCACCGGCTGAAGCTTGGTCACCGGCAAGGAGCTGGACGGCGGCACAAGGGGCTGGGCGGCAAAGGAGGTTGGGCGGCAACTCCCTCAATGGGGTGGGCGGCAACTCCTTGCTAGGGTTTTTGGATTAGGGCTTAATTATCCCTTAAGCCCTCTTTTATAGAGAACTAATTCTCTTAATGGTTATTGGATCATAACCATTAGGCCTGTTAACCCGCTCCATTAAGATAAGTTAAAATAAACCAAACTATGATGGTTTATTTTAAGTTAAAACGAATCGAACCAACTTTTGGTTCATTCGTTTAAAATAAACCAAACCCTTTGGTTTATTCTCCTCCATTGGATTAGAACCAAACCATTTTGGTTCATCCATTATGTCTTCATAAGACATGGCCCATCCACGCTTCCATTGCGACTGAAACGATTTCATGCTCGCTTCATGTTTGGTCCAACCAAACCTAGTTTCTCTCGGTCTGAGAATCACATTCTCAAGCTCGTTTTAAATCCTTCGGATTACGCTCGTTGTGCGTGTGACCAAATAGGTTCTCGATTTATGTTGGCCATCTATAATTAACCATTAATTATAGAACGATCATGAGTGACACCTAGTAGTACATCATGATCCCCAATTAACCGAAAAGATCAACGGTTGATCCAGAACTATTTCTGAAACCCTTCAGCAGCTCGAATGATTCGTGCCCCATTCCCTTCACTCATCTTATACCCACTTGGTTCAGGACATGGTCTATTGTGTTAGTCCCCACTAGGCTGACTACGTCACACCTAGCCCAAGTATCATTTCCTCATCCTACGAATTCTAGTTACTCCACATGTATCGAAGAGTACCTTACTCTAAACATGTAATGCTTTGGCCAAAGACTTTAGTAACAATCCGACGAGAGGCCATGGGTATACATCTCCTCGCAAGGAGTGGTGAATCCTTTATAGGCTATTCAAACACCTTCGATCACTTTGACTTATACCCAATCATCCCGGGTCCACATCTCCTTAGAGATGTTTGCTTAAGATGTCAAAGCATAAATGTCCATGATCAAGATGACTTGAATACCGCAAGTCTAAGGAACATCGCACTTAAGCCACAGTAAGAACTTCATTGACATATCTATATATGCAGAGAACCATATGAAGTCTTACGGCTGGTCACTCCAATGAACTAGTTACCATAACTAGCATCCACGATTAACTCGACATCACAATGTCTCCGGCCCGGTGAGAATCACCGCTTGGATACACCAAGGAGTATACCTCGTGCTAGTCTCGGCAATTGATGGTGTCCAAATCCATCAATTCATCGACTAGGGATAATTCCGATACATCACAATTACACATGTAGAGATACTCACTAGTTGTGATCCAATCACAAATTCTCTCATGCTGTGAATCGTATCGTGGACATTCAGTAAATGAGTTTAAGATCCAATCAAATGCATAAAACATGTATACTCAAATAGTGAATCTTCATTTATCATTTAAATGGTTCATACATAAGGCGATTGCTTTAGGACATCTCTCATATATTACTAACAGACTCCCACTTGGCCTAATGTCAATCGCTACAGTATCTAATACCATATGCTCTAACATGACCCTTAAACTTATTTTGAGGTAATGCCTTAGTTAAAGGATCCGCTAAGTTCCTTTCAGTGGGAATTTTCTCGATTTGTATTTCGTTCATACTGATGATCTCTCTGATAAGATGATAGCGACGAAGCACATGTTTGGATCATTGATGAGACCACATCAAGTTCAGAGATGAACTTTTTGATCCAAACCGCTTCCTTTGCTGCTTCCAAAGCTGCAATGTATTCTGCCTTAGTGGCAGAATCCGCTATAGTATCAAGCTTGAAACTTTTCCAACTTATTGCGCCTCCATTTAAGGTGAACACGTATCCAGACTGAGACTTGGAATCATCCTTGTCTGTCTGGAAGCTGGCATCCGTATACTCGCGTATCACCATGTCCCCTTCTCCATATATTAGAAACACATCCTTAGTTCTTCTTAAGTACTTAAGGATCGTCTTGACAGCCACCCAATGATCCATTCCTGGATCAGACTGGTATCTGCTCGTGACACTCAGAGCATACGATACATCGGGCCTCGTACATAACATAGCATACATGATAGATCCTATTGCGGATGCATAGGGAATCTTACTCATGCAAATCCTCTCGTCTTCTGTGCGCGGACACATAGACTTCGAAAGGTTTACCCCATGCCTGATGGGTAGGTAACCTTTCTTGGATTCCGACATGCTAAACCTCTTTAGCACTCGGTCTATATATGTAGACTGCGAAAGACCAAGCAACTGTTTCGATCTATCTCTATAGATCTTAATCCCGAGGATGTAGGTTGCTTCTCCCAGGTCTTTCATGGAGAATGTCTTGGATAACCAAACCTTCACTGACTGTAAGATTGAAACATCGTTTCCTATAAGTAGTATGTCATCGACATACAATACTAGGAACACGACTGCACTCCCACTAACCTTCTTGTACACACAAGGTTCGTCTGGATTTTGTGAGAAATCAAACTTTTTGATTGTCTCATCAAAACGGATATTCCAGCTCCTGGATACTTGCTTCAATCCATAAATGGACCGTCGTAATTTGCATACCTTGGTTTTATCAACCGATGTGAAACCCTCAGGCTATATCATATACACGTCCTCGAGCAGGTTTCCATTAAGGAAAGTTGTTTTCACATCCATCTGTCATATCTCATAATCATAATGAGCCGCTATGGCCAGGAGCATCCGAATGGATTTAAGCATAGCTACAGGCGAATAGGTTTCGTCATAATCAACACCTTGTTTTTGACGATATCCTTTCGCCACCAATCTAGCCTTATAGGTAATCACATTACCATCCATGTCGGTTTTCTTCTTGAAAACCCACTTGCACCCTATAGGCTTTATGCCTTCAGGTGGGTCTACCAAGTTCCAAACTTGGTTTTTATACATGGAATCTATCTCCGACTTCATGGCACCAAGCCATTTATCCCTTTCTGAACTTGTCAGCACTTCTTCATAACTGGTAGGCTCCTCATCATCAATGAGTAACACGTCGTTCGATTCACTTACGAGAAATCCATATCTCTCAGGAATATTGTGTGTTCTACCAGATCTACGAAGATGTAGTGTTACAATAGGTCCAGCCGATTGCTCATCACTATGAGTTGTCGGCTGTTGTGCTTCACCAGGTATCTCATCAATGTCTATTTGAGTCTCTCGAGCCTCCTTAAGCTCGACGACACTCCCACTGTTTTCTTGCAAGAGAAACTCTTTCTCTAGAAACACAACATGCCTTGAAACAAACACCTTTTGTTCCACAGGATGATAGAATTGGTAACCCCTTGTTTCCTTAGGGTATCCAACAAATAGACATTTATTAGACTTAGCATCCAATTTGTCTGATACAGTCCGCTTCACATAAGCAGGACAACCCCATATCTTCAAGTAAGATACATGAGGTTTCTTACCATTCCATATCTCATATGGAGTAGTTGAGACTACCTTAGTAGGCATTCTGTTTAACAAGTAAACAGCTGTCTGAAGTGCATAGCCCCAAAAGGACTTGGGAAGAGTCGCATGATTCATCATTGACCTGACCATGTCCAACAAGGTCCGGTTACGCCTCTCAGATACACCATTATGCTGTGGTGTATATGACGGAGTCCATTGAGACAATATACCATTGTCTCTTAGATAATCAAGAAACTCTTGACTTAAGTATTCACCACCTCGATCTGATCAAAGTATCTTAATACTCTTGTCATGTTGTTTCTCTACTTCATTTCTGAATTCTTTGAACCTTTCAAAGGCTTCAGACTTGTGTTTCATTAAGAACACATACTCAAACCGTGAGTGATCATCGGTGAAGGTAATGAAGTAGCTATAGCCTCCTAATGCTTGAGTTGACATAGGTCCACATACATCAGTATGTATTAGTCCTAGTAACTCTCCCACTCATTCACCCTTTCCAGTAAAAGGTAACTTAGTCATCTTGCCTTTTAAGCATGATTCGCATGTATCGTATGAATCCAATTCAAACGATTCCAGAATTCCACATCGGTGTAATTCGGACATGCGTTTCTTGCTTATATGGCCAAGACGACAATGCCACATATAGGAGTCTATTTGATTATCCTTTCGAGCACGCGTGTTGCTCGCTTCGATATTGAAAATGTCACTGGATACGTCCAACGTATAAATGTCATTACTCAAGGTTCCAGTTCCATAAAGTACGCCATTCAAAGTTATATAACAACAATTGTTACTAAACGTCAAATGGAAACCATTTCTATTTAAACAGGAAATAGAAACAATGTTCTTTATTAGAGAAGGAACATAATAGCAATTGTCCAGTTCTAAGACTAGTCCACTAGGGAGCTTCAGCAAATAAGTTCCGATGGCGACCGCAACAACCTTTGCTCCATTGCCAACTCGCAAATTTGACTCCCCTCTGACAAGTCTTCTTCTATTCCTTAGCCCCTGTATGTCATTACATATATGTGAGCCACACCCAGTATCCAATACCCAAGTGTCTAAGGAAATAGAATGACAATCAATAACGAAGATACCTGAAGAGGATGGGGCATCAGATGCCTTCTTCTTCTTCATGGACTCAAGATAAATCTTGCAGTTTCTTCGCCAGTGGCCTTCCTTGCCACAGTGATGGCAAGTGCCCTTTGCCGTTCGCTTTCTTTGCCTTTTCTTCTTTCCTTTCTTCTTTCTTTTGCCTTCCTCTTAGAACCTTTCTTTGAGGAATCAACTATGCCGCCTTCTCCTCATGCTTCGAAGCCTCCACGATCTTGACATATTGAGGAGCTCGGGAATGGTGGATTCTAATTTGTTCATCCGATAGTTCATCACAAATTGTGAGAAACTCTTGGGCAAACAATGCAGAATTAAGTCAATACTTAACTCATGATCCATCACAAAAACGAGGGTGGCTAGCCGCTCGATGTACCCGTTCATCTTTAGCACAAACTGCACTACAGATGAACCTTCTTGCATGTTCGTGGTGAAGAGGAGCCAAGAGACCTCGAACCTTTCGGATCTCGCTTGCTCATCGAACAACTCATGAAGATGGAAGACTATAGTATTAGCATCTGCTGCTCGGTACCATCGCATTAGCATGATGCAACTCGCCACTTTCGAGAACCGCCACGTATGCCGATAGACCAACATTTGGTCTGGAGTTGCATCGTCCTTAGGATGGTCAGGAAGAGGCTCTTCAAGGACATATGCAAGCTTTTCTGCCTTGAGAACAATTCTCAGGTTTCTAAGCCAGTCCAGGAAGTTAGGCCCAGTCAGTTTGTTCGAATCCAAAATAGTGCGCAAATTCAAAGATGTCATGATCAATTTATTGACCTAGAAATACAAAACGAGCATATATGAGAAAATGATTTTAAAATGCATCAATATACATTTATAAATCCCATTCATTTTTCGAATTTTAAAAACCCCAAAATCACTTCGGGAGATCGTAGGTCCATCTCCGAATGGGTTGATATCCATCATAGTTATGAACAACCTTGGAGAGAGTCCAACAAGCCATTCATAACTACGACGGTAGGTATCATCTATACCGATTGCATATCACGTATATGCAACTATCACAATGTGCTATCAACTAATTGAATGTTCACATATACGTTGGGTTGTTAACACATTAACAAGTATGCATCATATGCATAGCACCCAACTTCACCTCCCTTTACATCGACCTTGGAGAGAGTCCAACAAGCCGATGCTCCAGGTTAAAGCCAACCCATTAATCGAGAAATAGTTTTAATATGGTTAGAGCGCATTCAACCAATTAGCCCAGCTTGGAGAGAGTCCAACAACCAAAGCTAACGATTGACCTATGACTCTTACCATATTAGTATTAAACTATTCCATGGTTTGAACATGTTCGGGTTCGAGCCGGGCTTGGAGAGAGTCCAACAACCCAAACAAGAAACGGAACTCTGGTTCTAACCATATTAATGGAAGGTGTAGGCTTTAATATTGTTTAAGGGTTTTATGTCTCATCCTCTTTGCATGCAAATAACTATTATCTACATGACATGACATACATGACATACATCTACATGTCACGACATGCATGACATAATGTTATGCATCTAATGCAATTACATGACATACAATTATGTCATGTATATATTTCCTTATATGTCATAACTATTTATGGAAATAAAATATGTTTAAGATTTGATTCTCCAAATCAAATCATAATTAAATTAGGAAACAAATTTCCAAATCTAATCACATATTTTATTCATGGAATTATTTGATTAAGGAAAATCTATTTAGGAAACCAATTTCCTAAATCATTAAAACTACTTATAGAAATAAAATATTTTAAGATTTGATTTCCCAAATCAAATCATGATTAAATTAGGAAACAAATTTCCAGAATCTAATCAAATATTTAATTTATGGAAAATATCAATTTCCATAAATACTTCTAACTTTCCAAAAGTGGAAGATTTCCATAAATACTTCTAGACTTTCCAAAATTGAAAAATTTACATAAATACTTCTAAATTTCCAAAATTAGAAAATTTTCAGAAATAATATTATGACTATCGCAAAACCATTTTACGATTATGTCGAAACACAACCTGGGCTCTGATACCACTGTTGGTTTTCCGACACCGCGGCGTGTGTGTGTTCGATCACGTTTCGCAAACATGAGCACAGCGGAAGCAATAAAAATAATAAATCTACATTTATTACAACACACACATCACACGCATGCATAGTACAACAAGTGTAGACATAACCGTAAATTTAAATTTGCAATAAAAGGAAATTTAACTACGTTATACCTTTCGTATTACGTGTAGCGGGAACGGCATCAACCGGAACGATCCTCGCTAGAATCGTCTCTATCCGTATCCACGCCGAGTATCCTTAGGATGACTTCACTAAGCCACGAGCTTCGTCTTCGTACGGGTTACTAGCCTCGTGTTGAAGACGACGTGATCGAGAGATGATCACGATCCGAATCCAAATTCGGATCCAAAATGAGTCCTCAAAACTCGCTTCTCCGGAGAGGTATTCGTCAACCGATTGACGAATCCTTCGTCCTCCACCTCAGAGGATTACCGGAGATCGAATCCCCGGTAAGTTATCCGCTGTCGGAGCTCTAACCATCGTCCAAACGACGCTCCGACGAGAGGAGAACAAGCTGTCCAGAAAACTGGACAGCTTTGGTGGAGGAGATAGGCGCCGGCCAACCAAGGAAAGATAAAGCTCACCTTGATGCCAAACCTAAAGGAGATCACCGGAGGGTCGCCGGAGGATCACCGGCTGAAGCTTGGTCACCGGCAAGGAGCTGGACGGCGGCTGCACAGGGGTCGGCGGCAAAGGAGGTTGGGCGACAACTCCCTCAATGGGGTGGGCGGCAACTCCTTGCTAGGGTTTTTGGATTAGGGCTTAATTATCCCTTAAGCCCTCTTTTATAGAGAACTAATTCTCTTAATGGTTATTGGATCATAACCATTAGGCCCGTTAACCCGCTCCATTAAGATAAGTTAAAATAAACCAAACCATGATGGTTTATTTTAAGTTAAAACGAACTGAACCAACTTTTGGTTCATTCGTTTAAAATAAACCAAACCCTTTGGTTTATTCTCCTCCATTGGATTAGAACCAAACCATTTTGGTTCATCCATTATGTCTTCATAAGACATGGCCCATCCACGCTTTCATTGCGACTGAAACGATTTCATGCTCGCTTCATGTTTGGTCCAACCAAACCTAGTTTCTCTCGGTCTGAGAATCCCATTCTCAAGCTCGTTTTAAATCCTTCGGATTATGCTCGTTGTGCGTGTGACCAAATAGGTTCTCGGTTTATGTTGGCCGTCTATAATTAACCATTAATTATAGAACGATCATGAGTGGCACCTAGTAGTACATCATGATCCCCAATTAACCGAAAAGATCAACTGTTGATCCAGAACTATTTCTGAAACCCTTCAGTAGCTCGAATGAATCGTGCCCCATTCCCTTCACTCATCTTATACCCACTTGGTTCAGGACATGGTCTATTGTGTCCCCCCACTAGGTCGACTCACGCCACACCTAGCCCAAGTATCATTTCCTCGTCCTACGGATTCTAGTTACTCCACATGTATCGAAGAGTACCTTACTCTAAACATGTAATGCTTTGGCCAAAGACTTTAGTAACAATCCGACGAGAGGCAATGAGTATACATCTCCTCGCAAAGAGTGGTGAATCCTTTATAGGCTATTCAAACACCTTCGATCACTTCGACTTATACCCAATCATCCCGGGTCCACATCTCCTTAGAGATGTTTGCTTAAGATGTCAAAGCATAAGTCTCCATGATCAAGATGACTTGAATACCGCAAGTCTAAGGAACATCGCACTTAAGCCACAGTAAGAACTTCATTGACATATCTATATATGCAGAGAACCATATGAAGTCTTACGGCTGATCACTCCAATGAACTAGTTACCATAACTAGCATCCACGATTAACTCCGGACATCACAATGTCTCCAGCCAGTGAGAATCAGCTGCTTGGATACACCAAGGAGTATACCTCGTGCTAATCTCGACAGAATTGATGGTGTCCAAATCCATCAATTCATCGACTAGGAATAATTCCGATACATCACAATTACACATGTAGAGATACTCACTAGTTGTGATCCAATCACAAATTCTCTCATGCTGTGAATCGTATCGTGGACATTCAGTAAATGAGTTTAAGATCCAATCAAATACATAAAACATGTATACTCAAATAGTGAATCTTCATTTATCATATAAATGGTTCATACATAAGGCGATTTCCTTAGGACATCTCTCATACATTACTAACAGGTACCACATTCTTACATTAATTGTTCCTTTAATGTATCTTAAGATTCTTTTGACACAAGTTAGATGTGATTCTTTAGCACAAGTTTTAGTCCTACATGAATTAAACATTCTTATAAGGTTGTTGTAAAAGATTTAATTTGAATAAAACAAATTTTTGAGTTGACTAATTTCAATTTGATTAAGTTGAATTGATTAGCATTGAATTGGAATTAGGGTTGAGTTGATTAGAATTGAATTAGAATTAGGGTTGAGTTGATTATAGTTGAGTTAGAGTTGAATTAGAATTACGGTTAGAGTTGAATTAGAGTTGAGTTAGAGTTGAATTTGAATTATGGTTAGAGTTGAATTAGAGTTGAGTTGATTAGAGTTAAATTAGAGTTGAGAGTTGAATTGATTAGAGTTGAGTTGATAAATATGATTATTTTAATCTAATTCATCTCACCGAATCTAGGTTTTCAATACACGTTAATCCTATAGGTTTTGTGAGATGAGAGTGTATTCTTTTCTCGATTAATTTTAATAAAAATTTTAAAGTTTTTTAAACTTGTGTTAGATTTAAGTTTTAGCTTGAGCTAATCAAGTAGGTTTTTCTAAAATTGACTTCCAGATAGTGGCGAGACAAATGACCTTCTTGGATATCAAGTGGACTACTTTCTAAGACAAAGTCAATCAAGGAATCAAGTATTTGACTCACTTTAGACTAAGCTTTGGTCTAACGAGTTAAAGACTTAGTGAGTTAGCTTTGGTTAGTTCCACTCAACTTAGTGCACCAAGTCGTGGCGAGGCATATGACCGTCTTGGATATTAGGTGGACCACTTTCTAGACATGTACTTTGAAGAGCTTTCCTAACTTACTATCAGTTCACTTCGTCTTAGTATTAGGTTGTTCAAGTTTAAACTACTTTGTTTCATGTCTAGTCCGTTTTAAATTAAGTGAGTAAAGTAAACTAAACATGCAAGAGTTTAACTAATTAAAGAAACATTCAAGTGACTAGCTCCCTCTAAGTGATAACTTAGTTGAGTTTTGTTCACTAAGTGAACTTGACTCTTGAGGACCCAAAATTGGTTTGGTCTAACTTGGTTGACTAAGTTAGACTTAGGAACCCATGCTTGGACTCGACTCTTAGCATTTTGACTAAGTAATGACATGTATGATTTATAGGATGATTTAGCTTTGTACTGAGTCCGGACTTATTGTACACGGCTCGTTGAGACCCAAACATCATGTTGGGAAACTTGGAGCCTGAGGTGAACCTTTCCAACATTCTGGTGAGATCTCCTACTTGCCTTTTTAGGACTAAGTTTTCTTCTTCAAGCTTTGTAAATTGAGTTGAGTCTCTATCCTCAACTTGGCAAGTTGAAGTCTTTCAGTCGACTTGCTCCTTAAGTACTTGAACTTCCTTAGAGTGAGTCTACTCGGTTCTCGGACTTAACTAATTTCCTACCTAGGCATGTAATGACATTATATAGTTTATCTTCTAAAGAAGAAGTACCTCGTCTAGTCCTTCAAAAATGGATACGGGTCTGTGACTTCTCTCGAACTCAAACTCAGACTCGAAACTTGATTCAGACTGTGACTCGTCTGCGATGATGAACGCTATGAAGCTTCTCTTCATCTCTTCCACATCCGACTCCTCCGAAGAAGACTTGTCCTAAGTCGCCTTGAGTGCCTTCTTCTTCTTTTCCTTTTGGGCTTCTCTTTCTTTTTTAGGTTTGCACATTCCAACTTGTAGTGAACTTTCCCATTGCATTCATAGCATGTCACTTCTGATCTGGATTTTGGTTTGTTCTCGGCCACCTTCTTGGCATCTCTCTTAGTGAACCTCTTCCTGATTGAACATTTTTTAGACCATGTTCACTATCTCTTCCTCTCCATTTAAGTCCGATTCTGACTCATCTTCGGACACACTCTTGATTTTCTTTTCCTTTCTAGTCGAACCTGGCACTAAAGTTATACCATTCTCAATTTGACCCGAGTTAGCTTGCTCGTGTAGTTCAAGTTTGCAAAATAGTTCATCTAGTCTAATTAAGGAAAAATTCCGGGAGATCTTATAGGCATCAACGATGGATGGCCATAATGCATTACGAGGAAATGCCTTAAGGGTATACTTAATTATATTCCTATTTTTAATTTGATAACCTATTAGGTGGAGTCCATTTAATATGTCCTTTATCTTAGTGTGAAGTTGACTTGCATTTTTATTTTCTAGCATTTACAATTAAACAATTTATTGAGAAGCATGTCTCTTTTAGCTATCCTAGTATCATTAGTGCATTCGTGTAATTCTATCAATTTATTCCAAAGTTCCTTAGAGTTTTCAAAGGGTCTGACTCTATTGAGCTCCTCTTTGGTTAGTCCGCATTACAAGGTGTTAAGGGCTTTGTAATCGACTTGAGCTCATTTCCTTATATCCGCGGTCTATTTCTCTGGATCTAACAACTCTCCCGAGTCGTCTATCGAAGGAATGAAACCTTTCCTAATTGGAAATCAAACCTCGAGATCGGTTTTCAAGAAGCACTCCATTCGTCTTTTCCAATAGGAAAAATCCTTTCCGTTAAAGAGAGAAGGGCGAGCAATGTTATATCCCTCTAGGTGTGACATTTACTTATTTAAAAATATTTACAGATTTTTTATTATTTAAAAAAAACTCCTAAAGTTACAAAAATGAAGCAATATTATACTAGTAGAAAAATTTAAACTAAGCAAAATAAAGCAAGGTTAATGATTGTAAAGAAAAATTATTCTAGTGAAAAAATTGAAACTAATGCAAAAATAATAAAAAAAAATTTCTTATTTGCTCTCTTTGGTGGTTTCACCAAAATCGGAGCACCCCCCCGTGCTCTGATACCAATTGTAGGATCGAGATTTTCGAGAGGGAGAGGAGGGAGGGGGTGAATCTTGGAGTTATAAAATTTTCTTTTTAACTTTTTAAAACTTATCTTTTGTTTTGAAATACAAGAGTATTTGAAGTGGAATAAAATAAAATAAATGAAGAAAATTATTTTTACTTGGTTCACAATCCGAGTCGGGTTGCTACTCCAAGGCTCGTAGCTCTCTAAGAGCTACCTCGATGGGCAATCCACTAAAAACCCTCTGATTTGAAACTCTTGAACTCGGAGGGTATTCACTTTTTACAAATGCTAAGGGTAAGGTAACAAGCTACCTTCCATTTAGAAATATAAGTACACAAGAGAAATGGAAATTATAGGAATTTAAAGATTATACCGACACTTGAAATGTTGCTCGAAGAAGCTCGAAGAGTAGTGCCGACGTATTGAGACTTTTTGCAAAAGATGAATGAAGGCAATAGTAATTGGACATATTAGCATTGTTTTACTTGGATCTAGCTCTCCATGTCTTATATAGGCACTTTACAATCAACTGGAACACCCTCCAGTCAACTCCAAATCAGCCTGTTGATTTGGTACTTCTTCCTTCCCAGTCGACTAGATCTGGTCCAGTCGACTCTAGGTCACCTAGCTCTAGTTCAAGAAATTTCATATCCCAATCGACTAGAGTTCTTGCCATCTCAGTAAGTCGATCTACAGTCGATCGCTATCTCAAACTGTCAACTAGGTGTTTAAGTCAACTCAATCGTATCCAGTCGACTAGACCTCAGTCGATTGGAATCCTTTCAGTTGATTGGAGCCCTGCAAAACAAGATGATCAACAAACATAATACGAAATGTAGTGGCAGTAGTAATTCTATCTGCTCTCGACTTCTTAGTCCCACATGAACTATCCATTGGATCAATGCCTACCTTGTCCCCTTATAGATGACTCGAGCTCACCTCTTCACTCGAGGCTTACCTGTCGGTTGCCCAACCAGACTTATCGTGCTTGACATCCAATTTGTCCCATCAGAGCTTTCCGCCAACTATCCGGTCTCCCTGACCTAGCTGGACTTCATGTCAGTTGTCGGTTCTCCTAACCCAATTAGTCTTCATGCCAGATGTCCGATCTCCTGACCCATCTGGACTTTCTGCCTAGTGTTCGATCCTCCTGATCTGTCAAGTCTTCTTCCTAGTATCTGATCGACATGACCTACTATGACTTTCTTATTAAGCCTACACACTTAACACGCAAATTAAAACTCAAGCTAATCCTAGCTTTAACTATAGTTCATATATCAAAACTAATGAGTGGTGTTCTCTGCACCAATAGTACATCGCCAAGACTACACACTTGGACATACATGACCAAGAATATACCCTTGGTCTTTTCCTTTATCAAATGTTCATATTTGGATATTCACTGCCAAGACTATGTTGGTGCAATTGACCCGGACTCGAGTTTGACTCGAACTATATTTTGATGTTAGACAAAATGCATGACATGGGATTGTCATGGGAAGTCCAACATGGGTTGGCCATGTAAATCCAAGTGTGTAGCCTTGGTGGTGTTGGGAAAATCCAAGCATGAGGCTTGGTGTGGAAGTCTTGAGGACTTGGCAAGTTCACTAGGCTCGGAGTCCTTGAGTCGACGAAGGATGACATTGCGAAGTCGTGCACTTGATGCATCCGAGGGACCACCGGACGGGGAGCGAATGGAGTGAGGCCCAAGGGAAGCATACTTCGAGGGAAAGAGACGCGAAGGATGACATTGCGAAGTCGTGTTCTTGGTGCATCCGAGGGACGTAAGCCGAGGGAAGAGAGCTTCGGTGGGGAACTCCATGAGAGGATGAGGTGGACTTGGCCAAGTGGCTAATACTGAGTGTCGGAGGCTCAAACGTGATGGTTGAGGATTTATCCGACGGTCGGATGCTCAAACAACTTGGTGTTTGAGGTTTTACCCAACATCAGTTGATTGACATAGGTGCCAGTCAACTGCTCTAGGTCGATTGGACTTGACCGGTGTTCGGACGAGTTACGGCGAGCGATCATTGTATCGACACCATCGATCGGCCCGATGAGGGAGATCAGTCGACTAATCGGGGTGTTTGCGACCACAGAAGGTCTTCCAGTCGAGTGATCGTGGTTACCACTCGATTGATGGGACCATCAGTCGACTGATAGGCATGATCAGTCGACTGATGATGGATCCGTTGGAACTTTTTCAGCGTGGATCAAGTCGTTGTGAGACAACGGCTACAGGACCAGTCGACTGATGGTCACGATCAGTCGACTGATGGGCGCAGAATCAGCTCGATGCAGGTTATAAATAGAGCTCAAGATGGAGGATTTTGCCAAGACTTTAAGGGTGATTTTGGAGGGGAATTGCTGCTGCATTCCAGACCTTCAAAGCCAATCCAAAGCAAACAACAAGCAAGTGATCAAAGCAATTGTGTAAAAGTTTTTTTTTGTATTGTCTTTGTATTTTGGCTTGTATTTTTGTATTACTATTGTAATTGCTTGTACGAGGTTTCTCCACCTCCGACGTGTTGTCGAGAAGAAATTTAGTTAGTGTCATGCGCATAACTAGAGCTCATTTGAGCTCGCCCCGTAGAGTAGGAACCATTCGGTTCCGAACCACGTATATCTTGTGTATGCTTGTATGTGTTGTTAGTATTTTCATTTATATTACTATTCCGCTACGCTAACGACAATCGTAGACAAGTGACACAAGAAGAACGAACGATTTCCACCATACGACGATAAAGGGCTATTCACCCCCCCTCTAGCCTGCCACCGACGTTCCAACAGACTATACCCTTGGACTTACGTGGCCAAGACTAAACCCTTGGATTTTTTCATTGCCAAGTATCCATACTTAAACTTTCCCTTGCCAAGACTTCACCCTTGAACTTTTCCTTGTCAAGTATCCATATTTGGACTTCTCTATTGCCAAGAATCCAATCTTGGACTTTCCTTTCCAAGTCTACAAACTTGAACTTCCACTCGAGCCTCACTCGAGATAGGTCACCCTTGACCCGAGGTCAATTGCTCCAATAATCTCCTCCATATGATCTTGGATATCCCAAATATCCACTTGCCATATGGTCAACATATGGTCAAATCATGTTGTCAAAAAATGGTCAAAACCATTGTCAACTCATTATCAAACATTAAAACCCTACTCGAGTTCCACTCGAGTCTTGTCAATCGTGGCCTGAGTCGATTGCTCTAACACCAAGGGTGGAGCCTTGGCAATGGAAGTTCCGAAGGCATGACCTCTTGGCAATGAAAGTCCTGAATGTGCAACCTCTTGGCAATGAAGAAGTCCCGGAGGCACGATCTCTTGGCAAAGGTAGACCCGTTAGCATGATGAAGTCGATGGAAGCACTTGAAAGCTAGCCCAAGGATGAATGAGTCGTTGAGGACTCGGATGGATCCTAGAGACGTGCGGCTGATGGAAGTGACTTGAAGGCTTAGGTCTAGGTTAAGGGTACTCAGTACCATAACTAAGTTGATAGAAACACTTGAGGGCTAGCGTGAAGAGTGAAGGAGCCATGGAGGACTTGGATGGACACAGGGCGGCTTGATTTTCAGATTGGGTGCTCAGCAGTCAACTGCTGAGGAAGATCAGTCGACTGGTTGAGGGTTCTCGGGAAACATAGTGGGTGTTTGGCACTGTGCAGCTCGGGAATTTACACGATGCTCGAGAGAACAATCTTGAGCAATCGAATGCCGCTGTGGGCAATCGACTGGCCAATCAGAGGTTGGGAGATGGAAAGCCTGACTCGACACTTCGTGCTTAGGAAATGACTGTGGTGCCCAGTAGTCGATTGGTAAGGAAGAGAAGTCGGCTGGCCGTAGATAGTCGGGAAGCTGAGGAGCTGCTCAGATGATTGAGAAACAGTAGCTTCGACAAGTAGTCGACTGGAGGCTTGACAGCAGCAAGTCAGAAGCAAGGTGCACTCGACCAAAGCCTCGACTAGATCTCAGTTGAGGCGGCACCTTGACTGGCGAAGTTACCGTTAAGTGGTAACAATAAAATCAGCTTGACGTAAGGCCTATAAGAAGGGGAGCTCGAGGAGGATTTCACAATGGTTCCTTGGGAGATTTTGAAGGGGAAGTGCTATTGTATTCCAGATCTTCAAGATCAATCCAAGCAACCAAAAGAGCGTTCAAGCAAAGATTTGTTGTGTAAAATATTTCTTTACTTGTGTTTACTTATCATTGTATACTTGTTGTATCTTGTTATAAAAGCTCAAGTTGTAAAGAAATTTACTCCGCCTTGGTGCTTACCTAAAAGAGAAAGCTAGTGAAACCGTTGATCCACCTTAAGAATCGTCGTGGAGTAGGAGTTTTAACTCCGAACCAGGTTAAACAACAGTGTTGCGAGTTGTGTTTTTGTTTATATCTTTATATACTTTTATTTCTACTGTAGATAAACATAGCGAATGCAATCGAAGAAGAAAGCGATCGACGTTATTCACCCCCCTCTAGCACACAACAGTGCTAATAGTATGGGCATATACTTAGACTACCAATAAATGCTCTAGTTAGGTAATGTGAAACGATAACAAATATACACATCAAATGAAGAAGAGGAAGACAAAAAAAAACTTGGTTAGCAACAATAAAATAAGATAAAATTTATTTAAGTATAGATGATGATATAATATGGGATAGAGCCCAATGTCATGGAAGAATCCATATAGTTGATCCCATCTAGTGGGATAAGATTTGGTTGTTGTTGTTGTTAAAATTGTTCAAGTGGATTCTGTTCTCTTAAGTTAGACTATCAAATTTTGAGTTGACTAAAAGTATTTTCCACTAATTCTTAATTAGAATCACAATTAGTTGAAAAAAATCTATGATCAAATATAGTTGAGTTGTCTAATAAGTGTGTTAAATCAACTAAATAAGTTTTGATTCAATTAAAAATAATAGCTAATAGATAAGGATTCAAATAAGTGTTAAATCAACTAAATAGGTTTTGATTCAATTGAAAATAGTAGCTAATAGATAAGGATGATCAGTGATGAGTTGAGTTGAATGAAATTAAACAAAAAAATTGGATGAAATTTATCCAAGCTTGATTAGAAAACTATGTCAATTTATCAAACAATGCACGTGAAATTTAAAATTGTTCAAATAGCGCCCTATACTTTCATATTTACCAAATAGCGCATTTAATTCCCTTTTTACCCCTCCCGCCAAACAGACTTACAATTTAATGCTGAGAGATAATTTGCATGCATCCGAGCCACAACTGGAAATTTCGAACCATCCAAATGTGGTATTGGGAATTCAAATCCTAGCACCACAGTGTTCCTGGGAATATAATTCTCAGCACCACCTTTTTTTATATTTGACTTCTGATTTATATCGGTCTGATTTCTGAAATATTATTGTAAATACCTAATAAAACCTTGAATATCAGAAATTTTGGCCACGGATACACAGAGGGGCACTACCCAACTCAATGGACTTGGATTGGATCGAAGAGGAGGTGAATAGGACCATCAATGGGTTTTGACCGAAATCCATTGATGGACTTAGAGGAATTCAAATTTCGAAATCTTGACATAGACTGAAAGATCTCACAACATAAATTTTTGATATGTCGAGGAAATTTAATTTTAATCCTCCTACCTCCCAATTTTAAATTGTGTTGAAAAAAAAGATGATACTAGAAATTAAATCCCAACACTACAGTGAAATTTCAAATTCTAGCACCACCACTGTGGTGCTGGAATTGGAATTCCTAGCACCACTATGGTGCTGGAATTGGAATTTTCAGCACCACTGTGGTGTTGCAATCCCAGCACCACCACTGTAGTGTTGGAATTCGCAATTCCAACAACACCATAGTGGTGGTGTAATCTCTGCAACACCACAGTGGTGCTGAAATTCGTAATTTCAGCACCACTGTGATGCTGAAATTATATGATCCCTGAATTAAACAGATCGGTTACCATTAATAATTTTTCTTTTTTTTTCTTTCAAAATTAACGTGGAAAAAATTTTCAATGCAAAAATCTTTACGCTATATATTTCTATTTGTTTCCTCCTAAGTAAATCTGTAAATAGAACAAAATAAAAGTGTACGTACGTACGTACCTTGTCATAATTGTTGAAGTTGGTCTTAAGCATGTACTCGACGATAGTGGGGTCGGAGGTGTAGAACTGCCGGCCGAAGGGCGAGAGCAAGCGGTAGTTCTTGTGATGGCGAGCCAGCTCGATGTGGTAGTTGTGCAACCTTTGGAAGTTGAGAAATTGGTGGAAGATGGTGTCCACCACCAGAGGATATCGCTGCCTCTTCTGGTGGAAGATTGCCCACCGGAAGTTGAGAAACTGGTGGAAGATGATAGTAGTGGTGCTGGAATTGCGAATTCCAGCACCACTGTGGTGTTGGAATTGAAATTCCCAGCACCACTGTGGTGCTAGAAATTCACAATTCCAGCACCACTACCACCATCTTCCACCAGTTTCTCAACTTTCGGTGGGCACCAGAAGAGGCAACGATATCCTCCGGTGATGGGCACCATCTTCCACCAGTTTTTCAACTTCAAAAGGCTGCATGACTACCACACCGAGCTGGCTCGCCATCACAAGAACTACCACTTGCTCTCGCCCTTCGGCCGATAGCTCTACACCTCCGACCACGCTGTCGTCGAGTACATGCTTAAGACCAACTTCAACAATTACGACAAGGTATGCACATACGTACGCTTTTATTTTGTTCTATTTACAGATTTACTTAGGAGGAAACAAATAGAAATATATAGCGTAAATATTTTTTTCATTGAAAATTTTTTCCACGTTAACTTTGAAAGAAAAGAAAAAGAAAAATTATTAATGGTAACCGATCTGTTTAATTTAGGGATCATATAATTCCAGCACCACAATAGTACTGGAATTCGCAATTCCAGCACCACTGTGGTGTTGCAGGGATTGCACCACCACAGTGGTGCTGAGAATTACAATTCTAGCACCACAGTGGTGGTGCTGGGATTGCAACATCACAGTGGTGCTGGGAATTCCAATTCCAGCACCACAGTGGTGCTGGGAATTCTAATTCCAGCACCACAGTGGTGGTGCTGGGATTTGCAATTTCACTGTGGTGTTGAGATTTAATTTTCAGCACCATCTTTTTTTTCGACACAAGTTAAAATTGGGAGGTAGGAGGATTAAAACTAAGTTTTCTCGATATATCAAAAATTCATGTTATAAGATCTTTTAGTTTATGTCAAGATTTCAGAATTTAGACTCCTCTAAGTCCATCAATGAGTTTTGGTCAAAATCCATTGATGGTCCTATTCACCTTTTCTTCGATCCAATCCAAGTCCATTGAGTTTGAGTAGTACTCTTCTGTGTATCCGTGACCAAAATTTCTAATATTCAAGATTTTATTAGGTATTCACAGCAATATTTTAGAAATCAAATTGATATAAATTAGAAATCAAATAAAAAAAAAGTGAAGTTGGAAATTATATTTCCAGGAACACTGTAGTGCTTGGATTTGAATTTTCAGCACCACATTTGGATGGTTCGGGATTTCCAGTTGTGGTTCGGATGCATGAAAATTCTCTCTCAGCATTAAATTGTAGGTCTATTTGGCGGGAGGGGTAAAAGGGAAATTAGGTACGCGATTTGATAAATATGAAAGTATGGTACATTGTTTGGGAAATTCTAAACTTCATGTGTATTGTTTGGAAAATTGCCGAGAAAACTATAAATATAGGAGCAAGGAAAATTCGATCGACAACTTTAACCAGACTTTTATCATCATTCAGCTACTTCACATTATTTTAATTATGGTCTATGTATAAGAGCTTAAGGTCTTTACCTTCGAGCTCGTAAGTCTTCCTTTCCAAATTTTCTTTTACTATTTTTTTTTGCATGTATTTCTATTGTAAAAGAAAATTTTTATATGAGGTTCCTTAGCCTTTGACAAGGAAAAAACACATGACATTTTTTGAAGAGTAACTTACTTTACAAACTTATAGATAGGTTGAGTAAGAATAAAAGGGGTTATAAACTATGTTAAATTGATTTGGGTTAACTTTGTATTTATTGTTTTACTATTCTAATGTTTATCTTTGATCTTAACTAACCCAAATATTTTAAAATTCAAAAAGAAGAAGTGGACTGAATAACAAAGTTGAAAAGTGTGAGACAAATAAATATAACAAAATTGTTGGTTGATATTTTATCTAATGAAATGTTGTACAAAATTGATGAGTATGTAGATGCAAAGAGATTATGGGACAGGTTGATTGAACTCTATGGAAGTTCTTTAACAATGGATGAATTTCCAAGAAAAGCATTGCAAGAAGAACCACTATCTCATCCTGTACAAGTTGGCATGCTATGAAGCTAACTTTGTTCATCTTCGCAAATTGCGATAATATCAACCAAGAATATACACAAATAGATAACTAAACTAATTAAATACGTATTTTTGAAAGAAAAAAAAAACTCTATTAATACTATGTAAAGATCTCAAAAAACATATAACCCAGCTGCTAAAAATCCAAAATGTGAGCACAAAAATGCAAAATGAATATATAGGAAAGATGTATATAAATTTAATCTTAATTAAGGGGTAAAAAAATAAAAATAAAATAAAATTTATTGCAACTTTGGTAATTTATCTAACAGCGCTCCTGAAGTTTGGAATTGCCCCAAAAGCGCCCCATACTTTCAGATTTACCAAATGACGCGCGTAATTCCCAAATTATCCTTCCCGCCAAACAACCTGTAATTTAATGCTGAGAGAGAATTTACATCCATCCGAGCCACAATTGGAAATCCCGAGCCATCCAAACGTCACTTCCAGCCGCGTGGGAGCCCCAGCCCTCTGCTTTCCATACTGTTGATGAGCACCACACACAGCTTTCCCCCGCAAACCAACTGAGCAAAACCATTTTTGATGAAACGCTAGTAGAAACTCTGAAACTCTAGATATTATCAACGACATCACTGCTCCAACGAATATCCGAGTAGGGTTTCCAGAAGTTGGCGCAGCTCAGTCACCGCCTGCTTCACATAGTATTATCATGTATGTATGTGTTTTTATTCTTGAGACTGCTATGAGATTAATAAATGCATTGTAGGTGGTTGTATAATCAAGTTTATAACGCACCCATAAATACGAGGTAGGAATATCATACCAAAGTTTGACACACACCCATAATTGCAATGCAGGGGGCTCATAACCAAGTTTTGTCGCCACCTAAATAAATTCCACCTAACTTAAAAGGTGATGCATTGAATTAAATCCTAATATTACTGAAGTTCCCTGATTGATATTCCCAGCACTAGGAGATTCAATCTGTCCGAGAGAGTAGGTGGTGCTTGGAATGAAATTTCCAGCACCACCGTGTCCCTCAAATTTAAAATCCCAGCACCATGGGAGATTGAAGCTAGCATGGATAAAAAGTGATGTTGAGAATTTAAATCCCAGCAACATCGTGGTCCTGGGCTTCAAATTCCCAGCACCATTGAGGTTCAAGCAATTCGGGATAAAAGGTAGTGCTGGGAATTGAAATCTCGTCACCACCGTGGTCCTGGGATTAAAACTCCCAGCACCATGGAGGTTCAATAATTCGGGATAAAAGGTGGTGCTGACAATTGAAATCTCGTCACCACCGTGGTCATGGGATTAAAACTCCCAGCATCATGGAGAACTGGTCGAGAGAAATGGTGGGGCTGGGAAATTATATCCCAGCACCCCCGTGGTCCTGGGATTCAAACTCCCAGCAACACCATGGTGCTGGGAATATAATTCCCAGCACCAGGGAGATATAAGTTCCCGAGATGAAAGGTGGTGTTGGAAACTGAAACCCCAACAACATTGTGGTTCTGCGATTAAAACTCCCAGCACTATGGGGATTGAACTAGTCGAGATAAATGGTGGTGCTGGGAATTTATATCCCAGGACCACCGTGGTAATGAGATTCAAACTCCCAACAATACCATGGTACTGGGAATGTAATTCACAGGACCAGAGAGATATAAGTTGCCTAGATTAAAGGTGGTGTTTGAGGCTGAAACCCCAACACCGTGGTCTTATTAAAACTCCCCACTAGTCGAGATAAATGGTGGTGCTGAGAATTTATATCCCAATACCACCGTGGTAATGGGATTCAAACTCCCAGCAACACCATGGTGCTGGGAATGTAATTCCCAGCACCAGGGAGATATAAGTTCTCGAGATTAAAGGTGGTGCTGGGAACTGAAACCCCAGCAACACTGTGATCCTGCTATTAAAACTCTCAGCACCATGGAGATTGAACTGGTCGAGATAAATGGTGGTGCTGGGAATTTATATCTCAGCACCACCGTGGTAATGGGATTCAAACTCCTAGCAACACCATGGTGCTGGGAATGTAATTCCCAGCACCAGGGAGATATAAGTTGTCGAGATTAAAGGTGGTGCTGGGAACTGAAACCCCAGCAACACTGTGGTCCTGCGATTAAAACTCCCAACACCATGAAGATTGAACTCGTCGAGATAAATGGTGGTGCTGGAAATTTATATCTTAGCACCACTATGGTCCTGGGATTCAAACTCCCAGCAACACCATGGTGCTGGGAATGTAATTCCCAACACCAGGGAGATATAAGTTGCCGAGATTAAAGGTGGTGCTGGGAACTGAAACCCCAGCAACACTGTGGTCCTGCGATTAAAACTCCCAGCACCATGGAGATTGAACTGGTCAAGATAAATGGTGGTGCTAGGAATTTATATCCCAGCACCACCGTGGTCTTGGGATATAAATTTCCAGCACCATGGAGAGGAAACCTGGCCGAGATAAATGGTGGTGCTGGCAATTTATATCGGAGATAAATAAAGTCCTCTAGGCTAGTGGAGTGCAAGCGTGGCCTAAACTATCATCCTCTACCTTTCCTTAGGCTCCCAAATAGTAGTTCTAAAAATTAATGCTCCGTGCCAACATTCAGACGAGTGTGCCAATTGGCATGCTCCGTGCCAATTGACATGTACCCATAACTGCTGGCAGGAGTGTCGGAACTAAGTATCCCTCTACGCATAAACCTTCTAAATGTCTTCCTCTTCCATTCCATATCAACTATTCCTAATTTCAACATTGATAGGTCCGTCAATGGGTTTCGGTCAAAACCCATTGATGACCCTATCCACCTCAAATTTGTAGGTTAGTGAAGTGCATAATTGGGAAACCTAACCCTAAACTCTCATCCTCCACTTGTCCTCAGGATTCTAAACCCTAGTTAAAAAAATTCAGCCTACTTGCCTACTACACTACATATAATTGTTTTGATTTTAAAAACCTTTGCAGGGACGACCCCCTTCCTGATGAAGTGTTTACATTTTTGGAAATAATTGAATCAAATTTGAAGGATAGAGAGTTAGATGATCAAGATTCCATAAATCTGTCCCCAAGTAATATTCCATCTTCATATCAGTTTACTGATGTGGGGAATAGAATTACCAGTGATGAACACCTTGATATAAATAGAGAAGCTTCTTCCATACTCGAAGAAGAGTTTGTCACTGCTACTATAGTAGTTCATGAATATTTTGAACAAACTTGGAGTGAAGATGAGGTACGTGATATACAAGTGATAGAACAGTTAGAATATACAAATCCTTCGGAAGAATTCTTAGCTGATGATATCCAACATGAAGAAGGTGAGTTAAACCCAGATCAGTACATTGACTTAGAGGAAGTGTTCTCAATTGTTGATGATCCCTATGTTTTAAATCCACGAATAACACAATTGGCAGATGTCAGTTCATCAGATCCAAATGAATTTTTCATTGGACAAGTTTTTTCCTCCTAACAAGAGTTTAAAGATGCACTAGTAAGGCATGCGATGCTAAAAAACTTCAGATACAAGCCAGTTGACACTAGACTTAATAGAATTAAAGTTATTTTCTTCAATCAATCATGTTCATAGAGATTAGTTGCAAGTGGAGACGTGGAGTTCATTGTCACAAAATATGTAAAGCAGCATGAATGTGACACTGTAAAATACCCCGAATAAAATTTTGTGACAGGTTGATTTCTCTATTATTCGTTAATTAGGGAATTTATTTTTTGGAATTTATTAAACCATGGTTAGGAATTTTGTTGAACCGAACCTTGGCTTAATGATAACGGAGTTAAGTGGATTTTGGCTTAGGCTTATAGGGTCTGAAACCTGACCCATTTGCTAAACCCAACCCGCTATTAAAAACCTAATCTAGGTTTAGGGCTAAATAATTGGGCCGATACTTTTAATTAAACCCATCAAAAAAGCTTCGTTCGTGGTTTCATTTCTCCCCGCCGCACCTGACACCCACCTCGGTCTTCTCACGATCTCCCTCTCGCGACCTTCTCACGCGCGAGTCTTCTTCCTCGTTGCGCCAACCGATTGTTGCCACACTGCTCATCGCCCCATCCACGGCCAACCTCTGCTCAACTCCTCTGCCACCGACGGCGCAACGCCCTTCCGCCGTCGCCTTTTCCCCCGTGCGTCGCCGCAGTCTCCCTCTCCTCTGCAAGAGGCGGGCGGTGTCCTCGACAACCTCTGCGAACGGGCTGGAAGCTTGGATTTGGGAAGCTTTCCGGTTGTAATCAGCCGTGCGATTTCTGCCGGAGCAAGGGCAGGGGCATAGGCGTTGGATTTTTCCGGTGAAGAGGGGTCGTGAGCACCAATCGCAGCCGGTGAATAGGGCTACCGACTTTAGGGGAAGGACTGCCAGTGAGGTTTCCATGACTGGTAAGGTTTCTTTCCTCTTGTTATTTTTGGTAGATGCTGTGGTCGAGTTAGGGGCTATAAATTTAGGGATTTTCTAACTGTGTTGGGGGGGGGAATTGAGTTGGGGATCTGATTTGGGGGAAAGATTGGTTGTCGGTGGGATCCTAGGGCAGGAAAGCACGATTTTGGTGTTATTCGGTTGATCGTTATGGTATTCGGTTGTTATTGGATGGTTGGATGATATTTTGTTTATTTCAGAATGTGTTTTGGGTTGTGGGGTGGATCTACTTTCGGTGAGTTAGTTGTGAGGTTTTGTTTGGATGTTGTACACATGATGATAGGAGTTGAGAAATTATATTCGAGTAATTGGACGAAAGGACGGTTATATTAGGTGGAAGGTGATCGAGATTTTATTAAGCCTTTGGGTTAATTGGTTATGTAAGAAATCGATTAAGTATTCGATTTGTCGGTGGATTGCATTTTTGTGCTTAACAATAATTATGTTGTATGCAGGTTTCGGTCACGAGGCAGGTCCACGGTCGTGACAATTTCGTTGTTTTCTCGAGCATTTATCAGGCGAGTATTTTGACTTATCTTTTAGATATAGTCATGTTGATATGCTAGTTAGTATAGCTTGCAATAATTTTCATGTTTATCTGCCTTGCATGTTTTTGTGCCTACTTGATACATGCATTTGATCGGTTTATGATTATATCTTCCCTATTTTACTTGGATTATAGATATGTACTTATTGGTTGTGCATATTATTCAGATATGTGTTTTAGTTGGTATTACATGCTTTAGTATCATGCACCATCTTGCATGATTGCATCTTTGGTGGGAGGTTCCTTTATAGTTGAGCTGCGATCGATTACATAATCTGCACAGCCACTCATGGGTTAGTGGTACACCAGGAGGGTATGTGCAGTTGCTCTGTCAGGCTCCGCTGATCCGCTCATGGGTAGCGATAAGGCACCGTGGTAGCGGGCAGGGATCCCTCCTCTGGTCTACGACACCGGGAGATGAGAGCATTGCTCCCCCACTCTGTTTGGGGCAGGAGAATAGGTGTACTCCAACAGCATCCTATCCACTCGGTCACTCAGGAGCAGTGATGGCAAAGTGCATAGTTGTCATAGCCCTACCCACTCGGCTTCACCATCGCATGTGAAGCGGCTGACTGGCATCAGGGGTGACCATGTCATTTGCACCGCATGCATTTTTGCATGGATAGCATTTGTATTGTGTTTGATGCATTTTGATTGCTGCCTTGGATGTTGCATATGATTGCCATGCATACAGGATATATATTTGTATATGGTGATGACTTTATTTCTTCTAGTATGACACATGCTCCTATATCAGGGTAGGAGATTCAGGAAAGTACAATCCTTTTATATTTCTTTCTTGCATACCCTATATATATAAGACTGTACTGGCATGATTGTTATTGTTAGCTATTTCTTACCTTGCATATCGACTATATCTGTTGAGTTCTTTGAACTTACCCCGTTGATTTATATCTATTTCAGGATGAAGCTTTCAGGAGAGTCCAGTTGCCAAACCCCCCTCGTCGTAATAGTTTATTAGTGGTTTGATTTATTTTATTTTTTTTGGATTTTGTATAGAAGATATGTTTAGGTCTGGAGTTGGATTTATGTACTCGTGGATATTTGATGTCCTTATGGACCTTTATTTGGATTTTATTTCGATTGGTTTTGGTTGGGTATTCTTACCCAGATGGCAGAAGGGGTAAGTCTAGTTATTGTAGATTGTTTACCATTTACTTTGATTGTTGGCCTGAGGCCTTATGACCTGCGTGTGTTGTTTGGATTTCGGTCGTGTTGACCGATGTATAGTGGTCGTGTAGGCATTGTATGTAAGATTGGTATTGTCACCCGTACAGGGGAGATGCTGTCGGATTTTTGTCTGGCGGTGACTCCCCCGGGGTGTGACAATTTATTTGGTATCAGAGCCTAGGTTTATGAGTTCCTAGTGGTTTTTGGATTTTTCGGAGTTCGCCACATTTGGCAGGTTTTTGCGAGGCAATCTGAAAATTTTTGGATTGGTATGGATTTTCGACGATTTTTATGTTTCGAAAATTCGAGGTATAATTGACGAGGTTAATTTGGGGATTTGGCGACGACGGGACTGTTGGAGATTTGAGGCCGCTAGAGGGGGGGTGAATAGCGTCGATCGTACGAAGATGGAAATCGATCGCGTTCGTGTCTACAATTACGTTAGTGCGCAGCGGAATATATATAATAAAAGCAATAACGAAAAGCAATCACACGAACACAAACATATAACGTGGTTCGGAACCGAATGGTTCCTACTCCACGGGTCGAGCTCTAAAGAGCCCTAGTGATGCACACGCACTCACTAATCACAAATACTCCTTCTCGACACAAGTCGGAGGTGGAGAAACCTCGTACAAAAGATTACAACAATAATCTACAAGATGCAAGCAAATACAAGTAAGAAATACAATGCAAGTAAAGGAAAAACAACTTTACAAGAACTTTGGATTGCTTGATCTTTGATTGCCTTGAACTAGCTTTGAAGAGTGAAAGCACCAACCCTTCAATTTCGCCCAAGAAAATCGCCTGCTAAATCCCTCCTTTGCTTTTATAACTGCGTCGTGGATTTTCGCCCATCGATCATTGCCATAAGTCCCGATTCGGTGATGCCCTTTGTTGTCATGAGACAACGGTCGATCCATGTTGGAAAAACTCCAGCGGATCTCTTAGCGATCGGCCCGCCAACATTAGCGATCGGCCAGCGCTTCGTAATCGGCCCGCCCGGTCGGCTCGGGCGATTTATGCTCGCGGCACTGGCGATCGATCCGCCATCCATAGCGATCGTGACGCCGATCAAGCTGCTCGGTGGCGATCATTGCGAGCATCGGCTCTAACACAGCGGTCGAACTCAAGTCGACTCAATGAGGTTTTAACCCAAATATGGTGTCCCCATACTTGCTAGACCACCCTTAGCCTAGACCTAAGCCTTCTAGCAACCTCCATAAGTCTTACGCCTCTCGGATCCCTCCAGTCATCCATGACTTGTTCATCCATCCATCGCGCTAAGCTTCGGTGCTTCCATCGGCTATGTCATGTACTAGCGGTGTGTTCACCTTAAGGCACATTGGACTTCTGTTGCCAAGACTCCGCTTGGACTTTGCCAATATCAATCCCTTGGACTTGAGTGCCAAGACTCAAGCTTGGACTTTCCCTTGCCAACCCATGTTGGACTTTACATTGCCAAGACCCATGCTTGGACTTTCCCTTGCCAACTCATGTTGGACTTTTCCAAATGCCAAGTGTCCCACTTGGACTTTCAATGCCAAGTACCCATGACTTGGACTTTCCATTGCCAAGTACCCATGACTTGGACTTTACCTTGCCAAGACCCATGCTTGGACTTTCCCATAATCACATGGTCAACCCTGGTCAACCATCAAGTCAATTATAACCTGGGTCGATTGTATAAACAATCTCCCCAACATATTAACCGACATTAATGTCAAACATCAATGTCAAACCTATGTCTAACATACTTTGTCAAACATACTTTGTCAAACATCAAAACATCACTCGAGTCAAACTCGAGTCACAGTCTCGTGACTGGGCGATTGCACCAACAATCTCCCCCTTTTGATGTTTGACAAAACCAAATAAAACCATGAGTTAGAACACTAACTCAAATCCCTTACCAATTATCCCAAATTGGTAAACACTCACCAAATGTTCTCCCCCAAACATTTAAGTGAAAAAGTAAATCAAATGTTCTCCCCCAAACATTCTCCCCCTTTTTGACTAACATCAAAAAGGTTTTCTCTCCAAGGAGGTCAATGTCTCATGTCCCAATGAGATCTTACAATCTCCCCCTTGATCAAAAATACCTAGGATGCCTACCATCTTCCTAGTGATAAGTCCCATATCACTCAAGAGAGGCACTCCTATCTCACTCTCCCAATTTCCAAATTGGGTATCAAACACCCATCAATTTTCAATTGATAACATTCTCCCAAAAAAAAACATCCATCATCCCAAGATGGATACCTCCCCCTAAAGGCTTGCTCCCCCTTGACCATTGCACCAACAATGTCCTTGGAAAGCCCCTAAGCCAATAGGAACTCTAAACCATCAAAATTAAGGTTCTAAGTTCAACATAGAACTTTTACTCACCCTAAATTTGATACTTTGACCTAACATAACTCCTAATCCATATCCAATGGATTTTCACCCTTCATAATGCTTCCCAAAGCATATCCTAGGGTTAGGAGTGGTTAGGAACCTTTACCATAGCTGAACACGGGCTAAACAAACCTTGTTAACCCGAAATCAGACCTGGCAGTCGACTCACGATGTCGATCGATTACCACTCTCATCATTGCGCCACCAAGTGGCGATCATTTAAGCTAAATTCGAATTTCATTTATCGGATCAATTTTGAAAATGCATAAGTAATCCTCGTATTTTGAAAATTCATGAAACTTATCGTACATTACTTATAAGAAATACAATGTGTTAAAAATATTTTAAAATTATTTTAACCATAAATTATCGAAATTTATACAAAATTTAATAGTGAAGAAAACTTCTAAGTTTTGGCTCACTTTGTATCAATCTCATCAATCGTGATTGCTATCAAAAGATAGACTTCACCAAGGTTTTCTAAATTGATTTTAAAATGACTTTCAAAACCATATTTTGGATCATATTCCTTGAGCTCTATGTACATGACTTGTACACAAGCTTTCCCAATGATCCACCAATAAAATTAGATGAGTTTTAGTTCATCTAGATGCAAAAACTATGCACCTTGAACTCAACTCATATCCTAGCATCTCACATGTATCTAGGGTGTATAAATACACATACATGTCAATTGGATGTGAGATGTGGGTTTTGTTCTCCCTAAACTAGGGTTTCATGCATTTTTCTAAGGCAACTCTACTTGATTCCCTTATAAATGGGACTCCAAGTCATGCCATAGTCCTTAAATCAATTTTAATCAATTTAGATGCATGAAAATGATCATGGCATAATGATAGAAAAATAAATCATGGCCAATGATCATGATGTCATGGCATATGATGAAATCTAAAAACACATGACATTTAATACCTTAATCCTAAGCATGATCATGACATTTAGATGATAAAAGTAAACATGATGTCATGTCAGGCATATGGCAAACAAATCATGGCATATAAAATATATAGGTATAATAACACCTAAATTTTAATATTAATTGCCATTTGTTGGGATTAAACATATTTTGTCATATTAACCTAATCTTCCTAGTGTGCCAAAAACCCAAAATGGCACACCAACCTCTAAACCTAAATTGTGCCAAAATGATCATTTTATCAAACTTCATAACTAATATTGGCACATCCTAAAATCTTTTAGGATTAAAATCAAACCACATTCCCAAGGTAACTATAACCTTGAAAATGACCCAAAATGCCACCTTTGCCATGGTTGAGTTAACTACCCATCCAATCAAGGTTGGCACACCCTAAACCCATCTAGCGTGAATCAATCACGCTCTTAGGAACCCAAAACCGATTTGAGCTCCTAGAGTTAATTAGGTATTCCTTAGGGATAACCTCCCTAGATACCTTCCTAATGACCCTCCTAGGCTTGTTAGCCTTGGTCATTTGGGTTTTGCCTAGGTTAACCTTAGGGATTGCCTCCCTAACAACCTTCTTAGTAGCCACCTTAGGTTTCCTAGAAACCCTAGCCACTAGGCATACCCTTTGGTCAACTCTAGGGATGACTTCCCTAGTAACCTTGGTCTTCCTAGACCTAGTTAGTGTTCCATAATCAAATGGAACACTATGATAAGCCACCTTAGGCTTAGGTTTGTAACCCAAGCCTTGCTTGCCCTTAGTTGACTTTTGACTCTTAGGTCTTAAGGGTTGACTTTGACTTTTTGATCTAGGAGTTTGACCATTAGACCCTTTAAATTGATTTTGTATAATTTTAAGGGTCTTCTCAAGTTTTTCAAGCCTTGACCTCAAGACTTGATTCTCTAATTCTAATTGCCCAATTTTTGAATTTTGATTTAAATCATGGGCATGGAACTTTCTAGGCATATGCCTAGTCCACTTAGGATTGAAACCTAGGTGCTCCTGCACCTTTCTAATGGTCTCCCTAGGTAAAATTGGTCTAGTGTTATTTGACCTAGGTTTATCCTTAGATAAATTATTTTTAGGGACATTAGTCCCAAATTTCTTCCTATTATCTAAGTGAATACTTTTAGCTCTAAGCAATATTCTCTATTTCTAGCATGCTTTTTGATAAATAGCAAGATTGCTAAAATTATTTCTAGCATGCTTTTGAATATAAGAAGTAGAAAGAGCATTATTAAAATATACCTTAGGGTTAGCCTTAGCTCCCCCTACATGTGAAGCTCCATTTTGCCCCTTCTTCTCCCCCTTTGGGCATTGACTCCTATAGTGCCCCTTTTGATGGCACTTGAAGCAAATGATGTGCTCTTTGCTTCTTTGACTTTGGGCACCGACTTCCTTGATTTTTGGCACGGGTGGAGTCTTCTTAACCCGTTTAGGACACTTACTCTTATAATGTCCTTGCTTCCTACACTCAAAGCAGATAATATGAATTTTATCATTATTTGAAATGCTCGAGTTACCTAGATCCGTGATAGGTGCGGAGTTGAATTTTGGGCTTCTTCATCTTGGCCGGATGTTGAAGCTTCCTCCTTATTTTGTTCGGCTCCGGTGTGGATGGTCTAACTTCCTCCCCCTCTATCCTAGAGGTTGAGGTTTGTCTTAACTCTACCTCTTCCACCACTTCTTCCTCCTCGATTATAAAAGTGGATGCTTCTTCCACTTCCTCCACCAATCCGGAAGTTGATTCCCTATCAACCCGGACTCCTCAAGCTCTTTAGATGGAGATGTGCTTGCTTGAGCTTGAGAGGGTGTGCACTCTTCTTCTTCTTCTTCTTCTTGTTGGATTGATGATGAGTTTTCATGGAGCTTTGCCACTTGGCTCCATAGCTCCTTGGCATCTATATAATTACCTAACATACACAAGATATTGTTAGGTATTAACTCAACCAAAAACTTTATTACCTTGGTGTTTTTCGAAGGCTTGGACTTGCTCTTGGTCCATCTCTTCTTTTGAGAAACCACCTTTTGGTCCTCTTGGCAATTCAAAGCCTTCCATTAAGATAGCCCATTCCTCAATGTCCCTCATCATTAGGAAGTCTTCAATTCTTGACTTCCATTGTTTAAACCCTTCTTGTCCATAGAAGGTATAGGGGATAGGTGTGTTGATATCCCATCCAAGCTTGTCTTGGAGTTCCATCTTCCCTCTAGCCTTTTAGCTCCGTCGGTTAGTCAGTAGAAGAGCCGGGCTCGATACCACTTGTTGGAGATTTGAGGCCGCTAGAGGGGGTGAATAGCGTCGATCGTGCGAAGATGGAAATCGATCGCGTTAGTGTCTACAATTACGTTAGTGCGCGGAGATATATATAATAAAAGCAATAGCGAAAAGCAATCACACGAACACAAACATATAACGTGGTTCGGAACCGAATGGTTCCTACTCCACGGGTAGAGCTCTAAAGAGCCCTAGTGATGCACACGCTCTATCTAATCACAAATACTCCTTCTCGACACTAGTCGGAGGTTTATAAACCTCGTACAAAAGATTACAAAAATAATATACAAGATGAAATCAAATCCAAGTAAGAAATACACTTCAAGTAAAGTAAATACAACTTTACAAGAACTTTGGATTGCTTGATCTTTGATTGCCTTGAACTAACTTTGAAGGTGGAAGCACCAACTTCCCCTTCAATTTCGCCCAAGAAAATCTTGCTAAATCCCTCCTTAGAGCTGCTTTATAACCTGCGTCGGGCTGGATTTTCGCCCATCAGTCGACTGCCATAAGTCCCAGTTCGACTGATGCCACTGTTGTCATGAGACAACGGGTCGATCCACGCTGGAAAAAACTCCAACGGATCTCTTAGGCGATCGGCGCCAACATTGGCGATCGGCCCAGCGCCCGTAATCGGCGCCCGATCGGCTCAGGCGATCTTTCGCGGCCTGGAGCGATCGGCCCGCCATCCATGGCGATCGGCCCGACATCGATCAGCTACTCGGTGGCGATCATTGCCAGAGCATCCCAGCTCTAACCTGGCAGTCGAACTCAAGTCGACTCACGGCAGTCGAACCGGCCATAATGCCAGTCGACTGCCAACCTCAAGAATGAGGTTTTAACCCAAATATGGTGTCCCCATACTTGCTAGACCACCCTTAGCCTAGACCTAAGCCTTCTAGCAACCTCCATCAGCCTCACGCCTCTCGGATCCCTCCAAGTCATCCATGACTTGTTCATCCATCGCGCTAGCTTCCCGGTGCTTCCATCGGCTATGTCATGCTAACGGTGTGTTCACCGCCAAGGCACATTGGACTTACGCTGCCAAGACTCCGCTTGGACTTTACGCCGCCAATATCAATCCCCTTGGACTTCAAGTGCCAAGACTCAAGCTTGGACTTTCCCTTGCCAACACATGTTGGACTTCTCAATTGCCAAGACCCATGCTTGGACTTTCCCTTGCCAACTCATGTTGGACTTTTCCAAATGCCAAGTGTCCCACTTGGACTTTCAATGCCAAGTACCCATGACTTGGACTTTCCATTGCCAAGTACCCATGACTTGGACTTTACCTTGCCAAGACCCATGCTTGGACTTTCCCATAATCACATGGTCAACCCTGGTCAACCATCAAGTCAATTATAACCTGGGTCGATTGTATAAACAATCTCCCCAACATATTAACCGACATTAATGTCAAACATCAATGTCAAACCTATGTCTAACATACTTTGTCAAACATACTTTGTCAAACATCAAAACATCACTCGAGTCAAACTCGAGTCCTGGTCAATCGTGACCTGGGCCGATTGCACCAACAGGGACCTCTCCTGACGGTGAAATAAGTATGATGTTTAATTTTATTATGTTTTTACTTATAGTAACATCTGTAATAATTTAACAGATATGAGACGAGGTGGGCGTGCTCCTGCACCAAGACGTGGTGCGGGGCGGCTACGCCAGAGGACCTTGAGATCTTTGGCGATAGAGTTGCCAGAAAGATCTATTGAGGGTGAGCATGTTGATCAGGGTCAGATTCCACATGGTGCTACGGGAGTCGTGGATCCTCAGTCCTCGGCGGTTCCTCCTCCAGAGATATCCACTTCTGGGGTATCTGATGTACCAGCGGGAGACCTGCTGCTACACTTCAGACACCCCCGCCAGTAGGGCATGCTACTACAGACCCGACAGGCCCGTCAGTGGTGTCGGATGGCCCACACTCGGTATCTTCTTCTGCTCAGGCAGCGGCACCATCTACAGTTGTTTCATCAGCTCCTGCGATGGACCCTACTCATCCTACTGATGTGGCTGCAACACGAGCTCGGATTCCTGGTTTAGCAAAGTTGATGAAAAGTCAGTTCACCTTATTCAGCGGAGAGACTGATCCGAGCGTGGCTCAGTCTTGGATCGAGACTATGGAGTGTACTTTCTACTATATGGTCTGCTCTGAGTGGGAGAAGACAGAGTTGGCGGCTTTCCATTTACGAGGCGAGGCCGAGGTTTGGTGGGACACGCAACGCTTGATCATCAGCGAGTAGCAGATTACCTAGGCGAGATTTAGAGAGGCCTTTGAGAGTCAGTACTTTCCACGATCATATTAGATGATGCGACGTCAGGATTTTCTGAGTCTTTGACAAAATAATCGCTCAGTGATGGAGTATAATACAGAATTTAATCAGTTAGCCAGGTTTTGTCCAGAGTTAGTCGCTGAGGACAGGTCACACATGATGCAATTTGTTCAGGGACTAGATGGGCATCTCCAGGTCAAGATGGCAGGATTTGGCAGTTCTTTCTACCAAGAGGCATTGGATAGAGCTTTGTTGATCGAGTCGGCTCAACAGAGAGCTAATACTGACAAGAAGAGAAAATAGACAGAGCAAACCACAGGACAGACCCAACAACCACAGATTATTTGATAGCAGCAAAGTGGCCGCAGTCAGTCGGGTCAGAGTCATTCTAGGGCATCTAGATGGCCTCAGAAGTCAGGATGATCTTCAACTGGACCCTCCCGGTCTTCTCAGCAGAGCTGGAGGCCGCCCACTAGTGACACCTACTGTACTCGTGAATCGAGAGAGCATACCGTATCAGCCTGCACCTTGGGACAGTTAGTTTGCTATTATTGCAAACTGCCTGGACACCTGAGCCAAGATTGTTCGTTGAAGGCTCAGCATGTGGCTTCCAGGGTTTCTATCCAGGGAGGATGGTTGCGTCGATGCAGGACTCGAGAGAGGAAGCGGCCGGACTTCACAACGCTGCGAAGGCGGCTCCCCTACAGGAGTTGCATATGGCATGCATGGACAGGAGTACTCGGTGCGTGCGATGTCACGAGGTTACATGCTATCGCTGCGATATCGGATCACCGGCCGCAAATACAATACTAGTCGCGGCCTCTCGGATTCGATTGATGCTCGATTACAACCCCGCCACTAGTTCGGAGACTAGGCTGCGACTCGCGATGCGATGCGGTCATAGCCATCGTACCGACCGTATCGTACCTACGTATCAGCCTTTGTATTAGTCTCAGGCCCCGACACAGCCACCTTTGGCAGTGCTACCACCTCCACCTCCACCGGAGACTGGGCGGATTCATGCGATTACTAGAGAGGATGCACAGCGAGCCAACGAATCCGTTTTTCACGGTACAGTTTCATTTTATGCATTTTCAGCTATTATACTAATTGATACTGGCAGTTCGCATTCGTTTATTTCTCGTGCATTTATGAGAGAGATTGGTAGACTACCTACTATTAGATCACAACGATTAATCATCTCTCTACCGTCTGGTGATACGTTGGACGTTACCCAGGAGGTCCGAGGTTATCCCTTAGATTTCGATAACATCATACTTACTGTAGATTTATTGGTACTGGACATGGTCGAGTTCGACATTATACTTGGCATGGAGTGGTTGTCAGCATATCATGCCACGGTTGATTGTTAGACGAGGGTGGTCACATTTCGACCTCCGAACCAACCCTCGTGGGATTTCACTGGCATCCGGGACGACGACATAGCGACCATTTCTGCGATTCAAGCTCAGAAGCTTTTATTGCATGGTTGCCAGGGTTTTCTATTATCTATGATCAATGTAGAAGACAGTGGTGACTCTCAGATTAATGACATTCCTACTGTCTAAGAATTTTCGGATGTCTTTCCAGAGGAGTTACCGGGCCTGCCTCCTAGAAGGCAAGTGGAGTTCATGATTGAGTTAATTCCTGGGACATCGTCGGCATCGAAAGCTCCTTATCGTATGACCCCGAGAGAGTTGGACGAGCTAAAGGTTCATCTCCAGGAACTTTTGGGCAGAGGTTTTATTCGCCCTAGTGTATCACCCTGGGGTTCTCCGGTTCTTTTTGTGAAGAAGAAAGATGGATCGATGAGATTATGCATCGACTACAGGCAGTTGAACGCCGTCACTATCAAGAATAAATATCCCCTGCCACGTATTGAGGACTTGTTTGATCAGCTCAGAGGTACATCAGTATATTCTAAGATTGATCTATAGTCCGGATATCATCAACTAAGGGTTAGAGACTCAAACATTCAGAAGACAGCGTTCTGTACCAGATATGGACACTATGAGTTTTTGGTAATGCCATTTGGGCCTACCAATGCTCCAGCGGTATTCATGGATTTGATGAACTGTGAATTTATGGATTTTCTAGATCGGTTCATCATTGTTTTTATTGATGTCATTTTGGTCTATTCTCATTCTGAAGAGGAACACGCGCAACATCTTCGTTGTGTTTTGGATAGGCTCCGACAGAAGCGACTATATGCGAAGTTCAATAAGTGCGCGTTCTGGTTACCCTCAGTGGTTTTCTGGGACATGTGATTTCTAGTAGAGGTATTTCAGTTGACCCCCAGAAGATTGAGGTTGTTACCAGTTGGGAGCAGCCAAAATCAGTTCAGGAGGTTCGCAGTTTCGTAGGCTTGGTCGGTTATTACAGACGGTTCATTGAGGATTTCTCGAGCATCGCTATGCCATTGACACGCCTTACCAGGAAGGGCGTAAAATTCATGTGGTCAGAGGCATGAGAGACTAGTTTTCATAAGTTGAAGAAGAGATTGGTTTGGCACGATTACGGTATTGCCATCGAGGGCAGCGGTTTCGTCCTTTATACGTCGTCTCTCAAGTTTAAGCGCGATATTGATGCGGCCGCGGCGGTAGTCTCTTATGCTTCTCGACAGTTGAAGGAGCATGAGAAAAACTACCCAGTTCATGATTTAGAGTTAGCCGCTATTATCTTTACCTTGAAGATTTGGAGGCATCATCTGTATGGTATTACATTTGAGATTCTCACTGATCATAAGAGTCTCAAATATCTATTTACGCAGAAGGAACTCAATCTCTGACAGAGGAGATGGATGGAGTTTCTGAAGGATTATGACTGTATCATTAGCTACCACCCAGGGAAAGCCAATGTAGTTGCCGATGCACTTAGCCGGAAGTCCCGAGGGACTTTAGCTTCCTTCCGAGTTTTAGTCACGGATTTGATTTAGGGTTTCTCTGAGTTGAGCCTTGAGGGCGAGGACCGGAGCGAGGAATTGGTTACCATGGTTGCTCGATCGTCTATCGGACGAAAGTCAGGAGGCTCGAGCGATGTCGGCATTCTGATTCATTGGCGGTCGGATAACCGGATAGCGGTGAGTTCACCCGAGATGACGGAGGTATAATTTATTTTCGGGGAAGATTATGCGTACCTCAGTCTCACCCGGTCATAGAGGAGTTACTTCAGGAGGCTCATCGCTCTCGATTTGTGATCCACCCAGGCGGAACCCACATGTATCGAGATTTAAAGCGTTTGTATTGGTGGAACGACATGAAGAAAGACATCGCAGATTTTGTAGCTAGATGTCTAGTTTGTCAGCAGGTGAAGGCTGAGCACCAAAGATCAGCCAGACTACTTCAGAGGATTCCTATTCCTGAGTGGAAGTGGGATCACATTACTATGGATTTTGTGGTGGGTTTACCTAGGACACATCAAGGCTATGACGCGATTTGGGTAGTCGTTGACCGACTAACCAAATCCACGCACTTCTTATCGATTCGGAAGACCGACTCTCTGGATCGTTTGGCAGAGTTATATTATCGGGAGATCATCAGATTGCATGGTGTTCCTTTGAGCATTATATCAGATAGAGATCCCCGGTTCATGTCCCGGTTTTGGCAGAGTCTGCAGCAGGCCTTAGGCACGCAGCTTCGTTTTAGTACTGCATTCCATCCGCAGACAGATGGACAGTCTAAGCGAACCATTTAGACGCTAGAGGATTTGCTGAGGTCCTGTGTTTTAGATTTTGGGGGCAACTGAGAGGACCACTTGTCGTTAGTGGAATTCGCCTACAATAACAGTTATCATTCGGCTATCCAAATGGCCCCGTATGAAGCATTGTATGGTAGACAGTGTCGTACACCCACCCTCTGGGAGGAGGTTGGGGAGGCCCAGTTACTAGGACCCCAGAGAGCTCAGCATGAGGCAGAGTTGGTCCGTACTATCAGACGTAGGATGGAAGAGGTGCAGGATCGCCAGAAGAGTTATGCAGATCGGAGACGGAGACCTCTGGAATTCTCTATTGGTGATCATGTATTCTTGCGAGTCTCACCCACGAAAGGGGTGAAAAGATTTGGCCTCCGAGGTAAGCTAGCTCCTAGATACATTGGTCCGTTTGAGATTTTGGAGAGGATCGGAGCAGTCGCTTACCGTCTAGCGCTACCACCATCTTTGACGAGTATTCATGATGTGTTCCATGTGTCCATCTTTGAGAAGTATGTGCGGACTCCACACATATTACATCGGATGTGTCGGGTTCCGTTCGACTGATGCTACTTACCTTGAGAGGTTGATGCAGTTTTGGATCACAAGGAACGATAGTTGCGGAATAAGATTGTGTGACTTGTCAAGGTCGGGTGGAGTCACCACACCGATGAGGAGGCTACTTGGGAGCTTGAAGAAAAGATCAGAGCTCAATAACCCCACTTGTTTACTTAAGGTACGTGATATATATTTTCAGTACTTGTGATATTTCTTACTCATTATGCATCTGAGTAGGAAATTTAGGGACCAAATTTTTATTAAGTGGGGGAGAATGTAAAATACCCCGAATAAAATTTTGTGGCAGGTTGATTTCTCTATTATTCGTTAATTAGGGAATTTATTTTTTGGAATTTATTAAACCATGGTAAGGGATTTTGTTGAACCGAACCTTGGCTTAATGATAACGGAGTTAAGTGGATTTAGGCTTAGTCTTATAGGGTCTGAAACCTGACCCGTTTGCTAAACCCAACCCGCTATTAAAAACCTAATCTAGGTTTAGGGCTAAATAATTGGACCGGTCCTTTTAATTAAACCCATCGAAAAAGCTTCGTTCGTGGTTTCATTTCTCCCCACCGCACCCGACATCCACCTCGCTCTTCTCGCGATCTCCCTCTCGCAATCTTCTCACACGCGAGTCTTCTTCCTCGCTGTGCCATCCGGTTGTTGCCATGCCGCTCGTTGCCCCGTCCACGGCCGACCTCTGCTCGACTCCTCTGCCACCGACGCCACAATGCCCTTCCGTCGCCGCCTTTTCCCCCGTGCGTCGCCACAGTCTCCCTCTCCTCTGCAAGAGGAGACCGGCATCCTCGATAGCCTCTGTGGACGGGTTGGAAGCTTGGATTTGGGTGGCTTTCCAATTGTAATCAGCCGTGTGATTTCTGCCGGAGGAAGGGCAGGGGCATAGGCGTTGGATTTTTCCGGTGAAGAGGGATCGTGAGCACCAATCGCAGTCGGTGAATAGGACTGTCAGCTTTAGGGGAAGGGTTGCCGGTGAGGTTTCCACGGCTGGTAAGGTTTCTTTCCTCTTGTTATTTTTGGTAGATGTTGTGGTCAAGTTAGGGGCTATAAATTTAGGGATTTGCTAACTGTGTTGGGGGGAATTGAGTTGGGGATCTGATTTGGGGGAAGATTGGCTGTCGGTGGGATCCTAGGGTCGGTAAGCACGATTTTGGTGTTATTCGGTTGATCGTTATGGTATTCGATTGTTATTGGATGGTTGGATGATATTTTATTTATTTTAGAATGTGTTTTGGGCTGTGGGGTGGATATACTTTCGGTGAGTTAGTTGTGAGGTTTTGTTTGGATGTTGTACACATGATGATAGGAGTTGAGAAATTATATTCGAGTAATTGGACGAAAGGACAGTTATATTAGGTGGAAGGTGATTGAGATTTTATTAAGCCTTTGGGTTAATTGGTTATGTAAGAAATCGATTAAGTATTCAATTTGTCGGTAGATTGCATTTTTGTGCTTAACAATAATTATGATGTATGCAGGTTTCGGTCACGAGGCAGGTCCACAGTCGTGATGATTTCGTTATTTTCTCGAGCATTTTATCAGGCGGGTATTTTGACTTATCTTTTAGATATAGTCATGTTAATATGCTAGTTAGTATAGCTTGCAATAATTTTCATGTTTATCTGCCTTGCATGTTTTTGTGCCTACTTGATACATGCATTTTATCGGTTTATGATTATATCTTTCCTGTTTTATTTGGATCATAGATATGTACTTATTGGTTGTGTATATTATTCGGATATGTGTTTTAGTTGGTATTACATGCTTTAGTATCATGCACCATCTTGCATGATTGTATGATGGCTGGACGGGGTTCCTTTATAGTTGAGCCCGCAGCTAGTTACATGGTCTGCACATGCTGCCACTCATGGGTTAGTGGTACATCAGGAGGGTGTGTGCAGTTGCTCTGTCAGGCTCCTCTGGTCCTCTCATGGGTAGCGATGAGGCAGCGTGGTAGCGGGCAGGGATCCCTCCTCTGGTCTACGACACCGGAAGATGAGAGCATTGCTCCCCCACTCTGTTTGAGGCAGGAGGATAGGTGTACTCCGACAGCATCCTATCCACTCGGTCACTCAGGAGCAGTGATGGCAGAGTGCACAGTTGTCATAGCCCTATCCACTCGGCTTCACCATCGCGTGTGAGGCAGCTGACTGGCGTCAAGGGTGACCATGTCATTTGCACCGCATGCATTTTTACATGGATAGCATTTGTATTGTATTTGCTGCATTTTGATTGCTGCCTTGGATGTTGCATATGATTGCCATGCATACAGGATACATATTTGTATATGGTGATGACTTTATTTCTTCTAGTTTGACACATGCTCCTATATCAGGGTAGAAGATTCAGGTAAGTACAATCCTTTTATATTTCTTTCTTGCATACCCTATATATATAAGACTGTACGTACTGACATGATTGTTATTGTTAGCTATTTCTTACCTTGCATATTGACTATATCCGCTGAGTTCTTTGAACTTACCCCGTTGATTTATATCTATTTCAGGATGAAGCTGTTAGGAGAGTCTAGTTGTCAAACGCCCCTCGTCGTAATAGTTTATTAGTGGTTTGATTTATGTTTTTTTTTTGGATTTTGTATAGAAGATATGTTTAGGTCTAGAGTTGGATTTATGTACTCGTGGATATTTAATGTCCTTATGGACCTTTATTTGGATTTTATTTCGATTGGTTTTGGTTGGGTATTCTTACCCAGATGGCAGAAGGGGTAAGTCTAGTTATTGTAGACTGTTTACCATTTACTTTGATTGTTGGCCTGAGGCCTTATGACCTGTGTGTGTTGTTTGGATTCCGGTCGTGTTGACTGATGTATAGTGGTCGTGTAGGCCTTGTATGTAAGATTGGTATTGTCACCCGTCTGAGAGATGTTCTTGGATTTTTGCAGCGGAACTCCCGGCGTGTGATGAACGATTAGAAACATCATATCACCATGCTCCAGATTGTAGGACGGTTAGCTACTTCTGATGATTTCAAACCAAGTTCAATTCGAAGAGAAATGCAAGCTAAGTTTGGTGTTCACATTTCATACAAGAAAGCATACACAGCCAGACAGAAATCATTAAAAAGAGTGGTTGGTGATTTTGATCAGACCTATATTGATCTTCCAATGTACTTGCGTGAGTTAAGAGTTAGAGATCCTGATACCTATGTTGCAGTACTAAGAAATGGTGAAAATCAATTCCAGCGATGTTTTTGGGCATTTGGTGCTTGTGGAAGAGTATTCAGGTCTTATTTGCGAAAACTAATTAGAATTAATACTATACATATCACTGGCAAGTATCCTGGTGTGTTGCTAATGGCTACTGCCGTTGACGGTAATGAAAAAATTATGCCAGTTGCATTTGGAATTGCCGAAGTTGAATGTGGATCTACCTGGGAGTGGTTTTTGGATCATGTAAAGACATTTCTTGCTGTCCTGCCAGAGTCGTTGAGCATTGTGTTGGATAGACATCGAGAGATTATATCAGCAGTTAACAAAGTGTATCCATCTGCGCATCATGCTTTTTGTTGCTATCACTTGTCTTGTAACATGGTAACAGATACCCAGAATAGATCCTCATTAGGTTTATTTTAGGCGTGACGAGCCAAACGATACAGCATTGAGTTTGATTGATTAATGCAGAACATGCATGACAAACACAAGGATGCATATGCGTGGCTACAAAAGATCGATCCAAAAAGATGGGTCAATGCACACTTTCCTGGGAGGAGGTACACAATGTTAACCACTAATTGTTCTGAGAGTTTAAATGCATTATTCAAGGAAACACGTGAACTCCCCATCACCAGTTTAATTGATAACACTAGAAGAAAGGTTGCTCAATGGTTCTTTAACCGTAGGGAAGAATCTTCAAAAAGGTCAGGTTTTCTAACACCTTATGCCATTAAAGAGATTGATGAAAGGAGAGAAAGAACTCGATTATATTCAGTATTCCCATACTCACAATCGGAAATGGAAGTACAGATAATAGCTTCTTCGTATATTGTTGATTTGGAGAGGCGCAGTTGCATTTGCGGTGAGTTTCAAATTTCAGGAATTCCTTGCTCGCATGCTATTGCAGTCATCATATATCGGAACATGGATCCATACCATTATTGTGAGTATTATTTTCTAAGGGAAACTTGGGAGGCCACTCACATGGATCGTATTTACCCATGTCGAAGTAAGAAATTTTGGCCTAATAGTGACAAAATTTTTGGAGTTTTACCTCCTCGTAGTCTTGTGCAGCCGGGGCGAAGAAAAAAGACACGCATCGAGTCTAAACATACTGGGAGGGTGAAAAATAAATGCAGCAGATGCAAACAGCTTGGGCATAATAGGAGGTCTTGTAGAATGTCACCGCCTACTAATTCCTAATTGTAAATAGTGGTTGTGTAAATATTTGTAAAGGAAACAATGTTTATATTAGAATGCCAGTTCGAAATTGTACGTGGTGCTGGGAATTGACAACCCTATTCACATCTTCCGTGCCCAAAATTTCTGATATTCAAGGTTTGATTAGGTTTACACATCCATATTTCAGAAATTAGGCCCCGTTCCACATGACACGCGGCCAAAACTGGGAGGTAGGAGGATCGGAACAAAGTTTCCTCAACACATCAACATTTGAAGTTGTTAGGTCTTTCAGTCCATGTCAAGATTTTGAAATTTAGACTCCTCTAGGTCCATCAATGGGTTTCGGTCAAAACCCATTGATGGCCCTATTTACCTCTTCTTCGATCCAATCCAAGTCCAGTGGGTTTGGGAAGTGGCGCTCTGTGTATCCGTGTCCAAAATTTCTGATATTTAAGGTTTGATTAGGTTTACACAGCCATATTTCAGAAATCAGGTCCCATGCCACGTGGTACACGGCCAAAACTGGGAGGTAGGAGGATCAGAACAAAGTTTCCTCAACACATCAACATTTGAAGTTGTTAGGTATTTTAGTCCATGTCAAGATTTCGAAATTTGGACTCCTCTAGGTCCATCAATGGGTTTCGGTCAAAACTTATTGATGCCTCTTCTTCGATCCAATCCAAGTCTAGTGGATTTGGGAAGTGACCCTCTGTGTATCCGTGTCCAAAATTTCTGATATTCAAGGTTTGATTAGGTTTACACAGTCATATTTCAGAAATCATGCCCCGTGCCACGTGACACGCGGTCAAAACTGGGAGGTAGAAGGATCAGAACAAAGTTTCCTCGACACATCAACATTTGAAGCTGTTAGGGCTTTCAGTCCATGGCAAGATTTCGAAATTTGGACTCCTCTAGGTCCATCAATGGGTTTCGGTCAAAATCCATTGATGACTCTATTCACCTCATCTTCGATCCAATCCAAGTCCAGTGGGTTTGGGAAGTGCCCCTCTGTGTATCCGTATTCAAAATTTTTGATATTCAAGGTTTGATTAGGTTTACCACCATATTTCATAAATCGGGCCCGTGCCACATGGCACCTTGACCAGCAGGAGGTAGGAGGATCAGAACAAAGTTTCCTCGACACATCAACATTTGAAGCTGTTAGGTCTTTTAGTCCATGTCAAGATTTTGGAATTTGGACTCCTCTAGGTCCATCAATGGATTTCGGTCAAAATCCAGGACTACAGTGTTGTTGGGAATATAATTCTCAGCACCACCTTTTGGTCTCTGCCAACTTGAAATCGTACGTGGTGCTGGAAATTTAAATCCCAGGACCACTGTGTTCCTGTGAATATAATTGCCAGTACCACTCATTTTTTCGGCCAGCTTTAAATTGTACGTGGTGCTAGAAATTCAAATCCCAAGTCTAGTGGGTTTGGGAAGTGGCGCTCTGTGTATCCGTGTCCAAAATTTCTGATATTTAAGGTTTGATTAGGTTTACACAGCCATATTTCAGAAATCAGGCCCCATGCCACGTGGTACGCGGCCAAAACTGGGAGGTAGGAGGATCAGAACAAAGTTTCCTCGACACATCAACATTTGAAGTTGTTAGGTCTTTCAGTCCATGTCAAGATTTCGGAATTTGGACTCCTCTAGGTCCATCAATGGGTTTCGGTCAAAACTTATTGATGCCTCTTCTTCGATCCAATCCAAGTCTAGTGGATTTGGGAAGTGACCCTCTGTGTATCCGTGTCCAAAATTTCTGATATTCAAGGTTTGATTAGGTTTACACAGTCATATTTCAGAAATCATGCCCCGTGCCACGTGACACGCGGTCAAAACTGGGAGGTAGAAGGATCAGAACAAAGTTTCCTCGACACATCAACATTTGAAGCTGTTAGGGCTTTCAGTCCATGGCAAGATTTCGAAATTTGGACTCCTCTAGGTCCATCAATGGGTTTCGGTCAAAATCCATTGATGACTCTATTCACCTCATCTTCGATCCAATCCAAGTCCAGTGGGTTTGGGAAGTGCCCCTCTGTGTATCCGTGTTCAAAATTTTTGATATTCAAGGTTTGATTAGGTTTACACAGCCATATTTCATAAATCAGGCCCCGTGCCACATGGCACGCGGCCAAAACTGGGAGGTAGGAGGATCAGAACAAAGTTTCCTCGACACATCAACATTTGAAGCTGTTAGGTCTTTCAGTCCATGTCAAGATTTTGGAATTTGGACTCCTCTAGGTCCATCAATGGATTTCGGTCAAAATCCAGGACTACAGTGTTGTTGGGAATATAATTCTCAGCACCACCTTTTGGTCTCTGCCAACTTGAAATCGTACGTGGTGCTGGAAATTTAAATCCCAGGACCACTGTGTTCCTGTGAATATAATTGCCAACACCCGCCAAATTTTAAATCAGACGTGGTGCTAGAAATTCAAATCCTGTGACCATTGTGTTCTAGGATTATAATTCTAACACCACCTTATTTCACTTAAATTAGACAGGCCGAGAATTCAAATCCCAAGATCACTGTGTTCCTGGGATTATAATTCCCAGCACCACCTTATTTCTCGCCGCTAAATCAGACGTTGCAACGAGAATTCAAATCCCAGACCAATCGTGTTCCCGGGATTATAATTCCCAAAGACCACCTTATTTCTCCAGTGAATTAGATGTGCTGGGAATTAAATTCCCAGCATCACTGTGTTCCTGGTAATATAAATCACAGCACCACCTTATTTCTCGGCCAGTTTGGAATTGTACGTGGTGCTGGGAATTTAATTTCCAGCACCACTATGTTCCTGGTAACATAATTCTCAGCACCACCTTATTTCTCGGCCAGTTTGAAATTGTACGTGGTCCTGGGAATTAAATTCCCAGCAAAACTGTGTTCCTGGGATTATAATTCCCAACACCACCGTATTTCTTGGCCAGTTCAAAATTGTACGTGTTGCTGGGAATTCAAATCCCAAAACCACTGTGTTCCTGGGAATATAATTCTCAGCACCACTTTTTGAATCAGAACCAGTTTGAATTTGGACGTGTTGTTGAAAATTTAAATCTCAGGATCATTGTGTTCCTGGGATTTCAATGCCAGCAACATCGAAATTCTGCGATTAAAATCCCACTACCACCGTGGTCCTGGGATTCAAATTTCCAAGATGGACATTTAACCTGGCAGAGATAGAAGGTGGTGCTGGGAATTTAAATCGCAGTAACACCATGGTCTTGTATTTTGAATAAGGTGGTGCTGAAAATTTAAACAAAATTCAACATTAGAGAATATAAACCTGCCAGATATAAAAAACCTCCCCTTCCATTCCATTCAATTTCACAACATCAAAATCAAATCATTGTATTGTTAGATTCAAGAATATATTCAACAATATATTATATAACATTTATTAAAGCTCAACCACAAACAATAATCAAAATTACAGTCACTGTTGATCTATGGAATGCAGTATCATTTACAAATTAGCAAAATTCATAAATTACAAACATGCATTGTCATACTGCCACCTAAAGTTTCTTAAATTACATCATGAAGAACTCATCCCTTAAAATTGACACTGAGACATCTATTCTGAATTTTGTCATGTCTGCTTGTTTGAAGTCCATCTTCTCACCATAAAGCAGACATCTCATGTATTGCATCACAAAGAAGGCACAATCATTGCTGTAAAAATTGTAGGGAAATCTCGTATGCCAAATGGCATATGCGCAACGGAAAATAGGATCCCTTCCAAGTGATCCATGCGAAAGCAAACTCGTATAAAATAAATTTCTCTAAACCAAACCTATCTTATAGGAGAGGATTACCTTTGTTGCGTGCCCTTGTTAATCCCGCTTTTCCTTTCGGTTTGTTGGATCTTTAGCACGTTCAAGTGTCCGTGCCTCTATACGTATCCACACGAGCACGCTCTTGTCTCACAAAAGGAAAACTAGAGGAGCTCTCCTTTACTTCTTGCTAGAGAAGTCCCTAAAGGAGAGGAAGAGAGGGAAAAGGAGAAAGGAAGAAGAAGACTCCTCTTCTTGCTAGCCTACACTCACAAACCCACACAACTAAAGCTTCCACCAAGCTTTCTCCACTATGGCCGGCCACTCCATGGAGCCTTTTATAGGGTTGGAAAAACCCTTCCACCTCCTTCACATTCAATGCAATCCATTGCATTGAGACACACTCAAAAAGGATTTGGCTTCCTTGTTTGGCGGCCACTTAAGGAGACAAAACCATTTTGTTTCCTTCCACCTTAACTAGCTTAGGTGGATGCTTAGGTGGCATGCTTATGTGGCATGCTTATGTGGCATTCTTATGTGGCATTCATGCATGTTGAATTAATCTTATTAATTCAATTAAGCTTATGTTATCATATTGAATTAATCTTATTAATTCAATTAAGCTTATGTTATCATATTGAATTAATCTTATTAAATCAATAAGGTAACATATTGAATTAATCTCATTAAATCAATTAGCTAAAATTCTCATTAAGCTTAAAGTCCAAAAACCATTTTGTACTTAAGCTTATTCCCATATTATTCTAGTCAAACTAGAATACTCTAATTCCTCTAATTATCATGCTCTTTGTGTGTGACCTATAGGCTCTCATAACGTTGGCGGTGGATCTAAACTCTTTTAGATACACAAGCAATGAGCGGCATCTAGCAATACATCATTGCTACCCAAGTTCTGAGATAAGTCAAGATCCGACTAACCTTTCCGTGACTACTATAATATATGACCGTGTCCTTCTATCCTTGATATCGATTGATCAATGAGGCATAGGCCGTGTCATCCTCGATCAATCTATGTGTTTCTTGATCACAGTAAACTCAAACAAATGAGCTCAATATCTCATATTGACTCATTCGAGCATGGCCATGCGTTTTAGTAGTTCTACTCAATCAAGGGGCCCACCGATATCACTCCGTCATATGGAAGGATAGATTCCATCTACATCACTCACATCCCTCCGCATAATTTGTTACATACCCGATCGCCTTTATGGTCCACCTGTTACGGGTGACGTTTGTGATACCAAAGTACATAACTCCTTATGTAGGGAACCGTAGTGACTTGGTCTAAGGACTATTCATACCAATAGTCACATGAGAAAGTTTATGACACTCATATAACGATCCATGAAACTTTCTCATGGCGGGAATTGATTCGGTATATATTCTCCAATATATATCCATGTGTCAACTTGATATCATATATCCATGACTTGTGAGATCAAGTCATCAATTGACCTACATGCTAGTCTTTATGTATTAATATTGCCCTTGCATATTAATACTCGACTAGGAACATTTAGGAAAGTGTTCTCTACAGCCTCTCATAATCAATTCTGCCAATTGATGTGCTGTAGATAAGAACCTACTTTTCTAGGGCATTATTATATTTAAATTAGTGCACAAGCAAGATGTAAATATAATAACCAATCCTTTGCCTTTATAGAATATGATACAAAATGTTCCCTATTCAACCATCACATGATTGGTTCTAGGGCTTTAACTAACAATCTCCCACTAGCACTAGTACCAATCACTATGATATCTAATACCTAGTGACCTAGTGTGACCATCATGCTTCCTCTGTGCTAAAGCCTTGGTCAATGGATCTGCGATGTTAGCTTCGGTACTCTGCATATCCTCACATCTCCTCTATCGATGATCTCTCGAATGAGATGGAAGCCGATATGTGTTTGGTCCGTGATGTGATCGAGGTTCCTTAGCTTAGCACAATAGCCCCATTGTTGTCACAATAGAGGTCTATTGGATCTGCAATGCTAGGAACTACCCCAAGTTCATCGATGAACTTGCGGCCAAACGACCTCCTTTCTTTGCATCGGATCTTTCGCAATATACTCTGTTGTAGAATCGGCAAGCGTGTCTGCTTGAACTCTTCGACTCAGCTCCACCATTCGTGCAAAACACGCACCCGATTGCGATCTATAGTCATCCTTATGCATTTGGAAGCTTGCATCAACGTAACCCTTACGATTAGCTCCTCATTGCCTCGAATATCGAAATATTCTTTCGTTCTTCGTAAGTACTTAAGAATATTTTTTTTGCTATCCAGATGACTTTCACCTGGATCATTGGTATCTACTCGTCATGCTCAAAGCATACGAGGCGTCGGAGACAGTACAAAGCATGGCGTACATGATAGACCCTATAGCGATGCATAAGGGATCTTATCCATGCGATCTCTCCTCCTTAGAAGAGGGACATTGAGTCTTGAAAGACTCACACCATGTGATAAAGCGAAACCCTTTCTTAGAATTTTGCATAGCAAAATGATCTAGCACTTTATCAATGTATGTACTGACTTAGGCCAAGTAATCTTCTAGATCTATCTCTATAGATCTTGATGCCTAGAATATAAGCGGCTTCACCTAAGTCCTTCATCGAGAAACAATTCCTAACCACATCTTCACAGGTGGGTGAGGGAATATCATTTCCGATGAGAAGTATGTCATCTACATACAAGACAAGAAATACAAGCTGTGCTCCCACTATTTCTCTTGTAGACACAAGGCTCATCTTCATTCTTGATGAAACCAAACTCTTTGATTGCATCATCGAATCGAAGATTCCGGCCGAGAGGCTTGCTTTAGTCCATAAATGGACCTTTGCGGTTTCCATACCTTTCGGGATGCTTTGGATCTTCAAAACCCTCGGGTTGTGTCATGTACACATCCTCGGTAGCTTTCCATTCGAGCGGTTTTGACATCCATCTGCAGATCTCATAATCATGGTAGGCAGATAGCAAGTATGATCCGAATGGATTTAAGCATCGCAACTGGTAAAAAAGTTTCTTCATAGTCAATACCATGAATTTGTTTGAATCCTTTAGCCACCAATCTACCGTTATAGGTATGCTTATTACCATCCATGTTAGTCGTTACTTTAAAGACCCACTTACACCCAATGGGTTTTACCCCTTCAGGTGGATCAACCAAAGTCCATACTTGGTTAGTGTACATGGTTTCCATTTCGGATCTCATGGCCTCTAGCCATTTCTCGGAATCTGGGCTCATCACAGCTTCCTGATAGGAGGTAGGCTCGTCAAGATCGACAAGCAATACTTCACCGTTGTCGATCGAGAAAAGAATATCTCTCGGGTTGACGGCGGATCCTATTAGATCTCGAGGTTGGTCTACTTGAACAAGTGTTTGCTCCACAACTCTGTGGGCAACAAATTCCTCATCCACAACACTTTGTGGTGCCTGTTCATTTTCCATCGAAGCCTTAGTGTTATCATCATCTTGAACTTCTTCAAGATGAATTTTACTCCCACTAGTATTTCTAGAAATAAATTCTCTTTCTAGAAAGACATTTCGCAACAAACACCTTGCCAAGTGTGGGATTGTAAGTAATATCCCTTAGTTTCCTTGGGATATCCTACAAAATAACACTTATCGATTTGGGTCCTAGTTTATACGAGACTTGGCGTCTAACGTAAGCTTCACAACCCCAAATCTTTATAAAAGATATTTTGGGACTCTTCCGTCCATATCGTATATGGTGTCTTTTCTACGGCTTTTGATGGAAGCGATTAAGTGTGAAAGCGGTACATCTCTAGAGCTAAACCCCAAAGGAAGTAGGTAGATCGATCGGCTCATCATTGATCGTACCATATCTAATAGAGTACGATTTCTCCTCTCGGATACACCATTCCATTGTGGTGTTCGGTGGAGTGAGTTGGGATATTATCCACACTCGGCCGGTGATCACGAAACTCTTGACTAAGGTATTCACTACCTCGATCTGATCGAAGTAGCTTAATGCGCTTACCAAGTTGGTTTTGTACTTCATTCTTGAATTCTTTGAACTTTTCAAAGGATTCTGACTTATGTCTCATCAAATATAAGTAGCCAAATCTACTCACATCATCAGTGAAAGTAATAAAGTACTTATAGCCTCCTCTGGCTTCGACATTGAAAGGGCCACATACATCAGTATGTATGAGTCCTAACAAATCCGTCGCTCTCTCGCCATGTCCACTAAATGGAGTTTTAGTCATCTTTCCTAAAAGACAAGACTCGCATACCTCATATGATTCAAAATCAAATGAGTCCAATAATCCATCTTTATGGAGTTGGGATATGCGTTTTTCATTTATGTGACCTAGGCGACAGTGCCAGAGATATGTCTGGTTCAAATCATTCGATTTGAACCGTTTGGTATTTACGTTATAAATTGGGTTATCTAAATCTAGAACATAGAGACCATTCATAAGTGGTGCATTACAATAGAACATTTCATTTAAATAAATGGAACAACATTTGTCCTTTATTATAAAAGAAAAGTTTTTCTTGTCTAAACAAGATACAGAAATTATGTTCTTTGTTAATGCGGGTACATAGAAGCACTCCTCTAGTTCTAAGATAAGCCCAGTGGGCAAAGACAAAGAATATGTTCCTACAGCTACAGCAGCAACTTTTGCGCCATTGCCTACTCGTAGGTCCACTTCACCCTTTGCCATTATTCTACTATTTCTCAGTCCCTGCACATTAGTACAAATGTGAGATGCACATCCGGTATCTAATACCCATGTAGAAGAAATAGATAGATTAACTTCTATAACGTGTATACCTGAGGCAGAAGTCCCACTTCTCTTGTTCTTTACTTCCTCAAGGTAGACTTTGCGATTCCGCTTCCGATGTCGATCTCACCGCAATGGAAGCAGTCCCCTTCCTTAGGTACTTTACCTTTACCCTTTGAAGTGGATGAATTGGCCTTGCCTTTGGCTTGGGTCTTACCCTTGCCTTTGCGCTTACCTTTGCCCTTTTTGACCATTAGTACATTACTAACTTTCTTCTTGAGATTTGGTTCAGCAGTTCTTAACATGCTGAGAATCTCAGGCAAAGGTTTATCAATTTCATTCATGTTATAATTCATGACGAATTGATTGTATGCTTAAACGCGATTACAGGATAACATCGATTGCCAATTCTTGGCTCAATGGAAAACCTAGTCTTTCAAGGTTCTCAACGTACCCAATCATTTTGAGTACGTGAGTTCCTACAGGTGTTCCTTCTTGCATCTTGCATGCAAAAAGAGCTTTAGACACTTCAAAACGCTCGTGCCTAGCTTGTCCTTGATATAGTTGTTTCAGGTGCTCAACCATATCATAGGCATCCATGTTCTCATGTTGCTTCTGAAGCTCAGAGTTCATGGTGGCAAGCATAAGGCATGACACATCTAATCGTCATCTTGATGCTTCTTATAAGCATCCTTTTCGACGAGTGGCCGTAGGCGGGTAGCCAGGATTATTGCTCTAGGACATACGTTTACGCTCTTGTTTGAGGATAATCCTTAAGTTCCTATACCGATCAAGAAAATTTGCTCCATTGAGCTTGTCCTTCTCAGGGACGGATCGCAAGATTGAGGGTGCGACGTGTTAGATGTCATGGTGATCTACAACATTAAAATGCAAAGTTAAGTACCATACCTAAATCATTTAATTAGGCCTTTAATTAAATGAGGCTCCCACTAAATTCTCATAGCTACTATTTAGCTATAAATTTATATGGGATAAAGATCCACATCATAATTCATCTTGAGTTAGCTTTGGCTAATCGCCCAAGACATAGTATAATTAGGTAGGCAATCTTTTGCCAATTACATCTGATGTAACTCTTTAATAGCTTTGGTTAAGTTTTAGATTAGTTTAGTGTTTATTCCTAAACGCTTCGGTGTGGCGAGGCACGAGGGCCTTCTTGGATATCAGACAGCGACCACTTCTAAGACAAAGTTGATGTTAAATCACACAAAACTAATGTTAACACTTATGTTCAAAGCTAATATATGCCTCTACTTTCTTAACCAATTAAGAAAACACTTAATTAAGTCTTAACCAAGCGATATGGCGGGACATCACGATTGTCCACTCGCACCCCTCAAGATAAAATGCATTGCTTTGCTTTGGCAAACCCAATAACAAATGATCGAGGAAGTAGTGAGTACCAACTTTGGTAGGCATATCGTTTAGACTTATTAAGAAATAAACATGTATCATATACATATTAGCATACATCACATATAAGCTAAACTAATCATGCATCACATACAAGCTAAACTAACATGCATCACATACATATTAAACTAACGTGTCATGGCCCTTATTCTACAATCTTCTCAAGCCAATGAAAAGATTGATTGGTCAACCTAGGGATAGCATCTTCTCCTAAGTGCTTCCTTTTGGTTGTCTTGTGTGTTGACTTCCTCCTTGTAACCTCATCTTCCAATGGACCCTCCATCCTTGTTTTGTACATTACAAAGGAGAAATACTCGAGTTACATTAGTCTAAAACTAATTTTACAACAAGAATATTAGGAGAAAGGCACGACACGCAGCCGTATTAAGAATTACAACACACAATCACAAACTTTTTGGGACTAGGCCATAACCATGCACCATGTCATTTTAACTTTTAAAGACATTGGATATTTTATTATGTTTGAAAATTTGCTAATGCAATTATCAACTCATAATAAAATTTATCCTACTTCTATATCACATATAAAATAGAAAACCTATTTTTATACGATCTTTTATAAGTGGCTCTGATACCCTTTGTAGGGAAATCTCGTATGCCAAATGGCATATCTTGTGACGGAAAATAGGATCCCTTCCAAGTGATCCATGCGAAAGCAAACTCGTATAAAATAAATTTCTCTAAACCAAACCTATCTTATAGGAGAGGATTACCTTTGTTGCGTGCCCTTGTTAATCCAGCTTTTCCTTTCGGTTTGTTGGATCTTTAGCACGTTCAAGTGTCCGTGCCTCTATACGTATCCACACGAGCACGCTCTTGTCTCACAAAGGAAAACTAGGAGCTCTCCTTTACTTCTTGCTAGAGAAGTCCCTAAAGGAGAGGAAGAGAGGGAAAAGGAGAAAGGAAGAAGAAGACTCCTCTTCTTGCTAGCCTACACTCACAAACCCACACAACTAAAGCTTCCACCAAGCTTTCTCACAACCACAACACCCAAAAAATTCTCTCTATGGCCGGCCACTCCATGGAGCCTTTTATAGGGTTGGAAAAACCCTTCCACCTCCTTCACATTCAATGCAATCCATTGCATTGAGACACACTCAAAAAGGATTTGGCTTCCTTGTTTGGCCGGCCACTTAAGGAGACAAAACCATTTTGTTTCCTTCCACCTTAACTAGCTTAGGTGGATGCTTATGTGGCATGCTTATGTGGCATTCTTATGTGGCATTCATGCATGTTGAATTAATCTTATTAATTCAATTAAGCTTATGTTATCATATTGAATTAATCTTATTAAATCAATAAGGTAACATATTGAATTAATCTCATTAAATCAATTAGCTAAAATTCTCATTAAGCTTAAAGTCCAAAAACCATTTTGTACTTAAGCTTATTCCCATATTATTCTAGTCAAACTAGAATACTCTAATTCCTCTAATTATCATGCTCTTTGTGTGTTACCTATAGGCTCTCATAGCGTTGGCGGTGGATCTAAACTCTTTTAGATACACAAGCAATGAGCGCATCTAGCAATACATCATTGCTACCCAAGTTCTGAGATAAGTCAAGATCCGACTAACCTTTCCGTGACTACTATAATATATGACCGTGTCCTTCTATCCTTGATATCGATTGATCAATGAGGCATAGGCGTGTCATCCTCGATCAATCTATGTGTTTCTTGATCCCTGAGTAAACTAACTCAAACAAATGAGCTCAATATCTCATATTGACTCATTCGAGCATGGCCATGCGTTTTAGTAGTTCTACTCAATCAAGGGGCCCACCGATATCACTCCCGTCATATGGAAGGGATAGATTCCATCTACATCACTCACATCCCTCCGCATAATTTGTTACATACCCAGTAATCGCCTTTATGGTCCACCACCTACGGGTGACGTTTGTGATACCAAAGTACATAACTCCTTATGTAGGGAACCGTAGTGACTTGAGTCTAAGGACTATTCATACCAATAGTCACATGAGAAAGTTTATGACACTCATATAACGATCCATGAAACTTTCTCATGGCGGGTCGATTCAGTATATATTCTCAATATATACCCATGTGTCAACTTGATATCATATATCCATGACTTGTGAGATCAAGTCATCAATTGACCTACATGCTAGTCTTTATGTATTAATATTGCCCTTGCATATTAATACTCGACTAGGAACATTTAGGAAAGTGTTCTCTACAGCCTCTCATAATCAATTCTGCCAATTGATGTGTTGTAGATAAGAACCTACTTTTCTAGGGCATTATTATATTTAAATTAGCTGGCACAAGCAAGATGTAAATATAATAACCAATCCTTTGCCTTTATAGAATATGATACAAAATGTTCCCTATTCAACCATCACATGATTGGTTCTAGGGCTTTAACTAACAAAAATGTCATGAAAAAATTTATATTTCAATTCAAAAGTAAAATTTTCACGTTCAGTATTTTTCTTTTAGTACCTTGCTGCTTGTTGGGGATAATCATTTGTAACAGAAACCCAGTTGTCGATGGGGTAATAAGCTTGTAAACATGGATGAATTGCTGCAAGCTTCTTAGATGAATATTCTTTAAATTGGGATACCTATTATTACATGATGACTAAATTAACATAATTATTCATTTACAGATACAATGGATGAAATATCCATATTTAAAAAAATTATCTACTCGCCACTGCTTCAAAATCAGCTTTTGATCTTCCTCCATATGAAATGGAGTTGTAATGATTGAAAGTCATTGCTTTTGTGTCGATACACAATAGGTGAAAGTGAGTTTGGTCAGTATTTAGAGGTATAAAAATATATCTAACCTCTCCATCATTCATGTCCGTGTTTATGATTTGTGTTGTGGCAGTCTTCCATGACATTCTTAATGCTGACTGTAATTGTGTGTAGAGGAAAATATTTAAATATTTAGTATAACATTTTAAATCGTGAAAATACAAGATAATTTAACTTCCTTACAATAAACACGGATGAGCAATACACATACTTGTTATATGACCTACATGAAGAGGAGGCCCCCCTAAAAAGAATTGAGCAAAATGTATCGATAACCTCCCCAACTGTGAAAACAGATCCATTAACTCCAGAGTATAAAGAATTCAGAGTTAATGAAAAAGGACCTTCCTCCCAAACATAATCTGTAATCGGCCTAAAAAAAATTTAATGGTAAATAAATATTTGCACTTTCTATAATATTGTAATAAAATTTTCGAATGTAATGGTGGATGTAACTACCATACTTTATTTTTTTTAAACTTTTTAGCAAGTAGGTCACATCAGCATCTTGTTTTTGGTTCTTTGGTGTCTTACATTTTTTCTTGACATACTATAATACAAAAATTAGATTAGTTATTTAAAAAAATTAACACAAACAAATTTTCTTTATATTCTGACTTACCGCAATGGATTCCATTCTCATTTGGTTGAGTTTATCAATTATTGCTTCATTCCTCTCAAGATCTTTTTCATCTTCTTCCACAATACAGATAGTATCCCTCGCTTGCAATTCATCCATACCAATTATTTATTTTCCTTTCTTCCCAAAAACTTCTGCTTCATTTACATCTTTATCAGGTTGCCCTTCTAATACCTCAACATCAGAAATTTCTATCTTTTTTCTTTTCCTTTGAGGTACCAATTTTGCCCACAGTGGACTATCAACGGGAGTATCCCTGTAATCATAGCGGGTTCTATCTCACCGTCTTGTTCTGCTGGCAATTGGTTCCGTTTGAGGTTGAGGATCAACTTCAGGCTTATTTGATTCAGGCTCCATACCTTCTCTTCCTATAATTTCCATTAGTTCTTTTATCCTTTCAGTTAGTGTCATGTTTTCCATTCTTAACTCTTTTAGTTGTCTCTGATAAACTAAACACTCATGGCATTCAGTAGTAGAGTATTTATCTTATATAGTTTGTGATGATGATGTCTCTATTGGATGAGGAGTATTTTCAATATAATAGTCAACCTTATCAAGCAATATAATTTCACTACGAGTACAAACTAGATCAACAACAACCTATCAAAAAAACAACAATTATTTAGATAACGAAAATGAAAAAATGTTAAGTTGTGGTCTTCTATTTACCTGTTCAAGTGAGACTTGCTCCAATAAATTTCTCACCTTGCTAATATGTGAAGGAGTTGCCCTCTACTTATTTATTCGTGACCCTTCGGTATTGTATGGTCTCTGGATTGGGACATGTTCCAGAAACCAAGCCTGCTCATATCCAAAGTGTTACATACTTATGTGAATATAAAAGACAAAATAAATTAGTAAGAAGGAACTTACAGCCAAAAGGCCGGCAAATCCCTTTAGATAAGGAATTCGGCTGTTCTGCGCAACTATATTAGTAGATGAACATATATCTCCAATAGTAGGCAATTGTGGAGCCATAAATTGATAGATGACTTCAACCCAATTGAAACTACCTATGTTGTCAAAATTATCTACAATATCTACAAGACCTATGGGGACCTTATATGTAGTAGTACAGAACAACACACAAGCAAATATATACCAAACATACAACTTGCAAAACACCAAAACATCTTCATCTAATTCTACTCTAGCAGAAAAAGTTTTAAGCAAAAACTCTAGTCTTCATCTAGTTGGTTCTTTTTTGGAGAATTGAGAAATGAAAAGAGCACCTGATGCATTAGTTGAATTCATAGGAACAGAAGCCCCTCTATCTGCAATACTGAGCAAAAGGGACACATCTCTTCTGGTGAAAGCAACTGGCACAGTTGAAAACTTAAAGATTTGACTTGCCGAATCCCAACTTTGAAATATATTGACCAATATGTTACGGATTTGTGGAATGTCTTGTATATTCAAAAAAACAGCAAATGAGGGTTGTTTAATGATCTCTCTGTGCCTTTCATGTAAATAAACAGAAGGACGTTGCTTTCCTTTAGCACTTGGACCTCCAAAAAATTAAATAAAGTTGCCTAAAACGTTGTTCCATTGGAGTTTCTTCGCACACTCATTTTTTCCCTAACAATTTGGAAATATAAAATTTTAAAAACCTGATTTATTCCTTCATTTTGTAATTGTAAAAAACAAATTAGAGAATCCGCAATGCTTTGCAATAATCCTGTTAAAAAAAACCTCAGGGCTCTATGTATCTAATTCAGATACAGATTAAAAAAATCGTCCATTTGTATTTGAATATTTGAAATCATTCCAAAACCATAATCGAAAAACCATTTAAAACAGATGACATACTTCATATTCGACTAAAGCAAGGAATGCGACATATACCTTGGCCGATGAAAGAGAGGTTGAACCAGATGCTTGACTCATTCTGCAATAATGAATGGTGGACAGAAAGCTTATGAGATGTACGTCTTTCAATGGAAATCCTAAAAGCGAGTAAGAAATGGGTAAAACAGATAGTTAAATGAGAGGACGACATGAGATTACCTCGAAGCGTCTCGTCGAAAATCCTAAAACTCGGAAGCTAACGAAATAACGCTGGACGAAAAATGGAGTCTAAGAAGTTCCAAAGATTTGTGCGCTCGAAGATTTCTCGAAAGCTGAAGAGACGAAGACGCTAATGTTGTGATTCGTTTGGAGGGACGTTTAGATAGCTCGGGATTTGCAATTGTGGTTCGGATGTATGCAAAATCTCGGCATTAAAAACGTTGTTTGGCGGGAGAGGTAATTTGGGAATTACGTACGTCATTTGGTAAATCTGAAACTATAGAGCGTTTTTTGGGCAATTTCAAACTTCAGGAGCGCTGTTTGGTAAATTGTCGTTGCAACTTTGATTTCTCATTTGAATTATTTAACTATTATTTTCTTTCCAATTACTTACCAATATTTAAAGCGACAACTAATATTTTCTTTACTAGTAAGTTAATTTTTAAATTTTATTTTTTATAATAGCTTTACCAATAAATTATCATCAATAATGTATCTTTAATAAAATTATAACTAATAAATCCACAAAATAGTAAATAATTGGAATCAGTGCTCTAGATTATTATAACATCATCTAACATATAAATTAAAAGCCTTCACTGGTGGTATAAAATAATAGAACACCATCATGCAAATAAATATTGATCATACGTAACTCGTTGTCATATTCTTCTATAGATAGTTCAATACTCTAGTGTAAGATTAGACTTAGTATTCTTGGAGGAAGGGGTAAAAATTCATATTGGTGTAAAGAACAATATAACGCTCATGTGCAAATAAATACTAACTGTGTATAACTCCTCATCAGGTATCAGGTACGATTTTTCTTCCCTACTAATTCTGATGACTGACCAGCTCTGCCCCACGGCCTTCGACTAGAGTCCCCACCGGTCAACGAGGGTATATCAGGGTGACGGATGATCAGAGCGCGTTTGAACCCATACTGCGCCAGATGGGCCAACCGCACTGGGACGGGGGGGCATCGTGCACCACCTCCCGCGCAGTGCGCACTGCCAAGGCGGAATCGACCCCTGGCTTCGCAGAGGAGAGCCTCGTGAGTTACCATCGCGCCGTTGCCCTGGGGGCAACTGTGTATAACTCCTTACTACTATATCCCTTTGTCAGCGGTCAAGTAATCTAGTATAATTTTAGAATTAGAGTATTCACTTTTTAGTATTTCTTTCTCCATCTAACATTTTTATTTTTTCAATTTAATTCTTCTAACTACATTTATTTTATTATGAGTTTATATTTTATCATTTAATCTAAATGATCAATCTAAATTAATTTTTAAAATGAATTATACTAAGTTTCTATATATTAATACATGATGATGTCCAGTATAAGGTCTATCACATAATTGAAGAATAAATTAAGTACTTATTTTAAATCTTAAAATAAGTCTTCCCATATCAATCCTCATATGAAATCCCTATGTGAATAGGGAGAATATTAATTATTTATCTTTTAGTAGTATAATTATTTTAAAACCATTGCACTATTTTTAAAATATTATTTTAATTTTCTTTTTCAAAAATAGTCATACAAGCATATATGTGATCCTTTTATTTATTTATTTATTTATGCACAATAAATTATATAACAAGTCCAAGAATAAATTTTACTCACATCCAAATAGACATTGACCACCACTTTAATGCATCTACCATGTGCTCATAACTCAACCAACAAGTATAGATATATGTTCTAATTATCAATTGTCACGTTAATAATCAAAGATAATATTTTCTGGCGAACCTTACCTCATAAAGAAAGAAGATAAATTTTGTCATGTCTCAAAGAGTATACTTGTCCGTCAATACGGACCGTACCCTCTAGTGACAATATGAGATACGATATCGATATAAGACCCACATAGCCGCCAACACCCACGTACCATATGTCACAATAAAATAACATCGACAGATAATAGAAATACAAAGACATACAGATATGCACCGGTGCGATTTTGACACAACCATAATCGAAAAATATAATAGAAATCAATACACAACCAAAACCAAAACCATAATAAAAGTCAAATACATAACAACACAACTATATACCAAAATGTGAAAACTAGTATAAAATAAAATCAAAACATACAATACAAATATAAAACATCACCAATAAGAATAAAATTCAAACACTCGGTGTGAGACGAGATTAGTTGACAGAGCTCCGAGCACCCAAGGAATCATCTACTTGCTACATGGGCGATAGGAAAATCCAGAGTCTGTGATGGTGACTATAAAATACAGTGGTATAGGAAAGATAGTGCATGAACTAAATAAATATATGAAGATCAACAGATATACAATCTTAAAGATAATAACAAATAACTATTAGTATAAAAATAATAAATGCATATATCAACCTGATGCACCTGATGCAATGTAATGTACTGTCATACCTGAAGGTCTGCAATGACACAACTCATAATAACCAGACAAGTATACACAACGTAATACATATGAATAACATACATGAACAATATCACACCCGTGATCGATACATAATCATATACATAATGTATAATCAAATGTAGAAACCAACCTGGTTCATCTAATGCGGAATTATAATGTTAATCAAATGCACATAACAACCATATCCAACTCATACCCAAGTAGTCCACATACAACAGTATATAACATGCAAATGGTATGTATGATGATGTACAAACATATACAACAATCATAGCTCAATCATAAGCAACACATATCAAAAGTATATGCAATATGCATCAAACATAAATATGCGCCTCCACGGTGATGCATATGCAAGGTCACTACCTGTACACCTCGCTACCATGACCTTGTGTGGCCTGGGTGGACAAAAAATGACAACTGTCCCAACTCCAGCTACCACTACTCTTGAGTGGCCGAATTAGCAGTATGAGTAAGTAGCTATCTAGCCACATATAAGGGTTCATGCTGCAAGAAACTCTAGCTACCACTACCCACGAGTGACCAAGTGTTGTACGACAGGACAAGCTTCACGCAACTCCAGCTACCACTATCCCACAGTGGCCGAGTGTTGCAGATATCAACTGCCCATACCTCCCGCAACCACTATCCCCCAGTGGCCGGGTGGACAAGTATGACTGATGACTCTCTCAACCACAAGGGAGACATAGTCAACAGCATGCATGTAATGTAATGATGACTCCAATGCATGTAAGCCCTCCGACATGCACACTACCTTAAAGGGAGTCATAAACAATAGACATATACACATATCATGCTAAGACTTTCAGTCCGTAAACAACACTCCACTGACAACCCACTCAACCATACACGGTAGTCATGGTCGACAAGACAATGCAGGGTCATACAATAAGACAACCAAGTCTACAGTTATAATCATTACCAACTCTAACGGTACAACATGATGACCAAATCAAGGACTATAACTGTACTTAAGTACATATACTTATGCAACACTCATGATCAAATATATATAGTATCTATAATCAACAATAGTGATGAAACGAGACTGTATGATATCGAATGAGTATCTCAAAGGTCAACGACTAAGTATCAAGCATAAGAATAAATAGAGTGAAGCAAGATAATTTCATTAGTCATTAATAGAGTTCATGCGCCAAGATTAAGATCTACAAGAGTCAAAGAGAAATCACCCACATAATAAGTATATCGTGCTGATGGTCTTCGCGCCCGCAAATCTGTCTTGAATCAAGGTCCTACAATTAACATACAAACATTAACAAGTTCTGTCATAAGTCCAACGATGATATCAAATCCCAAATCGAACCTAAATCTTGATTAGCTAACTGAACAATCTAATACCATAAGATGAACGAACTCATATATTAACCAATCTACAAATATCATATAAGCTGTAATTCCCTACTACATCCATAGACATGGTATACTTCCAATAATATATTTGTATACATCCATAAACATCCAAATCTGAACTTACCAAGCTTCACTTCCTTTGCATCGTTTCTTGATCTCAAATTCAGCTATCATATCTAAATCTCACAGACGAAGTGAAGACAAACAATCTTCATCACCTGTAGTTATATTACATCCATCATGTATGTAATTCAACCAACCAATTTCTCCTATTTCATAATACACATATCAATCAACTATAATTCAAATGATGCTTCCATAGAACTAAGATCCAAGCTTATCTAGTACTCATTTAAATAGTCCATAGTGGATCTGGAACAAATCGAGCCTAATAGGAAACCAGCCCTCTCATATCACCTTTATTTCCAGGAAAATATTGTTGTGTAAACTATGAAAATTCACCGGTTGTTCACTGATTTGAAACCACAACCTAACACCTGTAACCATATGCTATTCAAGATTTTCCACTGATCTACTCATAATCCGAGAACCGTTGCTTTGATTGCCCATCTCACCTAGAAATCATAAAGCTCCACAATTATAACCAAACTCCCATTCTAACTGCTCAAATATGCAATCCACCGGACAGAAGAATGGATGAAGAAATTACCAGAGTTTGGAAGAGAAGCTAAAGTGGACGGTAGCAAAGATGTGGAAGTTGAATCTGTCCAGCGGCTAGCAGTTGAGATCCATTCATGGCAAATGCAGTGATAGCAACTAGCGAGCACCCTAGGATTGCAAAGGGAAAGGCAACGACGCTAGGATTTTGGTGTCGGCCGAGATGGGGAAGGCGACGGTTGGAGCAGGTGATTGGATGGCCGGTGGCGACGCAAGTGGAAATCTCCAGCTTGGGCGGTGGCGACAAGATTGAGTTCACGGTGACCGAAAGGCGGTTGCGACGGTTGGAGCAGGTGATTGGATGGCCGGTGAAGACGCAAGTGGAAATCTCCAGCTTGGGCGGTGGCGACAAGATTGAGTTCACGGTGACCGAAAGGCGGCTGCAATGGTGGGGAAATGGTCGTGATCAAGGGTGGCAGACTGTCGATGCAAAGCGTGACCCGGAGACAAGCGGCGACTGCAACGATCGGACTGAGCAGGCGGTCGTCTGGGTAGAGATCTCCAATGACAAAGCGATGAAAGAGAGGAGCAGTGGCGATGAGTGAGAGCACAGAAGAAAATGATCAACGGAATAGAAAAAAAACTACGATAGAATCGGGAGAAATAGGAAAAAGGAAATGAGAAATCAAAGATTAATAGTCGACTTTTATAAGCAACTTTAAACCTAGGGTTAAGCTTAACCTTTAATCACTCTTCATTAACCCAATAATTTAATTAGACTTTATAAAGCCTTCCCCATGAATAACTATAATATTTCCATTCAAATCTAGAAAAGTTCTCTAAAATGTTGGAACGTTGGTGGCCGGCTAGAGGGGGGTGAATAGCCTTCAATCGTCATACGGTGGAATACGATCGTTCTTGTGTGCTTATCTACAATTGTCATTAATATACACAGCGGAAACAATAAAAATAATAACAACAATACAATCACACGCAATACACAAGATATACGTGGTTCGGAACCGAATGGTTCCTACTCCACGGGGTGAGCTCAACGAGCTTGTGTTATGCGCACGACACTAACAACACTCCTTCTCGATAACACGTCGGAGGTGGAGAAATTGTTGGTGCAGTAGACACCTAAGTCGAACCTGAGTTTTGATTATAGCAAACGATACAAAGTTAAGCTCATATTGTTATCTCACGAGCTAAATCAAGTGTGCAGAAAAGTGTCAACGCTGAAACTGAAGGCTAGCGACACCCGGAGGAAGTCGCGGTGGTCGGGCAACACTCGAGTGACTTCGGAGGGAGCCGAAGGAATCGAGTGGAAGGCCGGAAGCGAAAGCGACATAGTAAGTATCGAGGTAAACTCGTGTGTGTGCAAGTGTAAATGAGGTCGTATCCTCCTTACGGGGATAGTCTTAGGCGTAGATCTGACTCAAGACATTCCATCGGTGGTCTAGGTCGAGATCGGACGGTCGAAGGTCGTCGAAATAATATTTTTGTTTAGTTAACTTTTGATTTCAGCTAGCATCAGTTGATTGCCAGCTTGGAGGACTCGACTGTTGTCCATCAGTCGACTATCTATGGTCAATAGTCGACTGATGCTACCATCAGTTGACTGATGATGGCCATCAATCGACTGATGGTCAAGGATCAGCCTCGAGGAGTCAAGCTTTATCACCATTTTTCAAGGAGTCTTGTGCCCAATTTCTATTGGTTGAAGTTCCTCTTGAAAAGGGGCTAAAAGGCTATAAAAGGAGGGCATATCCTAAGGTTTTCTCATCAATTCTAAGCTTCCAAAAGCCTCTGCAAAGCTACAACTCTCCGACAACGAAGTGCTACCTCTCCGACGCTCTAAGTTTAATTGTTTATATTTTGTTCCGTCGGTATAAGCCTCAATTCAATTTATTTCTTTATTGTCTCGAAGTTTTTATCGTAACGAGGAGAGGGGGAGTGTCCCTCTACCTCAAGCTTTTGGTGTTTTCTTGTATTCGATTAACTCCTACCTCCAATGAGGAGGATTTCTTTAGTGATTTGCCCTTCGTACGTGATCAAGGATCACTAGGGCCTTGGAGTAGTAGCCGAAGGCTACGAACCAAGTAAAAAATTTACTTGTCTCTTTTAGTTTTCATTTATCTTTCCGCTGCGTATAATTGTCCACTCGAATGAATTTGTACGAAAAAGTTTTATCGCTATTCACCCCCCCTCTAACGATCCGCTCGATCCAACAATTGGTATCAGAGCCGGGGGTGCTAAGATTTGGTGAAACCACCAATATAGCTTTCTATGGATTTTATTTTCGATTTATTTTCTGTTTATTTCGATTTTTTTTCTCTTTCTCATTTGTGTAGCTTTTCTCCCGCACTACTAATCCAAGATGCGAGTCTTGGGACATTTATGGTGTTTGTGGTTTTAGGTTTTTCCGCTTCGTTCTTTTGTCTTGTTTGTTTCAATGGCCTATCTCGAGGGTTTTAGCACCGTCCAACCTCCATTTCACAACGGAGATGACTTCCGTTATTGGAAGGGTTGGATGGAATGCTTTCTTAAAACCCAAATCGAGATGTGGATCATAATCTAAACGGGATTCACACTTCTGACTAACGAAGTAGGTGAACTCTTGGATTATGACCAATGGACCAATGCGACAAAAAGACAAGTCGAAGCCGACGCCAAGGCAACTCAAATCGTCCAATGTGGCTTGTCCAAGGAGGAGCTTAATCGCGTCGGCCCTTTCATCAGTGCAAAGGACCTTTGGACAAAGCTAGTGGAGCTACACGAAGGGACCGATGAAGCCAAGGTATGTAAACGCGATCTTTTGTTTAATAAGTTATATAATCTAAAAATTCAGGAACACGAAATGGCGATGCAAATTCACGATCGCGTTCAAGACATAGTCAATAACCTACACGCGATCGGGCAAAAGGTCGAAAATCGCGATCTTATTAGGTATGTTCTTAACTCATTTTCTAGGACTACCTTATGGGCATCCATGGTCGATGCCTACAAGGTCTCCAAGGACCTTTCAAAACTTAGATTAGATGAGTTGTTTTCCGATTTCGAACTTCATGAGCAGTCTAACTCGGAACCCGAGAAGGGTATAGCACTTTTTGCAGGTTCGAGGAAGAAAGCCACAAGCAAGCCAATCCCTAAAGAAGAAGAAGATGAGTCTGATTTGGAGGTCAACTCGGAAATGGAGGTCGAACTAGTCAACCTAGTTCGAAGGATAGTTAAGGGCCGAAAGCGAACCGTCACTCGACCTAATGAAGGTAAGCCTAAAAGTTCTAATATTAGGTGTTACGAATGCAACAGGTTTGGACACATCAAGTCCGAATGCCCAAAACTCAAGAGCAAAGCACCAAAACACAAAAAGGCACTCAACGCTACATGGGAAGAAGCATCCGAGGAAGAAGATGATGATTGTGTCCTCATGGATAAACCGGTGGAATCGGAGACGGAGTCGGAACTGGAACACGAATCGAAAACCGAAGACGAGTCGGACTGCGAAGCGCTATTCAAGACAAGCCACGGATACGCATCCGGTTCAAAAGATACACTCAAGGTAAGTTGATCCCTTATTAGTACGCTTTATAGTGCAATTAAGTTCTTAACTAGGAAATTAGCTAAGTCTGAGTCCAAGGTCGAGACCCTGGTTGAGGAAGTTAAACTCCTCAAACAAGAGGTCTCCCTAACCTCTTCGACTAGTCAAGTTCGAGAGGAGGACTCAACTCGGGTTGAAAAGCTCAAAGTTGAGAACTCACTCTTGAAGAGTCAAGTCGAAGATCTTAGGAACACGTTGGAAAGGTTTACTCTAGGATCCAAAGGACTTGACCGCCTACTTGGATCGCAAAGGGTCATGTACAATAAGGTCGGACTAGGGTTTAGCTCAAATACGACCAACAAGTCGTATATGTCGATTGTAAGTCGACATAAAAAACGTGTCTAAGCATGGGTCCCTAAGACCGCCTTGATTTCAAACTTAGGATCGAACCAGTACTGGGTTCCCAAGGACCAAATCTACTATGTGGAGAGACCGAACCGATTCAACGGTCTAGGGGAAGCCAGTACAAAACTTGTTTGTATTTTAACTTAGAAATTGCATGATTAGGTTCTTTATTTAGTTTGATTTTTCTTTTTAGAATGGTTAGATAGGACTATAACTCATCAATACTTGATAACATAGTACCAGGACGCGGCGAGATGATAGTACGCTAGGAAAGCGGAGTCTTATGTATTCGGGCTAGATAAGGCGTATCTAGTTCGGTGCAATTGACCGAGTGGAATTAGCTGAAGCTACTTCGTCGTATCCTAGACTAGTTAGACCAGGAAGTGGTCTTAAGTGAGTCAAGTCTCTATTTTTTTGAAAATGGCTTTGTCTAAGGAAGTGGTCGTTGTTCCGATCAAAGAAGGTCTTTGTGCCTCGCCACGACTTGGAAGCCATGATCTTGAAAAGGCGACTTGATGAGCCTAAGGTCAAATCTGAATCTAACGCAAGGTTGACAAGTGTTCAAATCATTAAATTTAAAACAAGTAAAATTAGAAGTCATCTCACAAGAACATATAGGGTTAACATGTTTGATCATGTAGACATGGGTTAGATGATTTAGGTTAATAATTTTCAACCAATCTTTAATAAATCCAATATCCGATCCAACTACCTTGCATGTAGGACAATGGATGTTGGACAGTGGTTGCTCCCGACACATGACCGAGGATCAACTCAAGTTTTCGAAGCTTCGATTCAAACGACAAGGATCGGTAGCCTTCAGAAACAACGACAAGCTCAAAATCATCAATTCAGGTGATATTGAGCTCAACTCTAACTTTATTATTCAAAATGTCTTATTGGTAGAAAATTTTCAATATAATTTACTTAGTGTAAGCCAATTGTGTGATAATAACTATAAGGTCATATTTTTAGAAAATGAATGCGTAATTAATACAAATGAAACTTCTAAAACGATCCTTAAGGGAACCAGAAATAACAATATTTACACTATTAATCTAACTAACTCCTCAACCAAGTGTCTTATAACACGGCAAGAGGAATCATAGTTGTGGCACCGACGACTCGGTCACTCACACCCAAGACTCATCCATAAGATGAGTCAAAGTGACTTAGTCAGAGGTTTGCCTAACCTCAATAACTTGAACAATAAAATATATAATGCTTGTCAACAAGGTAAACAATCTAGGACACAACATCAACTAACTAATCAAGAATGAACCAAAAGTGTTCTTGAGCTCTTGCACATGGATCTATTTGATTTACATAGAGCTAAGTCACTTAATGGGAGTAAATTTTGCTTAGTCATAATTGATGACTATTCTAGATTTACTTGGGTTAGGTTCATCAAACACAAAAGTGATACCCTAGATCAATTAATTAACCTATTTAAGTTAATAGAAAATCAACAAAAACTTAAAATCAAAAGACTTAGGACTGATCATAGTGGTGAATTCGAGAACCACAGGTTCACAGAATTCTGTAACCTAAATGGATACCACCATGAGTTCTCTTGCCCTAGAACCCCACAACAAAATGGCCTAGTAGACGTAAAAATAGAACCCTACAAGAAGCCGCTAGGATAATCTTAAACGAGTATAACCTACTCGATAGGTTTTGGGCAGAAGCCGTGAGTACGACATGCTATGTCCAAAATAGGATCATTATGGTAAAGAGGTACCTTAAGACCTCATACGAGATTTATCACGATAAAATACCTAACATCAAGTACTTTAGGATATTTGGGTGTAAGGTACATATCCTAAACACTAAGGATTACCTAGGGAAATTCACATCCAAAACTTCGACTGGGATATTTTTAGGATATTCGACTACAAGTAGAGCTTATAGAGTATATAATCATGACACCCTTAGAGTCGAGGAGACTATTAATGTAGTATTTGATGAAGGACACAAACCTACAAAACCCCCGGCAACCCCAATTAGCAAGTCGATTCATACCAGACCTAACTCCGATCCGGAGATCAAGTCTAGTATTAATCCTAACCTAAGTCAACCAAGTCAGTCTATCGACCAAGTGGTAGATGACTCTAATCAAACTAGGACTCAAACGAGTCATCCTATTGATCAAGTGGTAGATGACCCAAACCCAAACCAAACTAGGACTCAAACGAATCATCCTATCGACCAAGTGATAGGTGATCCAAGTCTAGGAGTTTGAACTAGAGCCTCATACAGAAACCTTAGTCAAATCTCCTTGATTTCCAAAATTGAACCCAAAACTATTGACCAAGCTCTTCTTGATCCCTATTGGATTATTGCAATGCAAGAAGAGCTGGCTCAATTTACTAGGAACGAAGTATGGGAATTAGTACCACCACCTAAAGATAAAACAATCATTGGAACAAGGTGGGTGTTTAGGAATAAACTTGATGATAAAGGTGAAGTAGTTAGAAATAAAACTAGATTAGTCGCTAAAGGGTTTAGTCAAGTCGAAGGTTTAGATTACGACGAGACCTATGCTCCAGTAGCTAGGTTAGAGTCCATTCAAATGTTATTAGCATATGCTGCACATCGAGGATTTAAGTTATTTCAAATGGATATAAAGTCAGCATTCTTGAATGGATACATTAAAGAAGAGGTTTATGTTAGTCAACCCCCCGGTTTCGAAAGTCTAGATAAACCTGACCATATTCTTAGGTTAAAGAAAGCCCTCTATGGACTTAAACAAGCTCCTCGAGCTTGGTACGAGAGGCTTTCGGTTTATCTTAAGTCCAAAGGTTTTAACCAAGGTGTAGTTGACCCAACTCTTTTCGTAAAAATCGTAGGTAAAGACATATTCATAGCCCAAATCTACTAGATGATATTATTTTCGGAACCACCAACTCGATCCTACTGAATGAATTCATTTCACTTATGGAAAGTGAATTTGAAATGAATTTAGTAGGTGAGTTAAGTTTCTTCTTAGGTCTACAAATTAAACAAACTAAAGATGGAATATATCTACATCAATGCAAATATACTATGGAATTAATTAAACGCTTTGGAATGCAAGATGCTAAAATTATTAATACCCCAATGGCAACTAATGTGAATATAGAAGAATATATAATCGGAAATTCAATTGATTTAAAATACTATAGGAGCATAATAGGGAGTCTCCTTTACTTAACTGCGAGCCGACCTGATATCTTATTTACAGTAAGTATGTGCACAAGGTTCCAAACCTGTGCCAAGGAGTCTCACCTAACTCTAGTCAAGCGTATCCTTAGATATCTAAAAGGTACACTTAATGTCAGTATTTGGTACCCTAGATCTACCGAGTTCGAACTAACCAGCTACTCCGATTCGGACTATGCCGGTAGTAAGCTCGATAGAAAGAGTATGAGTGGTTGTTGTCAACTTCTCGGCTTGAGTCTAGTGAGTTGGTGCAGCAGGAAGCAACACTGTGTTGCCTTATCTACCACCGAAGCCGACTATATCGCGATGGGTGAGTGTGTCACTCAGCTTCTTTGGATGAAGCACACTCTCCGTGATTTTAAGTTAGACTTTACAAACACTAAACTCCACGTAGATAACATTAGCTCAATTAACCTAACTAAGAATCCGATATGTCACTCTAGGACCAAACATATAGAGGTCAAACACCATTTCATTCGAGAACATGTGACCAACGGAGCCATACAACTCGAATATATCGAATCGAAGTCTAACTTGGCAGACCTATTTACTAAACTCCTACCCAAAGTCGAATTCAGTCTATTAAGATGAAAATTGGGCATGTGCATAGTAGAATAGGAACTTACAAATTATATTTTCTTACTACTATTTCTTACTTTTTTATGGAACTAGCATAGGACATACCTTAGATATCATGCACCTATAGATTTAAGGAGTCAATACATCTCACAATATATAGGACTAATGTGTTTGTGTACTTAGCTACGTAGATGGGCATGAGATGTTAGGACCTTACTCCTGGTTCCAGATGTAGAGCTAGTGCATCGCCATGAACCACGGAGTATAATCATATATATTAACCGACTCTGACCAGGACTAGTTGATCTTTCATATCAATCAAGTCAAATATGAGTCGAATATTTTATAGATGAAATTATTTTCAGTATATTATTTTCAAAATAATATGGAACATGCTTGGACTTTAAATTTAATATCTATATTTGTTTTTCACACACCTCCATGCTTTTCGATATATGGCAAAAGGGAGAGAAAAAGGTCAAAATTAAGGGATCAAAATTTTTAACTTAACTGATCAAAATTTTTGATAACTTAACTCACTTCATATTTATTCACATGGCCAAAAGTTAAGTAAATGTTTACTTAACTTTAAGTTTTGAAAATTTACTTAACTTGTTTTTGTTAACAAAAAGGAAATAAAGGCCAAGTTAAGAGAATTCTTAACTTAAACTTATCTTTAAACACTATGGATAAACGTTAATGTTTTACTTAAGAAAGGGGGAGAAATGGCCAAGTTAAGAAGTCTTCTTAACTTAAACGTTTCACTAAGGCCAACCTTAAGTAATGTTAATTACTTAAACTCTTCCTAAATAGCAACCCTCAAGGGGGAGGATTAAGGGTTTCTTTCAAGACTTAAACTCTTCCTAAATAGCAACCCTCAAGGGGGAGGATTAAGGGTTTCTTTCAAGACTCACCCTCGGTCAAGGGGGAGATTTCCCCAAGGGGAAGTACTTGAAGAAAATCCTTACTACTCCTACTTAATTCTTTTATTATTGTTTCTCATGCATATTATTATTCTTCATGCATGCTATTTTCTTAACTTTGTATGTGGGTTTGCCATTGATCAAAAAGGGAGAGATTGTTGGTGCAGTAGGCACCTAAGTCGAACCTGAGTTTTGATAATAACAAACGATACAAAGTTAAGCTCATATTGTTATCTCATGAGCTAAATCAAGTGTGCAGAAAAGTGTCAACGTTGGAACTGAAGGCTAGAGACACCCGGAGAAAGTCGTGGTGGTCGGGCGACACTCGAGTGACTTCGGAGGGAGGCGAAGGAATCGAGTGGAAGGCCGAAAGTGAAAGTGACACAGTAAGTATCGAGATAAGCTCGTGTGTGTGCAAGTGTAAGTGAGGTCGTATCCTCCTTACGGGGATAGTCTTAGGCATAGATCTGACCCAAGACATCCCATCGGTGGTCTAGGTTAAGATCGGACAGTCGGAGGCCGTCGAAATAATGTTTTTGTTTAACTAACTTTTGATTTCAGCTAGCATCACGATGCCCGGCTTGGAGGACTCAGTCATGGTCGACAGATTCGATGATCTTGCCATCGATCGATGGTGGCCATCAGTCGACTGATGGTCAAGGATCAGCCTCGAGGAGTCAAGCTTTATCACCATTTTTCAAGGAGTCTTGTGCCCAATTTCTATTGGTTGAAGTTCCTCTCGAAAAGGGGCTCAAAGGCTATAAAAGGAGGGCCTATCCTAGGGATTTCTCATCAATTCTAAGCTTGCAAAGGCCTCCGCAAAGCTACAACTCTCCGACAACGAAGTGCTACCTCTCCGACGCTCTAGATTTAATTGTTTATATTTTGTTCCGTCGGTATAAGCCTCAATTCAGTTTATTTCTTTATTGTCTCAGAGTTTTTATCGTAACGAGGAGAGGGGGAGTGTCCCTCTACCTCAAGCTTTTGGTGTTTTCTTGTATTCGATTAACTCCTACCTCGAACGAGGAGGAGTTCTTTAGTGATTTGCCCTCCGTGCATAATCAAGGATCACTAGGGCCTTGGAGTAGTAGCCGAAGGCTACGAACCAAGTAAAAAATTTACTTGTCTCTTTTAGTTTTCATTTATCTTTCCACTGCGTATAATTGTTCACTCGAACAAATTCGTATGAAAAAGTTTTATCGCTATTCACCCCCCCCTCTAGCGATCCGCTCGATCCAACAAAAACATCTCATAAGCAATTACACTAAGTAATATGAAATACAAACAATACAAAGACAAATACGAAATACACGTAATGAACACTTTACAATGCTTGCTTTAAAACCTTTGCTTGTTGCTTGCTTTAGATGGCTCTTGAAGGTCTAGAATGCAGCAGCAATTCCCCTCCAAAAGCTTCACAAAAGTCTTGGCGAAATCCTTCATCTTGAGCTTCATTTATAACCTGCATCAAGTTGCTTTCGCGCCCATCAGTCGACTGATCGTGACCATCAGTCGACTGGTCCTGTAGCCGTTGTCTCACAACGGCCAGATCCACGTCGGTCAAGTTCCAACGGATCACCCATCAGTCGACTGATGATACCCATCAGTCGACTGATTATCCCATCAGTCGAGTGCTGGCGCGAGCACTCGACTGGAAACCATTCTGTGGCTGAAAACACCCCGATCAGTCGACTGATCTCCCTCATCAGTCGACTGATGGTGTTATCAGTCGACTGCCATCCCTCGGCAGTCGACTGATCAGCCAGACCCTGTTCAGTCGAACACCAGTCGAACCCTAGTCGACTTGGAGCAGTCGACTGACACCTATGCCAGTCGACTGATGTCGGGTAAAACCTCAAACACCAAGTTGTTTGAGCATCTGACACTCAGTCTTAGCCACTTGGCCAAGTCTACCTCATCCCTCATGGAGTTCCCCACCGAAGCTCTCTTCCCTCGGCCTACGTCCCTTGGATGCGCCAAGCGCACGACTTCGCAACATCATCCTTCGCGTCTCTTGCCCTCGAAGTATGCTTCCCTTGGGCCTCACTCCATTCGGTCCTCATCCGGCGGTCCCTCGAATGCACCAAGCGCATGACTTCGCAATGTCATCCATCACCGACTCAAGGACCCCGAGCCTAGTGAACTTGCCAAGTCCTCAAGACTTCCCAAATGCAACAAGCGCACGGCTTCACAATGCTTTGGTCTTTTCCACACCAAGCTCCATGCTTGGATTTTCCATGCCAACTCCATGTTGGACTTTCTGCTGGATCAATGTGGTTCGCTAGAGGGGGGGGTGAATAGCGAAAGAAAAAACTTTTTCGAATTCGTTTCAAGACAAATATACGTAGCGGAAAGATAAGCAAAACAAAAAGTAAAGGAGACAATAGAAACAAGATATTTACTTGGTTCGTAGCCGAAGGCTACTACTCCAAGGCCCTAGTGGTCCTTGACCACGCACGGAGGGCAAATCACTAAACAAACTCCTCCTCGTTGGAGGTAGGAGTTAATCGATACAAAAAAAACTTGAGGTAAAGGGACACTCCCCCTCTCCTCGTTACGATAGAAAAATAGCTTCGAAGAATGTAAATGAGCAACGACACTAAAATTAAAACCGACGTACAAAAATAAAGGAAATGAAACCTAGACGTCGGAGAAGAAGAAGCACGTTGTTGTCGGTAGCTTTGCGGAGACTTTTTGGAAGCTTAGAATTGTTGTTAAAACCCTAGGTTTGGCCCTCCTTTTATAGCCTTTGAGCCCCTTTTCGAGTGGGTCTTCAACCAATCACAAATGGACACCAAACCGCTTTGAGGTGGAGTGATAAGCCTTGACTCCTCGAATCTGATCATTGACCATCGACGATCGGTGATGGCCATCATCGATCGTGATGGCGACATCGATCGATTGATGACCTCTCAGCGATCGGGATACCGCGCGGTCGAGTCCTCAAGTAGCGATCGTGATGCTTCGCAAGTCAAAGTTAGCTCAATAAAAACATAATTTCGATGGTCGTCGACCATCCGATCTCGACCTAGACCATCTATAAGATGTCTTTGGTCGGATCTACGCTTAAGATCATCCCCGTAAAGAGGATACGACCTTACTTACTCTCGCACACACGAGCTTACCTCGATACTTACGTGTCGCTTTTACTTCCGGCCTTCCACTCGATTCCTTCGGCTAGTATCGCCCGACCACCGCGGCTTCCTCCGGGTGTCGCTAGCCTTCAACTCCAGCTATATCTTCTGCACACTCGATTCAGCTCGTGAGAAAACAAAATAGACTTAACTTTTGTGTCTTTGCTATAATCAAAACACAGGTTCGATTTCGGTGCCTCACTGCACCAACACTTTCCTATGACAATCCCATGTCATAAGTTTTTTCTATCATCAAAATACTGCTCGAGTCAAACTCGAGTCAACCTGGGCCGATTGTACCAATAATCTCCCTCTTTTTGATGATTGACAAAACTACCATCTCAAGTCTACCAATTCTCCCATATTGGCAATTCTCATATCCCAATGAGAATTCCAACGAACCCTAATTGGTAACTTGGTAACTTCTCCCCCTTTTTGACATTACATCAAAAAGGTCCTCAAGGGTGTCAATGTCTCATATCCCAATGAGATCTTACAATCTTCCCCTTGGCATGCCCTCAATCTTTCTATTGATAATCCCATATCACTTAAGAGAGGCGCAATCCCTCAATTTTTCTCCCATGAGGAAAAATACACATCCATCTTCCCATGAAGGATACTTCCCCCTAAAGGCTTGCTCCCCCTTGACCATTGCACCAATAATGTCTTTGGAAAGCCCCTAAGCTCATAGGAACACAAAACCATCAAAATTAAGACAAAGTTCAACAATGAACTCTCATCCACCTTAAAATTGATACTCTTCCTAAACACTTCTCCTAATCCATATCCAATGGATTTCCACCCTTTCTAATGCTCTCCATAGCATGTCCTAGGGTTATGAGTGGTTAGGGAACCAAAACATAGCTGAACATGGGCCTAACCATCAAGATTTACCCGAAATCAATAGTATCAGTCGATTGAATCAGATATTAGTCGACTCCTTCCCATTATCAATGACTAGCCTCCTGACAATGATCGATAACGATTTGCCGATTTTCAGAAATGAATTTTCAAAATTCGTAAGTAAATATACATAAGTTGAAAAATCTTGAAATTTTGTATGTATATTACTTATTACAATCATAATGGGTGAAAAATATTGGAAGATTATTTTACCTACAAAATAGTGAGATTGATACAAAGTTCAAAAGTTACGAATAGCTTCAATATTGTACCCTCTTTGTATCATCCCATTCAATGGTGATAGCTATCAAAAGATAGACTTCACTAAGGTTTTTCAAAATATTTTCAAAATGTTTTTGAAACCTTTAATTCCTTTTTCCTAAACATTTCACTTGTATCTAAATGTATAAAACACATTCAAGTCAAATATTCTAGTGAGATGTGGGTTTTTATTCTTCAATGGTCTCATGCATATTCTAAGGCAACTCTACTTGATTCCCTTATGCATGGGACTTCAAGTCATGCCAATGGTCCTTAACTCAATTTTATTTTATGCATGATATGATTATGATATATATATGACATAACTAAGCATGTGCCAAAATCATGATGTCATGACATGTGAATGAAATTTTAGCATACATGACATATAAAAACTAAGTCTAAAACATGATCATGATATTTTTTAGAGATAAAAATGAAAATGATGTCATGTCATGGCAAGGCAAATAAATCATGGCAAGTAAAATATACTAAGGTATAAAATACCTAAGTGTTAAATCCAAATTATCATTTCTAGGAATTAATTCTATTTTGCCTTACTACCACTATCTCCCAAATGTGTCATAAACCTAAAATGACACACCAATACCTCTAAGACCTATTTGTGCCAATTTAATCATTTTTCAACTTCTTAAAGTATATTGGCACATCCTAATGTGTCAACTTATCATGGCTAGATTAACTACCCATCCTCTTAGGGTTGACACACCCTAACCCATCTAGCGTGAATCAATCACGCTCCTAGGAACCCAATACCTATTGGAGCTCCTTGGGTTAACAAGGTATTCACTAGAGATAACTTCTCTAGATACCTTCCTAATGACCCTTTTTTGCTTTGAAGTTATAGTCTTTTGGGTCTTTCCTAAGTCAAACCTAGGGGTAACTCCCCCTTTGACCTTCTTAGTGGCTTTCTTGGTTTTTCTTAAGTCCTTAGCCACTAAGCAAACACCATGGCTAGTCTTAGGGATAACTTCCCTATTAGCCTTGGTTTTCCTAGACCTAGATGTTGTTCCATAATCAAATGGAACATTATGGTAGGACATAGATTTGTGACCCAAATCTTTCTTGCCCTTAGACCGTTCTTGAACCCTAGGTCTTGACTTTTGGGCATTTGACCCTTGAATAGAATTTTCTATAATCTTAAGGGTCTTTTCCATTCTCTCAAGTCCTCAAGATTTGGTTTTCTAACTCTAATTTTTCCAATTTTGATTTATCATTAGGTTTTTAGGAAGGCCTCTTCTTCCTAGACATGTGCCTAGACTTTTTGAGATTAATACCCAAATTTTCTTCTATTCTTAATTGATTCCCTAGGTAAAATAGTTCTAGTGTTATTGGTCCTAGGTTTATCCTTAGATAAATGTACATGCTTATAACCTAAACAATAAACCTTATTATTTCTACTAGCATGCTTTTCATTAATAATTGTAAGAGAACTAAAATAATTCCTAGCATGCCTGTTAACCCTAGAAATTGAAGGTGCATTAATTAAATTTACCTTAAGGTTAGCTTTAGAAGCTACATGAGATGCCCCTTCTTGCATTTTCTTCCCCCTAGGGCATTGGCTTCGGTAGTGTCCCCGTTGGTTGCATTTGAAGCACACAATGTACTCTTTGCTCTTAATTGTGGGGACTCTGACATTTTTGACTTTTGGTGTCGGTTGAACCTTCTCCACCTTCTTAGGACACTTACTTTTATAGTGCCCTTGTTCCTTACACTCAAAGCATGTTATATGATTTTTATTTATAATAACAACACTTGAGTTACCTAGGGAATTTTCTCTTCTCCCAGATGTTGAAGCTTCTTCCTGAACTTGTTCCGGGATAGAAGGCCTCTCCTCCCCCTCAATGCTAGAGGTGGAGGTCTCCACCAAATCATTAACATCTTCAAATGTGGTGGGCAATTCTTCAACATCCTCAGATACGGAAGTTGATGGGCACTCTTCCTCTTCATGGACCAATGTGGGCTCTTCATGAAATCTTATCACCTTGTCCCATAGGTCCTTAGCATCCCTAAAATTACCTAGCCTAGACCAAATGTTGTTAGGAATCAAATCACTAAGTAATTCGATCACCTTGAGATTTGTCTTGAAGTCCTTGACTTGGTCTTGGGTCCACATTGACTTCTCAATTTGCCTATTGCTTTCATCCCTAGGCAATTCGAAACCATTTTCTAAGATTAGCATAAAGTTAAAATCGATTTCTAAATATACCTCCATTTTTCTTCTCCACCATTGAAAATCTCCTTCGAATTTTGGTGGTTAGAGGTTGTAGTCGGTCATCTTGTAGTGCTTGTGTCGGCGGTTTACTCCACGGGGTGAGCTCAACGAGCTCGTGTTATGCACATGACACTAACAACACTCCTTCTCGACAACACGTCGGAGGTCGAGAAACCTCTCACAAGCAATTACACTAAGTAATATGAAATACAAGCAATACAAAGACAAATACGAAATACACGTAAAGAACATTTTACAACACTTGCTTTGAAACCTTTGCTTATTGCTTGCTTTGTTGGTGCAATCGGCCCAGCAGTACCTTGATGGTATTTTGATGATAGACAAAACTCATGACATAGGATTGTCATGGGAAAGTCCAACATGGGTTGGCATGGAAAATCCAAGCATGGAGCTTGGTGTGGAAGTCCAAAGCATTGCGAAGCCGTACGCTTGGTGCTTGGCATGGGAAATCCAAAGCATTGCGAAGCCGTGCGCTTGGTGCTTGGTGAGAAATGCATTGCGAAGCCGTGCGCTTGGTGCATATGGGAAGTCTTAAGGACTTGGTAAGTTCACTAGGCTCGGGGACTTTGAGTCGGTGAAGGATGGCATTGCGAAGTCGTGCGCTTGGTGCATCCGAGGGACCGCCGGACGGGGAGCGAATGGAGTGAGCCCAAAGGGAAGCATACTTCTAGGGCATGAGACGCGAAGGATGGCGTTGCATCTGAGGGACGTAGGCCGAGGGAAGAGAGCTTCGGTGGGGAACTCCATGAGTGATGTGGACTTAGCCAAGTGGCTAAGACTGAGTGTCGGGGACTCAAACAACTTGGTGTTTGAGGTTTTTCCCGACAGCGGCAGACCGCATAGGTGCCGGTGATCGGGTCCAAGTCGACTAGGTTCGATCGGTGTAAGGTCGCTGCGTTTTGGTGCTTAATCGATCGCCATGGGTAGCGATCGTGCAAATCGATGTCGACGCAATGACCGATCGTGGGATGGCAATGATCGATGGAAGTGTCGAGAGATATGATCGGCTCCGTGAGCCGAACGGGCACTAGGTCACCGCCAGAGCTCGAGTTGGAGGATTTCGCCAAGACTTTAAGGAAGCAATTGAAGGGGATTTGCTGTTGCATTCCAGTCCTTCAAGAGCCATCCAAAGCAAGCAACAAGAAAAGGGTCAAAGCAAAGATTTGTAAAGCGTTCTTTACTTGTATTTCTTGTGTCTTTGTATTTCTTGTATATTATTGTTGTAATAGCTTGTGAGAGGTTTCTCCACCTCCGACGTATAGTCGAGAAGGAGTTTAGTTAGTGTCGTGCGCATAACTAGAGCTCGAGGAGCTCGCCCGTGGAGTAGGAACCATTCGGTTCCGAACCACGTATATCGTGTGTATTTGCATGTGATTGTATTTGTTGTTAGTATTCATATTTTCATTAGTATTCCGCTGCGCTAACAACAATCGTAGACAAGCACGCGACGAGAACGATCGATTTACGACGTCCAACGTACGAGGGCTATTCACCCCCCTCTAGCCGGCCATATCGATCCCCTACAAGTGGTATCAGAGCCAGGTTGCTCTTCAAGGACTAACCGCCGCGAAAGCACCACAAGATGGCCGGCTTCATCCATCCACCGAAATTCGATGGAGATTTTTCTTGGTGGAGGAAACGGATGGAGGTATATCTCGAAACCAATTTTGATTATATGATTATTGTAGAAAATGGTTTTGAGATGCCTAGGGATAAAAACAACAAGAAAATTGAGAAGTCAAGGTGGACCCAAGACCAAATTAAGGACTTCAAGACAAATCTTGAGGTAATAAAATTACTTAGTGATTTATTACCTAACACTATTTGGTCTAGATTGGGTGACTATAGGGATGCGAAGGAATTATGGAAGAAAATAATGAAATTCCAAGAAAATTCCCAATCGGCACAAGTAGAGGAGAATGCCGAAGAAGAAGCACCCACAACATTTGAAGATGTTGATGATTTGGTGGAGACCTCCACCTCTAGCATTGAGGGGGAGGAAAGGCAATCTTCCATCCCGGAGCAAGAACAAGAAGCATCTACATCCGGGAGAAGTGAAGATCATGAAGAGGCCTCCACCACCTCCCTAGGTAACTCAAGCGTTATTGTTTTAAATAAAAATCACATAATATGCTTTGAGTGTAGGGAGAAAGGGCATTATAAGAGCAAATGCCCTAAATTGGCTAAGGAAAAGGCATCAAGACCAAAAGTCAACCCAACGTTAAAGGATGTCGGTGTTCCCAAAATCAAGAGCAAAGAGCACATTGTGTGCTTCAAATGCAATCAAAAGGGACACTACCGAAGCCAATGCCCTAGGGGGAGGAAGAAAGGGCAAGAAAGTGCAACTCATATAGGGGGAGCTCCTAAAGCTAACCCTAAGGTACATTTAGTTAATGAACCTTTAATTCCTAGAGTTAAAAAGCATGCTAAGAATTATTTTAGCTCTCTTGCTATTATCAATGAAAAGCATGCTAAGAGAAACAATAAGGTGTATTGTCTAGGTGCCAAGCATGTTCATATGACTAAAGACAAACCTAGGACTCATAATTTTAGAAATGTCTCCGCCTAGGAGTCAATTAGAAGAGTAGAAGAAAATTTGGGTATTAATCCCAAGAAGTCTAGGCACATGCCTAAGAAGAAGAGGTTTTCCCAAAGACCTAATGAAAATTCAAAAATGGGAAAATTAGAGCTAGAGAACCAAGCCTTGAGGTCAAGGCTAGAAAAATTGGAGAAGACCCTAGCAATAATATCAAACTTGGTTAAGGGTCTAATGCACAAAAGTCAAGACCTAGGAAACAAGAAACATCTAAGGGCAAGAAGGGTTTGGGTCACAAACCTATGTCCTACCACAATGTTCCATTTAATTATGGAACCACATCTAGGTCTAGGAAAACCAAGGCTAATAGGAAGCCATCCCTAAGTCTAGCCATGGTATGTGTTTAGTGACTAAGAACTTAAGAAAAATCAAGAAAGCCACTAAGAAGGTCAATGAAGGAGTCACCTCTAGAGTTGACATAGGAAACACCAAAAGACTATGGCTTCAAAGCCTAAAAGGGTCATTAGGAAGGTATCTAGGGAAGTTATCCCTAGAGAATACCTTGTTAACCCAAGGAGCTCCAATAGATATTGGGTTCCTAAAAGCGTGATCGATTCACGCTAAATGGGTTAAGGCGTGTCAACCCTAAGTGGATGGGTAGTTAACCTAACCATAGTAGAGTTGACACATTAGGGTGTGCCAATGTGCTTGAGAAGTTAAAAATGATTTAAATTGGCACATTTAGGTCTTAGAGGTATTGGTGTGCCATTTTGGGTTTTTGGCACATTAGGGAAATGAATGGCATTAAGGCAAAATGAATTTAATTCCTAGAAATGGCAACTTAATTTTTAACACTTAGGTATTCTATACCTTAGTATATTTTACTTGCCATGCTTTATTTGCCTTGCCATGTCATGACATCATTTTCATTTTCATCTATAAAAATGTCATGATCATGTTTAGATTTATGTTTAGATGTCATGTATGCTTAAGTTTCATTCACATGCCATGACATCATGATATTGGCATATGTTTTTATCTATATCATATCTATGCCATAATCACATCATGCATGAATTAAAATGGAGTTAAGGACTATGGCATGATTTGATGGGAATCAAAGAATATTGCCTTAGAAATATGCATGAGAACATAAACAAAACAAAAACCCACATCTCACAAAAATTTGACTTGTATGTGTTTTGCACATCTAGATATTGGTGAGATGTTTAGGAAAAAGAAAATAAAGGTTTGAAAAACATTTTGAAAACATTTTGAAAAACCTTGGTGAAGTCTATCTTTTGATAGCTATCACCATTGAATGGGATGATACAAAGAGGGCTCTTTATTGAAGCTTTTCTAAACTTTTGAACTTTGTATCAATCTCTAATTTAATGGGTAAAATAATTTTCCAATATTTTTCACCCATAGTGTTTAGGATAAGTATTATCGTATGCATTTTCAAGATTTTTAAAATTACGTATATTTACTTATGGATTTAAATCCATTTCGAAATCTTGAGCTATAAATCGATTATCGATCGCCATGAATTTGTGGCATGATGATTGATAATGCGATTTGATTTGATCAGGTTAGGCCCATGTTCAGCTAGGTTAAGGTCCCCTAACCACTCCTAACCCTAGGATATGCTTGGGAGAGCATTAGAGAGGGTGGAAATCCATTGGATATGGATTAGGAGTTGGGTTGAGGGTGAGTATCAATTTTAAGGTGGAAAAGAGTTCATTGTTGAACTTTGCCTTAATTTTGATTTGGTTAATGTTCCTATTGGCTTAGGGGCTCTCCAAGGACATTGTTGGTGCAATGGTCAAAGGGGAGCAAGCCTCTAGGGGGAGGTATCCATCATGGGAAGATGGATATGTATTTCCTCATGGGAGGAAAATTGGGTTGCCTCTCTTTAAGTGATATGGGATCACTAGAAAGATTGTAGGCATGTGTTCCTCCAAGGGAGAAATTGTAGGCATTGGGATATGAGACATTCATACCCTTGGGGAGGACCTTTTTGATGTAATGTCAAAAAGGGGGAGAAGTTACCAAGTTACCAATTAGGGTTCGTTGGAATTCTCTTTGGGATATGAGAATTGTCAATATGGGAGAATTGGTAGACTTGAGATGGTAGTTTTGTCAATCATCAAAAAGGGGGAGATTGTTGGTGCCCTTGATGATAGACAAAACTCATGACATAGGATTGTCATGGGAAAGTCCAACATGGGTTGGCATGGAAAATCCAAGCATGGAGCTTGGTGTGGAAGTCCAAAGCATTGCGAAGCCGTGCGCTTGGTGCTTGGCATGGGAAATCCAAAGCATTGCGAAGCCGTGCGCTTGGTGCTTGGTGAGAAATGCATTGCGAAGCCGTGCGCTTGGTGCATATGGGAAGTCTTAAGGACTTGGTAAGTTCACTAGGCTCGGGGTCTTTGAGTCGGTGAAGGATGGCATTGCGGCCGGCGCTTTGGTGCATCCGAGGGACCGACTGACGGGGAGCGAATGGAGTGAGCACAAAGGGTATCATACTTCTAGGGCATGAGACGCGAAGGATGGCGGTGCATCCGTGGGACGAGGCCGAGGAAGAGAGCCGGTGGGAACTCCATGAGTGATGTGGACTTAGCCAAGTGGCTAAGACTGAGTGGCGGAGACTCAAACAACTTGGTGTTTGAGGTTTTTCCGACGGGCAATGATCGCATAGTGCCTTGGTAGTCCAAGTCGACTAGGGTTTGGTAGTGTAAGGCTGCATTTTGGTGCTTAGCGATCGCGCCATGGGTGATCGATATGATCGACCCGCATGATCGACCGTGGGATGGCAATGATCGATGGAAGTGTCGAGAACCGCGACGCTCGTAGCCGTAGGCGATCGACTACTAGGTCACCGATCATTGCCGGCCGCGATCGTAGGAGATCCGTTGGAACTTGTCCGACGTGGATCCGCCGTTGTGAGACAACGGACCACGAGCGATGGCCTTTTGGCGATCGGTGATGGGAAAATAAGCTTGATGAGTTATAAATGGAGCTCGAGTTGGAGGATTTCGCCAAGACTTTAAGGAAGCAATTGAAGGGGATTTGCTGTTGCATTCCAGTCCTTCAAGAGCCATCCAAAGCAAGCAACAAGAAAAGGGTCAAAGCAAAGATTTGTAAAGCGTTCTTTACTTGTATTTCTTGTGTCTTTGTATTTCTTGTATATTATTGTTGTAATAGCTTGTGAGAGGTTTCTCCACCTCCGACGTATAGTCGAGAAGGAGTTTAGTTAGTGCCGTGCGCATAACTAGAGCTCGAGGAGCTCGCCCGTGGAGTAGGAACCATTCGGTTCCGAACCACGTATATCGTGTGTATTTGCATGTGATTGTATTTGTTTTTAGTATTCATATTTGCATTAGTATTCCGCTGCGCTAACAACAATCGTAGACAAGCACGCGACGAGAACGATCGATTTACGACGTCCAACGTACGAGGGCTATTCACCCCCCTCTAGCCGGCCATATCGATTCCCTACATGCTTTAGATGGCTCTTGAAGGTCTGGAATGCAGCAGTAATTCCCCTCCAAAAGCTTCACAAAAGTCTTGGCGAAATCCTCCATCTTGAGCTCCATTTATAACCTACATCAAGCTGATTTCGCGCCCATCAGTCGACTGATCGTGACCATCAGTCGACTGGTCCTATAGCCGTTGTCTCACAACGACCAGATCCACGTCGGTCAAGTTCCAACGGATCACCCATCAGTCGACTGATGATACCCATCAGTCGACTGATTATCCCATCAGTCGAGTGCTGGCGCAAGCACTCGACTGGAAACTATTCTGTGGCTGAAAACACCCCGATCAGTCGACTGATCTCCCTCATCAATCGACTGATGGTGTTATCAATCAACTGTCATCCCTCGGCAGTCAACTGATCAGCCAGACCCTGTTCAGTCGAACCCTAGTCGACTTGGAGCAGTCGACTGACACCTATGTTAGTCGACTGATGTCGAGTAAAATCTCAAACACCAAGTTGTTTGAGCATCCAACACTCAGTCTTAGCCACTTGGCCAAGTCCACCTCATCCCTCATGGAGTTTCCCACCGAAGCTCTCTTCCCTCGGCCTACGTCCCTCGGATGCGCCAAGCGCACAACTTTGCAACGCCATCCTTCACGTCTCTTACCCTCAAAGCATGCTTCCCTTGGGCCTCACTCCATTCGCTTCTCGTCCAGCGGTCCCTCGGATGCACCAAGCGCACGGCTTCGCAATGTCATCCTTCACCGACTCAAGGACCCTGAGTCAAGTGAACTTGCCAAGTCCTCAAGACTTTCTAAATGCACCAAGCGCACGGCTTCGCAATGCTTTGGTCTTTTCCACACCAAGCCCCATGCTTGGATTTTCCATGTCAACTCCATGTTGGACTTTCCTATGACAATCTCATGTCATAAGTTTTGTCTATCATCAAAATACTGCTCGAGTTAAACTTGAGTCAACCTGGGTCGATTGCACCAACATAAAATCCCTGAAAAATTCTATAAGGTATTTTTCCTAATTAACAAGTGTTATTTATTACCATTTTATTTTCTGATATCTTACATTCTCCCCCACTAATAAAAATTTGGTTCCCAAATCTCCTATCCAAGTACCATGAATAAGCATTGTCATGCTGAACAACTCAAGTACTTCAAGAAGAGTTAGGTACCTCAAGTAACTATAAAGATCCCTATAACCTACATGGTTGATACATAAGAACACTCCTAATCCCATTTGGAAACTACAAGGTGGAGGCAAAACTTTGCACATCTGACAAATCTACATTGTATTCCATCACTGATCGAATGATCATCCTGCTTGAAGCTCAAAAATTTCCTGATGATGAGACACACAACATGACATTGGGAGATACCCTCTCTCTACATCAATACAAGTCAAGTATTCAACAGTGCCATCACGGTTATCTAACCAGGTTCAAACAACCCAATGGTCAAAATCCCTATGAAATATGGTAATCTAATCCATTACTATCTGTGTCAACAATGGTATACACGTCTTTGTTAGGGCAATCTCTTACCATGATTAGGTTTTGATGTGTGTGGCAAAGGGTTTAAGTTAGTTTGTTATGTTGATTTGATATGTGCGTTGAAGTCATGCAGGATTTAGTAATTCGCACATGGAGCCGTGGCGAGTTTCACAACTCATGACTCGGTCCTTGAGTCGGTGAAGGATGGCTTTGCGGAAGCCGTGCGCTTGGAGCATCCGAGGGACCGCCGGACGAGGAGCTTGGAGTGAAGCCGGAGGAAGTAGACTTCGAGGCAAGAGACGCGAAGGAGCATTGCAGAGTCGTGCGCCTGATGCTGCCGAGGGACGTGGCCGCGAACGAAGAGAACTTCGAAGGCGAGAGACTCCGAGAGATGAGAGTGAGCGAATGTAACCTGGGAAGGGGTAGCTCTTAGGTGAAACTTGGCCATTTGGCTAAGTGTCGGATGAGATTTCTCGACACCAGTCGACTGCCATGGAATGGCAGTCGACTACTCTTAGTCGAACATGGTTCGATTTGGTTATTTGAGGCCCGGTGATCGGCGCCATATGTGGCGATCATCGGCTGCTGCGATCGGTAGTCGAAAGGGTTTGGCCACAGAACCACTCGTAGCCGACTCGGCAGTCGACTACGGAGGCAACAGTCGACTGATGAGGTCCATCAGTCGACTGTCAAGTGTTCCGTTGGACTACAACGGTCGGGATCCGACATGTTCGGAGGCCGTTGGAGTGGCGGCAGTCGACTGCCAAAGGGCAGCAGTCGACTGGTGGCGGCCAACGGGAAGAAAATCTTCCTCTCTATAAAAAGAGAGGGTGTGGAGCTTTGGGGGGTTAATGCTCTTACTCAAAACGACCATCCAAGTGCCCCACAAGCTCTAAACTCTTCTTACTTGCTTTTACTCCATTCTTATTGCAAGAAGAGTGATCTTGATTGTAAAGGTTACCTCCACCTAGCTTGGTGCAAAGGAGAGACCAATAGTGATTGGCTTTGAAGGAGTGATTCACCTTGGACGAATCGGACCGTGGATTAGCGACGTAGCCGTGAACCACGTTATACCATTGTGTTAGCGTTTGTTTTATTGTTTATCTTTTGCTTTGTCTATTTGTATTTGTATATTCTGCTTGCGCTAATCTTTTGTAGACGAGCAATTTACGACATCCATCGTAAGAGGGCTATTCACCCCCCCCCCCTCTAGCCGGCCGTTCGATCCCCAATAAGTGGTATCAGATCCAAGGAAAGCTTGTCGAGGACTAACCGCCACAACAAGCAACATTCAAAATGGCCGGCTCCAACATCCACCCACCGAAGTTCGACGGCAAATTCTCTTGGTGGAAAAAGAGAATGGAGGTATTTTTTGAAACGGATTTTGATATTATGATTACAATGGAATCCGGTTTCATTTTGCCTAGGGATGAAGAAGGGAAGCCAATAGAGAAATCTAGGTGGACCAAAAAGCAAAGGGAAGAGCACCTTGCAAACTCAAAAGTCAAGCATCATCTTTTCAATGTGCTCCCCCAATAAGAGATCAACCGAATTGGAAAATGCCTAAGTGCCAAGGAGATGTGGGAGAAGCTAATTGAGCTTCATGAAGGCACATCCGAGGTGAAGCTAGCAAGGAGAGACCTCTTTCGCTCCCAACTCAACAACATTAAACTAGAAAAGGGAGAAAAGGTAATTTCCTTACATTCTCGTTTCAAGGAAATTATAACCGGTTTGTCAAGTGTAGGTGAAAAGCTCTCTAACCGGGATATGGTAATGAAGGCCATAGATGCCTTTCCCCGATCCTCAAAGTGGAGCTCCATGGTGAACTCATTCTATATCTCAAAGAATTTAGAAGTGAGCACCTTGGAGGAGTTCTTCTCAACAATGGAACTCCACGAAACGAGGCTTGAAGGAATACAAGAAGAGCCAAGAATCCAACCTTCAAGAGGAGTAGCTTTGATGGCAAACAAGGGGAAGAAGAAGATGGAGATCCCCTCCTCCTCCGATGATGAAGCCTCTTCCTCCTCCTCCATGGATAGCACGGAAGAAGCGTATATGGTAAGGAGGGTAAGACGTGCATTAAAAGGTTTTAGATTTAACAAATCAAATGATAGGAATAGGAGACCAAGAGGAAAGATCATATGCTACAATTGCCAAGGAGAGGACCACATAAGGGACAATTGTCCCCTCCTAAACAAGAGCAAGGAAGAAAAGAAAAAGAAGGAAGAAAAGAAGAAGAAAAAGGGGAACAAGAAAAAGGAAGAAGAAAAGAAGGCAAAGGAAAAGGGGAAGGCCAAAGCATTCAAGGCCAAGACATGGGATGACCCCTCTTCCTCTTCCTCATCCGAGAAAGAAAATGCATTTGTCACCAACCTAGCATTGATGGCATTTGACGACTTGGATTGCTCCTCCATTGAAAATGAAGAATCAAGCTCAAGTGGAGGGAGCTCTAGTGAAGGGGGAGCCTCCACCTCCTCATCCGAAGAAGAAGAGGACATGGAAACTATGGTAACTAATCTTTCACCTAGTAAAATAGTTTCTATGATTTCTAGCTTAACTAAGGATTTATTTAGAGCTAAGAAGAAGAACAAAAGCATGCTAGATCAAATTAAGGACTTAGAAAATAAGCTAGAAAAAGCATGCTTAAATGATAATATTTCTTCTAGCTTAAATGATGCATGCTCACATGATAACTATATGTCTTTTGATGTTAATGATGCATGCATAGAGGAAAATAGGGCTTTAAGAGAGAAAGTAGATTATTTAACCAAAGCCCTAGAAAAGTTTACAATTGGCTCAAACACCTTGAACATGATTATAGGGAGCCAAAGAGCTAGTTTTAATAAGAAAGTCCTAGGTTATAAAGAAAAGAAAAATGAAAAGACCTACAAATGCCTAATTGCTAGGGGACAAGATAAGAAGAAAGTAATTGCTAGGAAATGGATTCCTAAGGAATTTCTAGTGAACCCCATAGGCAAGAATCTATTTTGGGTTCCAAAATCCATTCTTAAGGGTTAGAAAACCCCTAGGGTAGTCAACCATATGCAATTGACCTATATCATATCTTTGGTTGACTTAGGATGGCGGGACAACATTTTTAAATAGTGTTAGGTGATGATAACGTGCCTATAAATAGTTAATAATGCTTAAATCATGATAATCAATGTAATTGCAATGTATATGTGCAATCATGATTTATGATTTTGAAATTTGTCACATCATCATGAGAAATAGGGTTTAAATCATGCCTTAGGTGATATTTTGTTTATTATCATGATATAATACCTAATGCATGATTACAATTTGATGAATACATGTATTTCATGATCATAATATGAATTTAGTTCATATATGTCATTATGATCATGTTGAGTGTTAGGATGATACTTAACCTTGATAGAATTGTATGAATATAATGGTTAAGTATATACAAATACCCTCTAGGATGCATCTCACACTCACCATAGACTACTTTGATTGAAAACTTAGCATGAGTGAGATGTTAGGAAGATACAAATGTCCACTAATGCCTATGACACTTAGATGGTCATTTAAGGTATCAAAATAGAAATAATAGACCAATCATGGGGAAGGCTTATGTTTAATTCATAGACATATTGCCCAAAGATCATGGTTGGATATTTCATATGTTTTCAAAACAATTTCTTACCTTAAAATATGTGTATTCATGTTTTGAAACAATTCAAACTGAAACTAGGTGTTAAAATGGATACTATCATAATCAAAAACCTAGTAGTTTTTAAAGCTTTTGGATTTTTGGCAAATACGTGAAAATATGATGATTTTTCATGAAAAATTATTTTTCACTTATGAAGAACCTTACAAGAAATATGTTCCCCAAATTTCACTATTTTTGAATTTTCTAGAATTTTTAATGCATTTCTGAAATTATAGAAAATCGTAATTTGAGTTAATTAGTGCGATCATTGATAAAATGAACGATCATTGGTCACAAAATAGTCTAATATTTTCTGATTTCAGATTTTAAACATGGTTTTGGTATTTTTCCTTCTATTAGACTTGATGCCATGGGTTTATAACTTAGTGTTAATCTTTTTGATGGTGTCAAAGGGGGAGAAATAATTATGTTTAAGTTAATTATGATAGGGGAGAAATTTGTATGGGGAGTTTCATGGATTAAGGGGGAGTTGCATGTTGCAATATCATGTTTATGTTTACATGCTTTCTTACCTTAGAAATTTTTATCAAATATTTTTACCTAACTTAAACGGATTGTCACACATTAAAAAGGGGGAGACTGTTAGGGCAATCTCTTACCATGATTAGGTTTTGATGTGTGTGGCAAAGGGTTTAAGTTAGTTTGTTATGTTGATTTGATATGTGCGTTGAAGTCATGAAGGACTTAGTAATTCGCACATGGAGCCGTGGCGAGTTTCACAACTCATGACTCGGTCCTTGAGTCGGTGAAGGATGACTTTGCGGAAGCCGTGCGCTTGGAATCAGGGACCCAGGGGGCGGGACCGAGAAGCTTAGAGTGAAGCGGAGGAAGTAGACTTGAGGCAAGAGGCGTGAAAGACATTGCAGTCTCGTCGCGATCGCGAGGGACGTGGCCGCGAACGAAGAGAACTTCGAAGGCGAGGGACTCCGAGAGATGAGAGTGAGCGAATGTAACCTGGGAAGGGGTAGCTCTTAGATGAAACTTGGCAATTTGGCTAAGTATCGGATGAGATTTCCCGACACCAGTCGACTGCCATGGAATGACAGTCGACTGCTCCTAGTCGAACGTGGTTCGACTAGTATTCGACTGGCTGTTTTGAGAGGCCGCAATGATCGCCATATGTGGGCGATCGATTAAGATTACCACCGATCATTCAAGGTAGCGATCGGTCGTCGAAAGGGTTTGGCCACAGAATCGCTCGTAGCCGACTCGGCAGTCGACTGATGAGGTCCATCAATCGAATGCCAAGTGTTCCGTTGGACTACAACGGTCGGGATCCGACGTGTTCGGAGGCCGTTGGAGTGGCGGCAGTCGACTGCCAAAGGGCAGCAGTTGACTGGTGGCGGCCAACGGGAAGAAAATCTTCCTCTCTATAAAAAGAGAAGGTGTGGAGCTTTGGGGGGTTAATGCTCTTACTCGAAACGACCATCCAAGTGCCCCACAAGCTCTAAACTCTTCTTACTTGCTTTTACTCCATTCTTATTGCAAGAAGAGTGATCTTGATTGTAAAGGTTACCTCCACCTAGCTTGGTGCAAAGGAGAGACCAATAGTGATTGGCTTTGAAGGAGTGATTCACCTTGGACGAATCGGACCGTGGATTAGCGGCGTAGCCGTGAACCACGTTATACCATCGTGTTAGCATTTGTTTTATTGTTTATCTTTTGCTTTGTCTATTTGTATTTGTATATTCCGCTTGCGCTAATCTTTTGTAGATGAGCAATTTACGACATCCATCGTAAGAGGGCTATTCACCCCCCCCTCTAGCCGGTCGTTCGATCCCCAATAGTCTTGACTATTACCTCACAGTTAATGGTTCGATTAACAAAGTTAGTGGAAATCTCTGAGACTATAACCTTTAATATCCAATAAAGGGTGATTGTTTAACCTCTGCTTTCCGACCCGGTATTAGTCGACTCTCCAAGGTAATTCACCTCTTCAAAAGCAGATACATGTTTTATGGACTCAACATGTCGTTTCGATGGTCAACCCACACCACGACTATGAATAATAACTAAAACACTATATGACATTCCCTGTTATAAACAACTACATGCATAATCAACAATAAGATATATAATCACCATTGACATACCTTACATTCTATTGCTCGGAGAGGTCTCGCTGTTGCCAAATCCCAAAACTAACAAAGACAAAACAGAGTAAAACAAAACTTGATGTCCGAACAAAATAAAAATCCGAAAGTGAACTTCGCAACCTAGGACTCTGATACCAATAAAATTGTCATGCTCTGAGAGTATACTTGTCCATCGATTGGACGGTACCCTCTAATGACAATATGAGATACAATACCGATACAAGGCCCACATAGTGGCTAACACCCATAGACCACAATGACAGATATGAGTAAGTATGTAAATAGGCAATATGAGTAAGTATGTAAGATATCGAAAAATAATAATAATAAAATACTTCTAGTTAATTAATAAATTATCTTGTAGAATTTTCTGAAATTTTTATGGATTTAAATGAAATTTATTTGATATTTTATAGGGATAAAGTAAATAGGCTTTGGTAAAACCTATTTATTGAAAAGTTAATAAGTGTAATTGACCTGAGGTTAAATAGCTAAAACTAAGTTTTCTTCCCTTATTTCCCCGATTTCTCTTTTTCCCTCTCCCGATTGCGTAGCCTTCCAACTCGCCGACTCTCCTCTTCTCCCTCCCAATTTCTGCCGCCACTCCCCTTTCTCCTTCTCCTCTTCATCATCCCCACTCGAGCTTGCATCCCCACCGCAACCTGAGCTGATCGTGTCACCGCCGGAGTTGTCCGATGCCTCTCTCCTGATTTCTGACGGCGACCTAATTTCCTTCTCCTCGATTCATCGTTGCTCTCTTCTCATCTTCATCAGTCGTTTGCATCGCTAGTCGCTAGCCAGCTCCTCCGGTCGCCCTAATCGGCCGGTATGCAACTCTTGTTCCCATCTTCGGCATGACCGATCGACGCAGTTCTTGTGTTCGATTGTTACTATTGTCATCCTTCTCCCTCAGCTGCTTCTTTCGGTGCCTAGGCCACCACCTTGAACATCTTGGCTTGTCCTTCGCCATGAGCAATCTTTTGCAGTGCTCGGTTAGATCGGTATGTCTACGATCGACAGTTAGATCCAAGGTTTTGGCCAAATTCACAATGATCACCTAGTCAATTTGTAGCAGTGATTGCTTGGATTTTTGCTGATACAATCGACTATGGCTGAACTAGGATTTTTGCTGTCGACATTTTGATTGAGGGATTTGAGCTGCAAATTGGCTATGGGATGAATCTGTTTTTGCTATTTTTGCAGGGTGAACATGATCCTTGGATTGCTATTTGGTGGATGAGAACCTTTCAAGTGGGTTGTGATCGATTGAAATAGAGAGGTAAGCTTTGATTTGAAGGTGTGATGAATATGAAGTGGTTGTTGTTTTCTTCAGCTACTAGGTGTCAACCAGATTATTGTTGTAGTTAGATGAAATAAGCGGATAACGTAGGAGTTTATTATTGATTAGTTAATCGGGATACAGGGTCAATGTAAGACTCGATTCGATTATTCGATGTATGATAGAACTTAATTGTGTTCTATGTTGTGTACATGATGTTGATTCGAGATAAATTCATGGACATGAGGACAAATGATATTTTCAAATAAGTCTTCATATCAGTGAGTAATATTTCTACCCTGGTCAGGTAGTTGATAATCTTAGTGCATGATATTTTATATTGATGATTTTATTACCTTGACTCCACTCATGTTAATTAGTGCTTGATACTTAATCTTTGCACTTTGAGATATACTATTATTGTTGTCATATTTCATTCATCGTTGCTATAAATTACCGATGCTATGGTATGTAGGTCTTTAGATGCTTAACCATGGGGGGTGTAGCTGAGTATAGATGTCGATTTGACTCATGTCATCAAGAACAATCATCTAAGGGTGGAGGATGTCCTTAACGTAAAGTTTGTGGTTGTATCACTTTACCTTTCATTGTATAACTATTACGGATTATATGTCTGTACATGGTAGTGTGGGTTGTCAATGGTGTGTCACTACGGACTGGAAGTCCTAGTATGGTTGACTATCAGTTGAGTATGACTCTCTGTTGGATAGAGAGTGTGTTGTGGATGTATGTGTATGTAGTTGTGCATTCATTCCATTTGCATGCATGCTGACGACTTGGTCTCCCTTGTGGTTGAGAGGGTCGTCAGTCATTCTGCCTCCACGGTCACTCGTGGTAGTAGTAACTAGTGTGAGGGCAACTCATTTATTATGACGTACTCGACTACTCTTGATAGTGGCAGTTGGAGTTGCATGCAGTTGTCCTGGGTGTGTGACACTCGACCACTCATGGATAGTGTCAGTCAAAGTGGCCAGCAGTAGGGACCCCCGTTGTGTAACTTATAGCTCTTTAGCTTATCGCTACTTATTCATACTGCTCACTCGAGAGCAGTAGTTGTTGTTGAGTTGGGATAGTTATCATGTCGTGTCACCTAGGCCACACTGGGATCGTGATAGTGAGTGGGGTGCGCAGGAATGACCATGCATTTGCATTGCCATGTGTGAGGGAATTTGTGTATATATATATATATGTGTGTGTGTGTGTGTGTGTGTGTGTGTGTGTGTGTGTGTGTGTGTGTGAGAGCAGTATATATAGATACAGTTTATATATATGCTTGTTGTATTGCTGCATTTGATTGTACATCATCTTGAATGTTATTTGCATGATCTATAATGTTGTGTATGGGATATCAGTGTATGACTTGGACCGAACTGTTGTACGCCTATGGCTAGTATCATGATGTTGTATAGGACTGGCCAGGTTTGATGATGTTGTTTATGGGTTAGTAGGACAGTGTGTTAATTACATGCTTAGTGTTGTTCTTTCATGTTGTATTTGTTATATGGTAGTATGTATGTTCAGGTTATACGAGTTATATCATTGCAGATCTTCAGATATGTCAGTACATTACGTTATGTACAGTTGATCAGTTGGTTGTTTATCCATTGCTTAGATTCACACTGATAGTTAGTTGGCATTGCCTTCACTACTTTATACCATTGATCTCCATCTATAAATTTATGTTCATATCCATTTGTATATTTGTTGCCCTTTATATCTTAGTTGTTGATCATGCACTATCTTGCATATTACCGCTGAGTTTTATACTCACCGCCATAAACCCTGGGTTTTCTTGTCTCCCAGATAACAGGTAGAAGATTCCTTGGTGTGCTCGAAGCTCCGCCAACTGATCTCATCTCACCTCGAGTATTTGAGATTTTATTTCCTATTAGTTCTGCTGCTGTTTCTAGATTATCGTTTGTGTATGTAATTTGTTATATTTGGCTTTTATTATGCTTTTGGGTTGGATGTGATCTTATTTTGTTAGTGTGTTAGAGTCGCACTAGTGTGCATCGTTGTGTTGTTATGGTCATAGTTTGTAGGATCGTGATCCTACGCAGGATCGATTTGAGGTCAGGATTGGATCGATCCAGGTTGTATTGTAGAATCGTAAGATCCTATCAAAAACTCTTAAATTAATAATTTTATATTTACAAAAGAACAATTATGACCATCAAATAGCCACCCCTAAAATTCAAGGGAGTCAATAAAAAAATCATAATAAAATGAAAAAAATATGCATAACAAAATTACATGAAAAACAAATTATCATAATCAAATTACACACTCCGACTTAAAAATATCTAAAACATACACCAGAATATTTTAAATAACTCTACAACTGATTAGTCATCTAATTATCTATCTATTTCTTTCTCTCTTTACAAAAATGGATATGAACGAGAAAACATATAATATATTAATTTATTTTCCACCGAAATAAAACTATCAAAAAATAATTTATTATTTTCATATCATAATTATAAATTATATTCTCATTTTGTTTCTTTTCCTTTAACTTTCTTTTTCTATGAATTAAATTTCTAAAAATCACGATCCAGTTTAGATGATTCATGTTTTCAATCCAAGACAAACTCATCGCCTTCCTTTCTCATTCCTTTTCCCTTGTATCTTCTAAACTTTATCAGCGGTCTTAAATCAGTTCGCCTATATATTTATTACTATTCCATTTACTTTGTCCTTTTTTGCTTATTTTTCTTCATTATTATCTTCTTAAAAGTTGTTTGATTGTTTCGACTTGAAATTGACGGATTAGGGTGTTGTGATCAATTTATTTTTTTTGACATTGGTTTGCCTTTGTGTGCGTAGATTGAAATATTCAAAAAGGGATAACCCGGACTCTCTGGAGGATAATATATGATTCTGAACGATCCTACATGTACGATCCTACCGATCCTATACGATTCTATATTGATTTTCTGAACGATCCTGTACGATCCCACTGATTTCTAAATGATTCGATACGATCCTACCGATCATGTATGATCCTACCGATCCCACGACAAAAACGATCCTATATGATCTGAGAGCGTTTTGGGATTTCGGATCGTAGAATCGTGCGATCCTACGATCCAGGATCGTGATTTTGCAAACCATGGTTATGGTTGTATTAATTGGTAGTGTCTTTTTATTATGTTATGTGGTTGTGGCCAAAAGGCTTTGTATCAACAGGGAATTGTATCATGTACAGGAAAGATGTTGTCCGATTTTCGGGCTCAATATACTCTCGGGGTATGACAATTTTATTGGTATCAGAGCCATAGGTTGCGAAGTCCACTTTCAGATTTTATTTCATTCGGATATCGAGTTTTGATTTACTCGGTTTTGGTTTTGTGAGTTCTGGGATCTGGCTATTACAGGACGTCTCTGAGCTGCAAGGTATAAGGTATGCTAATTGTTATCTCATATCTTTTGTTGGCTATGCATTTAGTTACTTATAATAGTGCATGACATGTAGTGTGTTAGTCATTATTCGTAATTATGGTTGGAGTTGACCACGAGAACTACATGTTGAGGTTATTACACATGTACCTGCTTTCAAAAAATATGAATTACATTTGAGAGCTGACTGATACTGAGTCGGAAAACAGGATCAGGTAGTCACATTACTTATGGAGATCAAAGATTACAGTCTTATGGATTTTTATTAACTATGCTAGTCAAGTCATTACCTATTGGGTAATGGACAAGGCGAGTATTCTATTGTTAACATAGATCGTAGAGGATTAGTTTATGATGTTGCATAGGGATTCAAATCCTTGAGTTGATTGTACTAGGTTGTATAGCTTTGAAGGTACTTTTGAGTACTTAACTCGTGTTATATAGAGAAAGTAGAATTAGTTGCATACTATTATCGAGATTAAGCCGGTATATGGTGGAAGATGTAGGAAATAACCTTCGGAGAATAATATATCACTTGATCACAATTTAGTGATGTTGTGAGAGAGTATTTCTCCACGTCACTTTCTTTGACTCGTTGTCAAGGAATTCGTGAGCAAGTAGGGTGATCGTCGGTAACGGAAATACCATACAGAGTCGTTAGACTTGCAGAGTTTACACCCACTTACTAAATCAAGAGTGTAAATGGATGTCTTAAGCCACCCAGGGTTTATTGGTTTATATTTTGATTAGGATGTTTGGATCTTCTATCAGATCCTACCGATAGACATTAGATCGAGTCATGAGTTTAGAAATGACTCCGTACAAGTGTTTAAGAGTTGGAAACCGATAAACAAATATTGCAGGTCAAATTATTAGAATCAGAAGTCTCCAAATGTTAGATAGAAGGAGCAAGATCAGAGTCATAGCACGAGCTACTATTGGAGGGTTTTTTCGATCATCGAAGACCAACCGCAGATCGTCAAAACTGTCTCATGTTATAAGCGAAATCAAAAGAAAGACTCCGAACAGATTATGTGCGTATAGTGTGGGACCCGATGACACGCAAAGTCAGATTATCCGTTGGATCAATTCATTTATTGCTATTGTAAGCAACCAGTACACATGAAGAGAAAGTGTACTTCAAAGACTCAGTTGAAGACTATCAAGGTTGTTCCAGGAGGATGATGCACAATCTCGACAGCAGAGGTCATCACAAAAGATTGAGTTAGCACATCACAGCGATCTACTACCTTAGACATAGTTGGAGTTCTTGGATACTTCCCTCTAAGGGAAGTGATTTACTCAGCAGCATCAGTAGAAGACATCTTAGAAGACTCATGTAGACAACAACAACTGTTACCTCCCCAGACGTGGATTTGCTTTGTACCGAGGAGAGAGTATACGACGATGGTCGTATCTATTCTGTATTCTTTAATTGCAGCTATATTAATTGCAGAGTTGGAGCATGCTACAAGGTTGGCAGTTCTTCAGTACCTTACAGTTGGTGGTGTACTCGTTACCAGTACAACATTGTTTACCATCTCCATTGTAGTCGTTTCGATTTGTCTTCATTTTGGCAGTTGACTTCAGTTCCTCCTTGATAGTTCTTTTGCATCTATCGGAACTTAGTCATCAAGAACAAAAGTTGGATGAGTTTACATATTTACTCGCGAGGAGATGTAGAGGGTCGAAGGATTGACCATTTAGGGTATTACTTTAGTTTACCCTATTTGTTGATATAATGAGAGATACTGGTAGTTTACAGGCATCTATGTCTAGAATATTCTTAGATGGGATTAGAAGGACTTCTATATTTGGATCGTGTGGATTAGTTGTTTCTCTACTGTCAAGTGAGATGTTGACCAACAACCAAGAAGTCAAGGGATGCCCTTAGACTTTGATAGACATACATTTACTGTAGACATGTCCTTACGGATGGTTACATTGTTAAGATTATGGTATGATATGTCTTTTGGATGTGCGTATAATTCGAGAGTATTCAGATGTAGTTTTGGATGAACTTCCAGGCTTGCCATTGCATAAGCAAGTGGAGTATGTGATCGGAGTGATTTCGAGAATGGTTTCGATACCGAAGACCTCATATTGGGAGAAAATTTTTGATGATTACTTTACCGACTGAGGTAGTGATATTGTAGAGTCAAATGTTTTTTACTCAGGGTGCATTGGCTGAGAGTTAGTGTAAAGCACACAAAGTAATTGAAGCTCGCGTTGTAATCAATGCAACGTCATTTGTTTGGTTGTGAGCCTAATCAGGTTGTTTGATACCCTCATTGATTATAAGAGGTTGATGATGCCTAAGAGGTATTTGTTTGAATGACGATTTTACTATGAGATAATTTTATTGGTATCAATGTTGCTATACACTATGGAAATTGGAAGAATGTAAGTGGCAATTATAGGAGGTGTTGGATGGGATATTTATCTGTCCCAGTATTTCTTTTAGAGAAGATTAGGAACTTTTTGTTAAAAAAGAGATGGACCTTTGAGATTATGCATTGATTATCGATGATGGAATGCAGTAGTTGTTGAAAATGAATATCCTTCATTGTGGATAGATGATCTATTTAGATCAACTAAAGAATATCTGTGTATACTCTAGGGTTGATATTGTAGTGACATGGTGTCATACAATTATTATTGTCATTGTGATGATTGATATATCACAACTTAGAGTAAAGAAGATGTAGGTGTGTAGAGGCGACAATTTCATACTTGGTATGAATTTTATGAGTTGTTGATAATGTTGTTAGACGTATTTAACAATTTAGTCGTCCATGGATTTGAGAAATCGTGTATTCTAGACACGATTGGATTAGGTTGTGGTTGTTGGAGTTACGTTACTTGGCCACTATTGATAGTGGTAGTCGGAGTTACACACTCGGTTATTACTGTAGATGTGAATAGTATGTTTCTAGCGTTAGCCAATCCTTCCAGTGTGGATGGAAGGGTACTATACACGGATGGATCATATCATGGATTGGAACGTTTTCGATGCAGTTGAATGAGATGTATCTCATGCTTACATCAACTGAGGAATTACAAGATAAGTTGTCATATACATGACGTGGATTGAGCAATGATTATCTGGGTTGTGGATGTGTGGAGCAGGAGTTCTCAAGGAATTTTGGCTAGCTACATTGTAACTACTATAGAGTTGCTGGAACACGAACAGTTGCAACAAGGGAGATTGATCGCTATAGTCTCCCGGTCACTTACAGTAGGTGTGGTAGGGAAGATTTTGGACAGTAGATTGATTTCTATAGCGAGAAAGGAATTCTCTGTCTCCGAGGATAATAGTGAGTTACAGAGTTGTATTAGATTTAGAAAGAATTACTTTTGATTCAGGATAGCAGACAGATCTCTGTTGTGATGATAGAGAGATTCTTCACCTTCGAGGAAGACTATGACCCAGAGTTGTTTCAGTTCATGGCAAGTTGTTTAGGAGACACTCCAGTCGAGATAGGAGATTTATTTGGAGTGAATTCGAAGATGGTGAGTTTTGAAACGTTCTTACTGGTAGAATGACATAGAGAATGTCACGCACCGAAAGAGTCCCCGCCAGACGAAAATCCAACAGCATCTCCCCTGTACGGGTGACAATACAAATCTTGAATACAAGACTCACACGACCTACTATACATCGGTCAACACGACCGAAACATACCACAACACAATATACATAATATGCGGCCTCAGGCCATCAACCAAAATAAATAAAAGATCTACAACATCGAGACCTACCCCTTCTGCCATCTGAGCAGGAATGCACAACCAAAACATATCGAATACACGTCCAAAACACCAGTCCTACACATGTCCTCTAATCAATGTCAATGAACCATAACCATAAGACCCAAAGAAAAACCAATTCAACAAGGGGGATTGGCAGCTGGACTCTCCTGGCAGTTTCAACCTGAAATAGATGTAAATCAACGGGGTAAGTTCAACGAACTTAGCGGATATCAAGTCGACATGCATAGTAAAATATAACTAACAATAATAATCATGTCAGTACAGTCTCCTAATTAAATATAGAAAATGCATAAAAAGAAATGCGGAAACACTGTACTTACCTGAAACTCCTATCCAGACATAGGAGCACGAGCCATACTAGCAGAAATAAGGTCGTCAGACCAAATACAAAATGTATCCTGTATGCATGTCAATCATATGCAATATCCAAGGCAACAATCAAAATGCAGCAAACACAATATAAATGTTATCCATGCAAAATACATGCGATGCAAATGACATGGTCACCCCTGACGCAAGTCAGCCGCCTCATACGCGATGGTGAAGCCGAGTGGGTAGGGCTATGACAACTGTGCACTCTGTCATCACTACTCCTGAGTGACCGAGTGGACAGGATGCTGTCGGAATACACCTATCCTCCTGTCCCAAACAGAGTGGGGGAGCAATGCTCTCATCTCCCGGTGTCGTAGACTAGAGGTGGAATCCCTGCCCGCTACCACGCTGCCTCATCGCTACCCATGAGCGGACCAGCGAAGCCTGACAGAGCAACTGCACACACCCTCCTGATGTACCACTAACCCATGAGTGGCAGCGTGTGCAGACCATATAACTGGTTGCGGGCTCAACTACAAAGGAACCCCGTCCAGCCAGCATGCAATCATGCAAGATGGTGCATGATACGATTGCATGTAATACCAACTAAGATACATATCCGAATAATATGCCCAACCAATAAGTACATATCAATGATCCAAGTAAAACAGGGAAGATATAACTATAAACTGATCCAATGCATGTATCAAGTAGGCACAATAACATACAAGGCAGATAAACATGAAAATTATTGCAAGCTATAACTAACTAGCATATCAACATGACTATACCAAAAAGATAAATCAAAATACCCGTCTGCTATGAAACTCATGATAACTATCTTCACGCTCGTAGACTTGTCTCGTGACCGAAACCTGTATAAAACATAATATTGTTAAGCACTAAGATACGCTCCACCGTCAAATCGAATCCTAAGCCGATTTTGGACATAAACCAATTAACCCAAATGCTTAATAAAAATTTCGGTCACATCCCACCTAATATAACTGTCATCCTGTCCAATTAATCGAATATGATTTTATAACCCTTATTCATAACCGACAATTCTCCAACACCAACCCATTCCATAGAATATGAAATCCCAAACAGAAATATCACAGCCAACAACTCCAATAACAACCCACCATAGCCATTTACAGCCGTTAACAACTAGCCAAAACCCCAAATTCATAACCGCACAACACCCAAAATAACGCGACAGCCCTTCACAGTCCTCACCTACACCCTCCTCTCAAGCACAGCTGACTCTGCACAACCACCTCCAACACCAGCCGCACGACATCCCCAATGTTGTTCATTCAACTATTCCAATCCATACCAATACACTGACAAAAGAAAAAGCGAGGGAAACGAGAGATATACCGAAAAATGCAGTTTCTCCCCAACTGCCCTGTTTGCTGGCAGAAATCCACTGCTGCCCTAAATCCCAGTTTAGTGTACTTGCTCTGGCAGAGGTTGTGGCTCCCGTTCAGCACACGGGGAAACTGCTGCCGACGCTGACTCCCAGCCACACGCGTACCCTCACTACCACCGAAACAGAGGGACGACCGCCGGTCCAACCTTCCAACCACGCACACTCGCTGTGGCCGCTGTTTGCTGCGAGGAAGAAGAACACGAGGGAGTTGTCGACGCAAGTTTCAGCCACACATACGTGTCGCCGGCTCGTCCACGGGTCATCGAGGGGTTTCGTCATCGCCGTTTGTCGCGAGAAGAAAAGGCAAGTCGTGTCCGGGGAGGCCGATCGGCATTAGAGCGGCGTCGGCGATAGAAGCGGCGACGAAGGTATGTCATGCTCCTCGCCAGACGAGCGGCCTGTCGTCGTGCAGACGGCCGCCATGGTCGGTGTTGATTGCCTGGCGACGGCGTCGTGAGGAGCAACAGGCAAGGAGGCGCGCGATCTGGAGTGGAAGGAGGCAAACGGCGGCTGGGCGAGCTCTGGCGTGGGTGACGCGTGGGGAGAAGAGAAGAGAAGAAAAGCTGGATCGGGAATTGGGAGGTGGGAACCGCGACTGCGAAGGAAATAAAAAAAAATTAGGAGATAGGAAACCTAGGTTGAGGTATGTAAGCATAGGGTTAATCAAACCCATTAATCCCCCAACAATAGATAACCTTAATAGGCCCTATCAAAGCCTATGTATTTTATCCCCGTAAATATCCCGTACAAGCTCCGTTTAATTTCAGAAAAAATCTGGAAAAATTTCTAAAATTATCCAAAAATCCCGAAATAATTTCTAAAATTATTTTTCCTAAATTTTGGCCATTTAATTTAGTATTTTAATTTTTTCGTATTTAACATTCTCTCTCACTAATAAAAATTTGATCCCCAAATTTCCTACTCAAATGCATAATGAGTAAGAGATACCACAAGTACTGAAAAATATACCTTACGCACCTTAAGTAAACAGGTGGGGGAATTGAGCTCTGATCTTTTCCTCAAGCTCCCAAGTAGCCTCCTCATCGGTGTGGTGACTTCACCCGACCTTGACAAGTCGTACAATCTTGTTCCGCAACTGTCATTCCTTGTGATCCAGAATCCGTACCTGAACCTTTTCGTAAGTAGCATCAAGTTGAATGGAACCTGACACATCTAACAGAATATGTATAGGGTCTAACACATACTTCCTCAGCATGGACACATGAAACACATCATGGATACCAGCCAAGGATGATGGTAGCGCTAGGCAGTAAACGACTGCTCCAATCCTCTCCAAAATCTCAAACGGACCAATGTACCTATGAGCTAGCTTACCACGGAGGCCAAATCTCTTCACCCCTTTCGTGGGTGAGACTCGCAGGGATACATGGTCACCAATAGAGAACTCCAGAGGTCTCCGTCTCCGATCCGCATAACTCTTCTGACGATCCTGCGCCTTTATCATCCTACGTCTGATAGTACGGACCAACTCTGCCTCATGCTGAGCTCTCTGGGGTTCTAACAACTGGGCCTTCCCAACCTCCCCCCAGAGGGTGGGTGAACGACACTGTCTACCATACAATGCTTCAAACGGGGCCATTTGGATAGCCGAATGATAGCTATTATTGTAAGCGAATTCCACTAACGGCAAGTGGTCCTCCCAGTTGCCCCCGAAATCTATACACAGGACCTCAGCAAATCCTCTAGTGTCTGAATGGTCCTCTCAGATTGTCCATCTATCTGCGGATGGAAAGTAGTACTAAAACGAAGCTGTGTGCCTAAGGCCTACTGTAGACTCTGCCAGAACCGAGACGTGAACCGGGGATCTCTATCTGATATAATGCTCAAAAGAACACCATACAATCTGATGATATCCCAATAATATAACTCTGTCAAACGATCCAAAGAGTCGATCTTCCGAATCGCTAAGAAGTGCGCGGATTTGGTTAGTCGGTCAACGACTACCCAAATCACGTCATGGCATTGATGTGTCCTAGGCAAACCCACCACAAAATCCATAATAATATGCTTCCACTTCCATTCCGGAATCGGAATTTCCTGAAGCATCTGTTCCTTAAACTAATGCAACTCCAGAAACCATTATCCTCCTCGGAGTCAGAGACGGTAGTCCATCTACCGTCCAAAATCCACTCCACCACCCACTCTGTAATTGCATGGGAGGTTATTGCGACTAAACTTCCTTGTTACAACCATTCGTGTTCCAGCTACTCTATAGTAGTTATCCAGTAGCTAGCCAAAACTCCATGAGCATTTCTGCTCCTCACCGCTGAAAAATAACATAATAACTGCTAAGTCCACGTCATATATATGACGGCTTATCTCGCAGTTCTTTAATTGCCGTAAGGTTAAGATACGTCTTATTCAATAGCATCGGAATCGCTCCGATCCCCGAAATGATTCATCCATGTACACTACCCTTCCATCCACACCAGAATGATTAACTAACACTGATGCAAAAGTCAACCATCGTCTGAGCCCTGAAACTAGTTTCATAAGCTTCAGACCAAGTAAATTCCATCACCTTCTTGGTCCAACCAGTCAGCAACGTAGTACCGCTAGAGAATCCTATCCATATCTATGGTAATAATCAAATCAATACCAGGAAATCACCATCTACGACGGTCGAGTGCACAACTCCAACTACCACCATCAACAGTGGCCAAGTTACGCAACTTCAACAACCACAACTGATCCAATCGTGTCCATAATACACGACTTCCCAAATCCCTGAACGACTAAGTCGTCAATAAATCTATTAAGATAATCAAAAGCTCATACAATTCATATCAAGTATGAAATTGTCGTCGCTACACACCTGCATTCTCTTTACTCTAGGCTGATGTTATAACAATCATCACAATGACAATGATAATTGTATGACACCATGTCACTATAATATCAACACACCAGTCATAAATCAATCCTAGAGTATACACCGGTGTCCTATAGCTGATCTAAATAGATCCTCTATCCATAATGAAGGATATTCATTTCCTTCCACAACTACCGCATTCTATCATCGAAAATCGACGCATAATCTCAAAGGTGCATCTCTCTTTTAACAAAGAGTTCCGGATCTTCTCTGGAAGAAATTCTGGGACAAATAAATATCTCATCCAACACCTCCTATAATAAGGTAACACGATCTTTCATCGTCTTAACCAGTGTAGGTATACATGCCTTATCCAAAACCAAATCACTAATAGTAGGGACTGATATTTTCTGAGGGGTTACTCCTTGACCTCCCAATGGGTGGCTAGCGGGCCTAACCCTAGCTTCCTAATTCAACATCAGTCAACATCTCTAAAGAGTCTACCTTTTCAAGCTCAAGGGTAGGTCCCGCAGCATCAATAGGTCGCTTTCAAGGTCAATCTCGTTCACGACCCTGAGTAAGGACAAATTTCCCTAGGTGACTTTTCCTACCGTGAGCAAATATGTAAGTATCTCACAAAAACATAATGATAACTGTAGGGTCGATGAAGTGTAGATGTTGGCCGGCTAGAGGGGGGTGAATAGCCCTCTTCGTACGATGATGGAATTTGCTCGTCTACAAAATCGTTAGCGCAAGCGGAATACTAATAAACAAGCAAACAAAACAACAAAAGCAAAGATAAATAATGCTAACACAATATGTAACGTGGTTCACGACTACGCCGCTAATCCACAGTCCTCGATTCGTCCAAGGTGAATCACTCCTTTGCCAAATCCACTAGATCTCTCCTTTGCACAAAGCTAGGTGGAGGTAACCTCTTTTACACAAGGATCCCTCTTCTACAATAGAATGAAGATTAGCACAAGTAGAAGAGTGGAAAAATGTTTAGGGCACTTTGGGAATTGTTAGGAGTTCAAGCATTAGACTCCCAAAGCCCAACACCCTTTCTTTTTATAGAGACGTTGGATTGTAGTCCAATGGATCCTTGGTAGTGAACCATCACGATCCGCTCGTAGTCGATCGCCTACGCCTGATGAGAGGTTATGTGCGCGATTTCTTCGGCAATCGCCATTCCATAGCGGTGATCGCCGGGCATAAACCCATCAGTCGGATACCAATCGAACCTTATTCGACTCAGAGCAGTCGACTGCCATTTCATGGCAGTCGACTGGTGTCGGGAAACCTCATCTGACACTTAGCCAAATGGCCAAGTTTCACCTAAGAGCACTACCCCTTCCCGGGTTACATTCGCTCACTCTCATCCCTTGAAGTCCCTCGCCTTTGAAGTTGTCTTCGTCCGGCCACGTCCCTCGGATGCGCCAAGCGCACGGCTCTGCAACGCCATCCTTCGCGTCTCGCCCTGAAGTCTACTTCCTCCGGCTTCACTCCAAGCTCCTCGTCCAGCGGTCCCTCGGATACTCCAAGCGCACGACTTCCGCAAAGCCATCCTTCACCAACTCAAGGACCGAGTCATGAGATGTTAAACTCGCCAAGGCTCCATGTGTGAATTACTAAGTCCTGCAAGACTCCAACGCACATATCAAATCACAATAGCAACCTAACTTAAACCCTTTGTCACACACATCAAAATCATATCACGGGTTGATTGCACTAACAATCTCCCCCTTTTTGATGTGTGACAATCCGTTTAAGTTAGGTAAAAACATTCGATAAAATATTAAGGAAAGAAAGCATGTAAATAACATGATTAGCAACTCTCCCCCTTAATACATGAAACTCCCCCTAAATGCATTCCTCCTTTACTTAAACATATATCTTTCTCCCCCTTTGACACCATCAAAAAGATTAAACAGGATTTATATGGCATGACATCAAGTCTAGAGAGAAGCAAAAATAAAAAACACTTAAAATCCTGATAAAATCAACATCGATGATGACAATGATTAGCACAAGGAAATCGACTTTCGATTTTCGATTTAATTTCAGAAATGCACTAAAAATTTCAAAAAATTCGAAAAATAGTGAAATTTGGGGAACACATTTCTTTTAGGGTTCTTTATCAATGAAAAATAGTTTTTCATGAAAAATCATTATATTTTCAATGATTTGCTAAAAATCCAAAATCTTTAAAAACAACTAGTGTTTTGATCAAATTTGTATCCATTTTAACACCTAGTTTTGCTTTGGATTGTTTCAAAACTTGAACATGCAGATTTTAAAGTAAGAAATTATTTTAAAAACATATGAAATATCCAGCCATGATCTTTGGACAATATGTCTATGAATTAAACATAAGTCTTCCCCATGATTGTTCTATTATTGCTATTTTGATACCTTAAATGACCATCTAAATGTCATAGGCATTAGTGGACATTTGTATCATCCTAGCATCTCACCCATGCTATGTTTTCAATCAAGGTAGCCTATGGTGAGTGTGAGATGTATCCTAAAGGTATTTGTTTATACTTAACCATTATTTTCATGCAATTCTATCAAGGTTAAGTATCATCCTAACAACCAACATGATCATAAAGACATATATGTATAAATTTTATATTATGATCATGAAACAAATGTATTCATCAAATTGTAATCATGCATTAGGTATTACATCATGATAATATGGCAAATACCACCTAAAGCATGATTTATCTATTTATAGGTGCATTATCATCACCTAACACTATTTCAAAAATATTGTCCCGCCATCCTAAGTCAACCAAAAATATGATATAGGTGAAATCCTTATGGTTGACTATCCTAGGGTTTTCCTAACCCTTAAGGATGGATTTTGGAACCCAAAATAAATTCTTGCCTATGGAGTTCACTAAAAATTCCTTAGGGATCCATTTTCTAGCAATTGTCTTCTTTTTATCTTGACCCCTAGCAATTAAGTATTTATAGGCCTTTTCATTTTTATTTTCTTTATATCCTGGGTCTTTCTTATTGAAGCTTGCTCTTTGGCTCCCTATAATCATGTTAAGAGTGTTGGAGCCAATAGTGAACTTTTCTAGGGCTTTGGTCAAGTGATCTACCTTTTCCCTTAAAGTCATATTCTCTTCCATACATGCAACACTTACATCTAATGGCACATAAAGATCATGTGAGCATGCATCATCATTATTAACATCTAAACATGTTTGTTCTAATTTATTTTCTAAGGCCTTAATTTGATCTAACATGCTCTTATTTTTCTTTTTGGCCCTAAATAAATCCCTAGTTAAGCTAGAAACCATGGAAACTATTTTCTTGGAAGTTAAATTTGTTACCATAGCTTCCATGTCTTCTTCTTCTTTGGATGAGGATGGTGAAGAAGCTCCCCCTTCACTCGAGCTCTCCTCACTTGTGCTTGATTCTTCATTTTCGGTGGAGGAAGAGTCTAAGTCATCAAATGTCATTAGTGTCAAATTCGTGACAAAGGCATTTTCTTCCTCGGATGATGATGATGATGATGAGGAAGAAGGAGCATCCCAAGTCCTTGCTTTTAGTGCCTTTGCCTTTCCTTTTTCTTTGGCTTTCTTCTCTTTTTCCTTCTTCTTGCTCCCCTTTTTCTTCTTCTTTTCTTCCTTCTTTCTCTTCTCTTCCTTGCTCTTGTTTAGGAGGGGACAATTATCCCTTATATGTCCCTTTCCTTGGCAATTATAGCAAATCACCTTCCCCCCTTGGTCTTCTTCTCCTATCATTAGATTTATTAAATTTAAAACCTTTTAATGCACGCCTTACCCTCCTTACCATATAGACTTCTTTCATGCTATCCATGGAGGAGGAGGAGGATGCTTCATCGGAGGAGGAGGGAATCTCCATCTTTTTCTTCCCTTTGTTGCCCAATAGTGTCACTCCCCTTGATGGTTGAATTCTAGGCTCTTCTACTATTCCTTCGAGCCTTGTTTCATGGAGCTCCATAGTTGAAAAGAACTCCTCCAAGGTGCTCACTTCCAAATTCTTGAAGATATAGAAGGAGTCCACCATAGAGCTCCATCTTGAGGACCGGGAAAAGGCATCTATGGCCTTCATGAGCATGTCCCTATTTGAAAGCTTTTCTCCTACACTAGATAAACCGGTTATTATCTCTTTAAATCTAGAGTGTAGTGAGGTTACCTTTTCTCCCTTTTCTAATTTGATGTTTGATAGTTGGGAGCGGAGGAGGTCTCTCCTTGCAAGCTTGGCCTCCGAGGTACCTTCATGAAGCTCTACTAGCTTCTCCCATATCTCCTTGGCGCTAGCACACTCCCCTATCCTATTGACTTCTTGTTGGGGGAGTACGTTGTGTTGGAGATCGGATGGCCGGCTAGAGGGGGGTGAATAGCCCTCGTTCGTTGGTTATCGGAATTTGCTCGTCTACAATTAGATTAGCGCAAGCGGAAACAACAATACAAGCAAATTAAACAAATAAAAACAAAGCAAAGGAAATAGACAATGCTAACACAAGATGTAACGTGGTTCACGGCTACGCCGCTAATCCACGGTCCCCGATTCGTCCTCGGTGAATCACTCCGCTCAACCAATCCACTAAATGGTCTCTCCTTTGCACCAAGCTAGGTGGAGGTAACCTTTACAATCAAGATCACTCTTCTTACAAATAGAATGGATTAAAAGCGAGTAAGAAGAGTTTAGAGCTTGTGGGGCACTAGGAAGATTGTTTGGAACTTAAGCATTAGCCTCTCAAAGGCTCACACCCTCCCTTTTTATAGAGAGGGTTGTTTTCTTCCTCATTGCCGCCATCGATCCCGCCATGGCGATCACTACAACGGCCTCCGAACACGTCGGATGCCGACCGTTGTTGTCCAACGGAACTCTTGGCAATGATCGATGGACCTCACCACCGATCACGACTAGTCGAGTCGACGCCTGGCCGCGAGCGGTTCTGCGGGCCAAAACCCTATTGACTACCGATCCGCCGCCATCAGCCGATCTTCTTGATCGGCCTGATCGCTAACGATGGCGACCGATCGCTACACAACCTACCGTCGATACCAATGAGCACACTGACTCGAGCCGATCGCCATTCCATGGCCCGATCGTGTCGAAAACCCATCCGACACTTGGCCAAATGGCCAAGTTTCACCTAAGAGCTACCTCCCGGTTACAATCGCCACTCTCATTTCTCGGAGTCCTCGCCTCAAGTTCTCTTCGTTCGCACCCGTCCCCTAAGCATCAGCGACGGCTCTGCAATGCTCCTTCGCGTCTCTTGCCTCGAAGTCTACTTCCTCCGGCTTCACTCCAAGCTTCTCGTCCGGCGGTCCCTCGGATGCTCCAAGCGCACGGCTTCCGCAAAGCTATCCTTCACCGACTCAAGGCACGAGTCATGAGATGTGAAACTCGCCACGGCTCCATGTGCGAATTACTAAGTCCTGCACGACTTCAACGCACATATCACATCAACATATCAAACTAACTTAAACCCTTTGCCACACCATCAAAACCATATTACGGCAAGAGATTGCCCTAACAATCTCCCCCTTTTTGATGTGTGGCAATCCGTTTAAGTTAGGTAAAAACATTTGATATAAATTCTAAGGGTAAGAAAGCATGTAAAAACAACATGCAACTCCCCCTTAATCCATGAAACTCTCCATATTAATTTTCTCCCCCTATCATATATTTCTCCCCCTAAAATGATTAACTTAAACATAATATTTTCTCCCCCTTTGACACCATCAAAAAGATTATCACAAAGTTATAAGCTTATGACATCAAGTATAATGGAGGGAAAATATGACATCAAGTATAAAATTGGGTACCACTTGTTAGTTTACAAACTGAAATCGGCCTTCAATATTCTGATTTACAGGCCACCAGTCGACTGCTATCAGTATGGCAGTCGACTGGCACAAAGGAAGCCGAATTTCTGTTTTTCTGGATGAAATTCAGAAATGCATTAAAAATTCCAGAAAATTCAAAAAATCATGAAATTCGAGGAACATATTTCTCTTAAGTATACCTATCAAGGAAAAATAGTTTTTCATGAAAAATCATTATATTTTACAAGATTTGCCAAAAATCCAAACACTTGAAAAACCACTAGTTTTTGAGCATGTTAGTATCCATTTTAACACCTAGTTTTGCATCCAATTGTTTCAAAACATGAATACATGTATTTTAAGGTAAGAAATTGTTTTGAAAACATATGAAATATCCAACCATGATCTTTGGGCAATATGTCTATTAATTAAACATAAGCCTTCCCCATGATTGGTCTATTATTGATATTTTGATACTTTAAATGACCATCTAAATGCCATAGGCATTAGTGGACATTTGTATCATCCTAACATCTCACCCATGCTAAGTTTGCAATCAAGTTAGCCTATAGTGAGTGTGAGATGCATCCTAGGGGGTATTTGTATATACTTAACCAATATATTCATGCAATTCTATCAAGGTTAAGTATCAATCTAACAACCTACATGATCATAATGATATATATGATTTAATTTCACATTATGACCATGAAATACATGTTTTCATCAAATTATAACCATGCATTAGGCATTATATGATGATAATAAATAAGTTATCACCTAAAGCATGATTCAAACCTATTTCTCATGATAACGTGCCAAATTTTAAAAACATAAATCATGATTGCAAACATACATAGGGATTACATTAATCATCATGATTTAAGCATTATTACCTATTTATGGGCACGTTATCATCACCCAACACTATCTAAAAATGTTGTCCCATCATCCTAAGTCAACCAAAATATGATATAGATTAGGTTCATATGGTTGACTACCCTAGGGGTTTTCTAACCCTTAAGGATGGATTTTGGAACCCAAAATAGATTTTTGCCTATGGGGTTCACTAGAAATTCCTTGGGGATCCATTTCTTAGCTATTACTTTGTTTTTGTCTTGTCCCCTAGCTATTAGGCATCTATAGGCCTTCTCATTTTTCTTCTCTTTATATCCTAGGCCCTTCTTGTTAAAACTTGCCCTTTGGCTCCCTATGATCATATTCAAAGTGTTGGAGCCAATTGTGAATTTTCCTAGGGCTTTGGTTAAATAATCTACCTTTTCCCTTAATGCCCTATTTTCCTCTATGCATGCATCACTAACATCTAAAGGCACATAATTATCATGTGAGCATGCATCATCATGGCAAGAAGAAGTATCATTATTATTTAAGCATGCATTTTCTAACTTATTTTCTAAGTCCTTAATTTGATTAAGCATGCTTTTATTTTTCTTTTTCATTCCAAATAAGTCATTAGTTAAACTAGAAATTATGGAAACTATTTTACTAGGAGAAGCTTTCGTTACCATAGTTTCCATATATTCTTATTCTTCTTCGGATGATGATGAGGATGATGATGAGGAGGCTCCCCTTCACTTGAGCTCTCTCCTCTTGTGCTTGATCCTTCATTTTCGGAGGAGGAGCAATCCAAGTCATCAAAGGCCATCAAGGCCAAATTGGTGACAAAGGCATTCTCCTCATCCGATGATGAGGAGGAGGATGAGGAAGGATCATCCCATGTCTTGGCCTTGAATGCTTTGGCCTTCCCTTTTCTTTTGTCTTCTTCTCCTCTTCCTTCTTTTTCTTGCTCCCCTTTTTCTTCTTCTTTTCTTCTTTCTTTTCCTCTCTTCCTTGCTCTTGTTTAGGAGAGGACAATTGTCCCTTATGTGTCCCTCTCCTTGGCAATTGTAGCATATCACCTTCCCCCTTGGTCTTCTATTCCTATCATTAGATTTATCAAATCTAAAATTCTTAAATGCACGTCTTACCTTCCTTACCATGTAGGCTTCTTCCGTGCTATCCATGGAGGAGGAAGACGCTTCATCATCGGAGGAGGAGGATCTCTATCTTCTTCTTCCCCTTGTTTGCCAACAATGCTACTCCTCTTGAGGGTTGAATTCTTGGCTCTTCTTGAATTCCTTCAAGCCTCGTTTCGTGAGCTCCATTGTTGAGAAGAACTCCTCCAAGGTACTTACTTCCAAGTTATTGGACATATAGAAAGAGTCCACCATGGAGCTCCACTTTGAGGACCGGGGAAAGGCATCTATGGCCTTCATGAGCATGTCCCGGTTTGATAGCTTCTCACCTACACTTGTTAGCCCAATTAAAATTTCTTTAAACCTAGAGTGTAGTGAGGTTACCTTTTCTCCCTTTTCTAGTTTTATATTGGATAGTTGGGAGCGGAGGAGATCTCTCCTTGCTAGCTTGGCCTCGGATGTGCCTTCATGGAGTTCTATAAGCTTCTCCCACATCTCCTTGGCGCTAGCACATTCTCCGATCCGGTTGATCTCTTGTTGAGGGAGCACATTGTAGAGATGGTGCTTGGCTTTGGAGTTTGCAAGGTGCTCCTCTCTTTGCCTCTTGGTCCACCTAGATTTCTCTATTGGCTTCCCCTCTTCATCCCTAGGCAAAACGAAACCGGATTCCATTGTAATCATTATATCAAAATCCGTTTCGAAAAATACCTCCATTCGCTTCTTCCACCAAGCGAATTCTCCTTCAAACTTCGGAGGATGGATGTTGGAGCCGGCCATTTTTGATGTAGGGCTTGTTGCGGCGGTTAGTCCGGTGACAAGCAACCTCGGCTCTGATACCACTTGTTGGAGATCGGATGGCCGGCTAGAGGGGGGTGAATAGCCCTCGTTCGTTGGTTATCGGAATTTGCTCGTCTACAATTAGATTAGCGCAAGCGGAAACAACAATACAAGCAAATTAAACAAATAAAAACAAAGCAAAGGAAATAGACAATGCTAACACAAGATGTAACGTGGTTCACGGCTACGCCGCTAATCCACGGTCCCCGATTCGTCCTCGGTGAATCACTCCGCTCAACCAATCCACTAAATGGTCTCTCCTTTGCACCAAGCTAGGTGGAGGTAACCTTTACAATCAAGATCACTCTTCTTACAAATAGAATGGATTAAAAGCGAGTAAGAAGAGTTTAGAGCTTGTGGGGCACTAGGAAGATTGTTTGGAACTTAAGCATTAGCCTCTCAAAGGCTCACACCTCCCTTTTATAGAGAGGGCTGTTTCTTCCGTTAGCCGCCATCGATCACGCCCATGGCGATCGGCTGCCGCGTCCTAGCGGCCTCGAACACGTCGGATGTCGGCCGTTGTTGTCCAACGGAACTCTTAGCGATCGGTGATGGACCTCACGGATCACGACCGTCAGTCGACGCCCGATCGGCTACGAGCGTTCTGGCCAAAACCCTATTGACGGATCATTACGCCTTGGCGGTCATTGCTAATCTTGATCGGCCCGCCAGCGTATGGCGATCTGCTACCTACAAAACCGGTCGATCGTATACGGTCGAGCTACACTCGACTCGGAAGCGATCATTGCCATTCCATGGCGATCGGCGGTGTCGAAAACCCATCCGACACTTGGCCAAATGGCCAAGTTTCACCTAAGAGCTACCCCTCCCGGGTTACAATCGCTCCTCTCATTTCTGAGTCCTCGCCGAAGTTCTCTTCGTTCGGCCACGTCCCTCGGCGGCATCGAGCGCCGCGGCTGCGCAATGCTCCTTCGCGTCTCTTGCCTCAAGTCTACTTCCTCCTCTTCACTCCAAGCTTCTCGTCCGGCGGTCCCTCGGATGCTCCAAGCGCACGGCTTCCGCAAAGCTATCCTTCACCGACTCAAGGCACGAGTCATGAGATGTGAAACTCGCCACGGCTCCATGTGCGAATTACTAAGTCCTGCACGACTTCAACGCACATATCACATCAACATATCAAACTAACTTAAACCCTTTGCCACACCATCAAAACCATATTACGGCAAGAGATTGCCCTAACACGTTGTAAAGATGATGTTTGACTTTTGAGTTTGCCAAGTACTCTTTCCTTTGCCTCTTGCTCCACCTTGATTTTTCCAATGGCTCCCCTTCTTCATCCCTAGGCATTTCGAAACTGTTTTCCATAATTAAAAGAGTTTCGAAATTGGTTTCGAAAAATACCTCCATTCTCTTTTTCCACCAAGAGAATTTCCCTTCAAACTTTGGTGGGTGAATGTTTGAGCCGGTCATTCTTGAATGTGCTTGTTGTGGCGGTTAGTCCTCGACAAGCTTTCCTCGCTCTGATACCACTTGTAGGGTCGATGAAGTGTAGATGTTGGCCGGCTAGAGGGGGGTGAATTGCCCTCTTCGTACGATGATGGAATTTGCTCGTCTACAAAATCGTTAGTGCAAGCGGAATACTAATAAACAAGCAAACAAAACAACAAAAGCAAAGATAAACAATGCTAACACAATATGTAACGTAGTTCACGGCTACGCCGCTAATCCACGGTCCCCGATTCGTCCAAGGTGAATCACTCCTTTGCCAAATCCACTAGATCTCTCCTTTGCACAAAGCTAGGTGGAGGTAACCTCTTTTACACAAGGATCACTCTTCTACAATAGAATGAAGATTAACATAAGTAGAAGAGTGGAAAAACGTTTAGGGCACTTTGGGAGTTGTTAGGAGTTCAAGCATTAGACTTCCAAAGTCCAACACCCTCTCTTTTTATAGAGAGGGTTGATTTCTTCCCGTTGGCCGCCACCCGATGTCATTGTTGCCCTTGGCGGTCGTATCGTCCTCACTAGCGGCCTCCGAACACGTCGGATCCCGACCGTTGTAGTCCAATGGATCTCTTGGCGATCGGTGATGTAACCATCGGTCATTCTGCGCCTCCGTAATCCATTTGCCCGATCGGCTCGAGAATATGCTGCTACTTGGCGATCGTGTCATTCCATGGCATCAGCGCTTCATCCATCGATCGGATACGGCTCAAACCTATCGATCGGATACCGATGTCAAACCCGTTCTCATCGATCGGGGTGTTAGAAACCTCATCCGACACTTAGCTAAATGGCCAAGTTTCACCTAAGAGCACTACCCCTTCCCGGGTTACATTCGCTCACTCTCATCCCTTGAAGTCCCTCGCCTTTGAAGTTGTCTTGTCGGCCCCATGTCCTCGGATGCTCAAGCGCTCGCAGTCTACCCATCGTCTACTTCCTCCGGCTTCACTCCAAGCTCCTCGTCCGGCGGTCCCTCGGATACTCCAAGCGCACGGCTTCCGCAAAGCCATCCTTCACCGACTCAAGGACCGAGTCATGAGATGTGAAACTCGCCAAGGCTCCATGTGTGAATTACTAAGTCCTGTAAGACTCCAATGCACATATCAAATCACAATAACAACCTAACTTAAACCCTTTGCCACACACATCAAAACCATATCACTGGTTGATTGCACTAATAATAACTTCCTATTACATAAGGAAATTAAAGTGACCACCAAAGGCAACTACTTTTCCTATAGCTCAGAGATATCCTTCAGCTTACCTAGTCCCAAAACACGAGAACTCCCAACAATCCAAGGGAAAGAAAATCCTCGAAACACAAAACCCACAAATCAAAATCACAAACCAATAAAATTGTCACGTTCTGGGGGCATATCCGTCATCCAAATGACGGAGGAGCCCCTTAGTGACAATATTCAAAAATACATGGTCCCGATCTGATAAAAATCTCAAAATAATAATTGAAATATAAGTATTTTATTAACTACGTGCATGACTAAACATATATCAATTAAAGTAAAATAATTTTATGACACCAAATCAAATTGCGTCAAAATCCAAAGTGCATAAACAAAATGCAATATCGATAAAGTAAATAAAACGGCATCTCGATGATGCAGTAGGACAAGCACAACAAAGGACTCTCTGAGCGACACGAAGGTAGGTCAATAGGACACGTCCTCCATCAGTTAACCTAGAGGATAAGTGAAGAGGGAGTGAGTACAACCACTCAGTGGATGGATAGACAATAGTGCATAATCATAATGCACATAGTGGAAGTCAACGGAATCAACTAGAGTAACCCAACCCTCAGAGTACCAATATCAGTCTGCAACTAACCTGGTCAGTAGTATAACAAATATACCTGCAACATACACAACCACTGTAATCTACAAGCAATGCACATCCAGATACCACGACAAAGCCTCGTGGCTCTCGAGGTAATAAAAAGGGAACTATCTATGAGCTACCGTGAACGGAACTAGTGGATCGACAATCAATATACCAAGCACTGTCTACGCGCAACTACATGCTACCACGAATGGGACTCGTGGGTAGACAGACAGTCGAAAAACTCAATGTCTGCGGGCAATGACATGCTACCACAAATGGGTCCCGTGGGCAAACAGGGTATATAGATATCTAGTTATTGACTGCACACAACATCATGCTACCCCTAATGGGTCGCATGGGCAGTCGATTATCCTAGGTTGTTAAGCCTAGGGTTATCCAATACATCTCGCATAGAATGTCTATCAACGTCCATAAAGATCATCGATCTATAATTAAACCCATTGAGGCGGTCAAGCGAGGGTTTCAACGCCTCTAATACGAAATGTTTACCAAAGTCGATAAAGATCATCGACTTATAAATAAATAAGTCGAGATGGTTAAGTCTAGGGTTCCAACCCTTCTAACATGATCGGTTATCAAAGTCGATAAAAATCACAAGTCCACTAACAAACACATCGAGACGATTAATCATAGAGTTGTCCCCAGCTACCAGGAAACACCTATCAAGGCTAATAAGAGCAACCCCTCTACTAATAAGCACGGCAAAATAGTTAAGCCTAAATTATATCATTTCTACCAATTTAATCATGCATGCAAACAACATGCTACCACGAACTGATCTCGTGGACACTTAAGATGTAAAGTAGCTATCTTGCTACAGACATCATACGAATCCGATTATCACCAACTCTGAACGGATAACGCAAGAGTATAACTTTACGGTAGGTCATCTCAACCATGATTGGGAGGCATGATTAACCACAAATATACCAAGCACCTATAGGGAAACTCTACTGTAAACTTTTCTCAACCACGAATGGGTGATAGAGTTGGCAGCCGATAGATATAAACAACGTTATATACCCTCTAAGGATTAATCGCATCCTAATCATACGACCTCTACTAGTCCGATCACCATATCAGCTGTAATAGTAAATGGATAAACATATACTAATAAGCACATCCGATTTATTACGCCTAGGGTTCCAACACCTAGGGTTCTACTAATGTTGTTTCATTCCTGAGATCCGCTCCTACAAAATGACCTCATCTAGGTTATATTATCTACTAGTCTCAATCATGGTATCCACCGCAAAAACCCATAATCATATAAACACATAATACACTGTCTAATAAACGACATCATAGTCAAACTAATGGCAATCAATGGCTAAAATTAATTAGGGTATAACTAAAGGGTCATGCCAGAACAAAGTCAAGGCAATACTAAATAAAACATCAGATGCCTATATATATCCTAAACTACGTAAGCAATGTAATCATGTCATCATGCACTAGGACCTAGAGAGTCAAAGAACCTATATGTATACCTTCTACGAATTTATCCATCTTAGTCATATTATTCAACTAGTCTAATCCTAATACTAGTCCAAAAATTAAGAGGTAAACATCTACCAATAATATCTAATCATTTATATCACAATGATAACTAGTTACGTATAGCAGTAATAGCAGTTAATAACCATATACTAACGATAAACCAGCAACCTAAAAATCTAACAGTCTAACAGATATAAGGTTAAAATAATACTACACAAAACATGATACCACCTAAGTAAACCGCATAACCAATATAACCAATACAAATATGCACTAAATCTAGAAATTTATCTCTAGAATTTATTCACCTGTTAACCGTCTGGAGATGTCATGTCACTGCCAAATCCCCAAATTGACCTCGTCAATAATACCTCGAATTTCTGAAACATAAACATCATCGGAAATTCGTACAAATCTAAAAATACTCAAGTTAACCTGTCAAACGTGGCGAACTCCGAAAACCCAAAGACCCTAAGGAACTCGGAACTTATGCTCTGATACCAAATAAATTGTCACGCCCCGAGGGAGTCCCTGCCAGACGAAAATCCGACAGCATCTCCCGTGTACGGGTGACAATACAAATCTTGAATACAAGACCCACACGGCCTACTATACATCGGTCAACATGACCGGAACATACCACAACACAATATACATAATATGCAACCTCAGGCCATCAACCAAAATAAATAAAAGATCTACAACATCGAGACCTACCCCTTCTGCCATCTGAACAGAAACGCACAACCAAAACATATCGAATACACGTCCAAAACACCAGTCCTACACATATCCTCTAATCAATGTCAATGAACCATAGCCATAAGACCCAAAGAAAAACCAATTCGACGAGGGGGATTGGCAGCTGGACTCTCCTGATAGTTTCAACCTGAAATAGATGTAAATCAACGGGGTAAGTTTAACGAACTCAGCGGATATCAAGTCGACATGCATAGTAAAATATAACTAACAATAATAATCATGTCAGTACAGTCTTCTAATCAAATATAGAAAATGCATAAAAAGAAATGAGGAAAGACTGTACTTACCTGAAACTCCTATCCAGACATAGGAGCACGAGCCATACTAGCAGAAATAAGGTCGTCAGACTAAATACAAAATGTATCCAGTATGCATGTCAATCATATGCAACATCCAAGGCAACAATCAAAATGCAGCAAACACAATACAAATGTTATCCATGCAAAATGCATGCGATGCAAATGACATGGTCACTCTTGACGCCAGTCAGCCGCCTCACACGCGATGGTGAAGCCGAGTGGGTAGGGCTATGACAACTGTACACTCTGCCATCACTGCTCCTGAGTGACCGAGTGGACAGGATGCTGTTGGAGTACACCTATCCTCCTGCCCCAAACAGAGTGGGGGAGCAATGCTCTCATCTCTCGGTCTGTAGACCAGAGGAGGGATCCCTGCCCACTACCACGCTGCCTCATCGATAACCATGAGCGAACCAGCGGAGCCTGACAGAGCAACTGCACACACCCTCCTGATATACCACTAACCCATGAGTGGCAGTGTGTGCAGACCATGTAATTGGCTGCGGGCTCAACTACAAAGGAACCCCGTCCAGCCAACATGCAATCATGCAAGATGGTGCATGATACTAATGCATGTAATACCAACTAAGATACATATCTGAATAATATGCACAACCAATAAGTACATATCAATGATCCAAGTAAAACAGGGAAGATATAACTATAAACTGATCCAATACATGTATCAAGTAGGCACAATAACATACAAGGCAGATAAATATGAAAATTATTGCAAGCTATAACTAACTAACATATCAACATTACTATACCAAAAAGATAAGTCAAAATATCTGCCTGCTATGAAACTCGTGATAACTATCTTCACGCCCGTAGACCTGTCTCGTGACTGAAACCTGCATAAAATATAATATTGTTAAGCACTAAGATACGCTCCACCGTCAAATCGAATCCTAAGTCGATTTTGGACATAAACCAATTAACCCAAATGCTTAATAAAAATTTCGGTCACATCCCACCTAATATAACTGTCATCCCGTCCAATTAATCGAATATGATTTTACAACCCCTATTCATAACCGACAATTCTCCAGAACTAACCCATTCCATAGAATACGAAATCCCAAACAGAAATATCACAGCCAACAACTCCAATAACAGCCCACCACAGCCATTTACAGCCGTTAACAACTGGCCAAAACCCCATATTCATAACCGCACAACACCCAAAATCACGCGACAACCCTTCACAGTCCTCACCTACACCCTCCTCTCAAGCACAGTCGACTCTGCACAACCACCTCCAACACCAGCCGCACGACATCCCCAATGTTGTTCATTCAACGATTACAATCCATACCAATACACTGACAAAAGAAAAAGAGAGGGAAACGAGAGATATACCGAAAAATGCAGTTTCTCCCCAAGCGCCTGTTTCTTCGGCGAAATCCATCACGCCTCTAAATCCCGCTTTAGTGTACTTGCTCGCAGAGTTTGTGGCTCCTGCTCAAAGACACTGGGAAACTCATCACGACATCGACTCCGCAAGTACCCTCACTGCCGCCGAAATCGAGGGACGACCGCCGGTCCAACCTTCCAGCCGCGCACACTCGCTGTGGCCGCTATTTGCCGCGAGGAAGAAGAACGCGAGGGAGTTGTCGACGCAAGTTTCAGCCACACATACGTGCCGCCGGCTCGTCCAATGGGCGTCGAGGGGTTCCGTTGTCGCCGTTTGCCACGAGGAGAAAAGGCAAGTCGTGTCCGGGGAGGCCGATCGACGTTGTAGATGAGCAGCGTCGGCGATGGGGAAAGTGACGGTGAAGGTATGTCGCTGTGCTCGCACGCAGGAGCGGCCAGCTGTCATCGCGCGCAGGGCAGCACCGACTGTAGTCGGCGTTGATTGCCTAGCGACGGCGTCGCGAGGAGCAACAGGCAAGGAGGCGCGCGATCTGGAGCGGAAGGAGGCAAACGGCGGCGGGGCGAGCTCTGGCGTGGGCGACGCGCGGGGAGAAGAGAGGAGAAGAAAAGCTGGATCAGGAATTGGGAGGTGGGAACCGCGGCTGCGAAGGAAATAAGATAAAATTTAGGAGATAGGAAACCTAGGTTGAGGTATGTAAGCATAGGGTTAATCAAACCCATTAATCCCCCAACAATAGATAACCTTAATAGGCCCTATCAAAGCCTTTGTATTTTATCCCCGTAAATATCTCGTACAAGCTCCGTTTAATTTCAGAAAAATTCTGGAAAAATTTCTAAAATTATCCAAAAATCCTGAAATAATTCCTAAAATTATTTTTCCTAAATTTTGGCCATTTAATTTAGTATTTTAATTTTTTTCGTATTTAACATAGGATATGGTTGATTTCGCAGCTTGGTGTGCAGTGTGTCAATTAGTAAAGTGGAATACTAGTGATCAGTAAGGCTGTGTACTGAGATGGAATTGGTAGCCTGGTATGATGGACTGTGTTGGGCGATTATCTAGAATTCAGAAAGGTTTTGATGTGGTTCAGGGTAATTGATGGTCGATTAACCAAGCCACTCATTTTCTACCGAGCCGTAAGATGAATTTGTTGAATCGCTTGTTAGGTTTATACTACAATGAGAGTTTCCAGTTTCATGGAGTATCTTTGAGTATCGTATCTGATAACGATTCAGGATTTACCTTACAATGCTGACAAGTCCCCAATAAGTCATAGGTATGAAGTGTAGGGGATCTTTGGAAGGTTAGAGGGGGGTGAATAGCCTCTTTTTGTTTCTACACAAATGGTTAGCGGAAGAAAAAAAAACAAAGATACTAAAGAAACAAAGACAAGGTAATACAAGCGCTAACAAAGACAATTTACGTGGTTCGAAGATTAAGCTCCTACTCCACGGCGATCCATAAGGTGGATCAACCCAAGTCAATCTTCACTAAGAGCTCCTTTGAGGTGGAGAAGCCTTCTTTACAAATGAACCTCTCTTCTTACAAATGATAGAAATGAAATTAGAGAAGAAGAGGTTAGAAATCACTTAGAAAGTTTTAGAACACTTGGGGAGCTTGAGAGTATGAGTATGAATGTAAGCACTAGCCTCCTCAAGCACCCCATGACCTCTTTTTATAGAGAAGAGGTTGATGGTCTCCATCAATCGACTGCTGTTGTAGTCGAAACAATCCAACGACTTCTGACAAGTTGGATTTGCGATCGTGACTACCCAACGGGAAGCTGATCAGTCGACTGATCATATCATCAATCAACTGATTGAGAAACCAATCAAGTGCTCCAAGCGATCACTCGACTGGAGAACCTTCTGTGTCGACGTCCACTTATAGCGATGCCTTGGGCTATAGCGATCAGTCGATGGTGTACCGGTCATTGCCAAACCCTAGCACTTATTGGTTACGCGAACTTCGACCAACTTCAATCGAGTGATTGAGCAGTCGACTGATACACTTTAAGTATGAATAAATCATACTTGAATTAACCCCCTAAACCTAGACTTAACCTTCTAGATCTTTCTTCAGTCTTGCGCCTCCAGGATCCCTCCGAGTCTACGACTCCTTCATCCTTGCGCTTGCTTCCAAGAGCTTCCCTCAGTTTCATCATGTCTTGGGTTTCTCTTTTGCCAAAGGACTGCTTGGACTTTACACCGCCAAGACTATATGTTTGGACTTACGCTGTCAAGTATTGGTGCAGGAGCACTAGATAATTGAACCTAGATTTTAATTATGGCAAAGATCCAAAGTTAAGTTCATATTGTTATCTCATGAGCTAAATTAAGTGTGCAGGAAATAGTTAAGCTAAGCTGAAGGTCAACGACACCCGGAGAATCCCAAGTCAGGAAATCGTGGTGGTCGGGCGACACCAGAAAAACTTCGTGGGAGTCAAAGAACCTAAGTGGAAGACCGAAAGCAAAGCGACAGGTCATAAAGGACCAGAGGTAAGCACAAGTGTGAAGAGAGATGGTAAGGTCGTGTCCTCTGTACGGGGATGACCGTAGATGGCGATCCGACTGAGACTTTCAGTGGAAGGTCTAGGTCGAGATCGGACGGTAAGGAACCGTCATATTTATCATTTTCCGTGTTAACCTCTTACTGCAGGGAAGTGGCCAAGTTGTCAGTCGACTGTTGATCATTGGGCAGTGACTGATGCACATCAGTTGACTGATGGAAGGCATCAGTCGATTGATGGAAGGCATCAGTCGACTGATGGAAGGCATCAGTCGACTGATGGTGACAAATCAACCTTTTGCGCTAGGTTAAAACGAATAATGTTTGACGCGGCCACTTCGCGATAAGATAAGGTGTCACCTCGTGATCAGTTCCAAAAGTTGAGGATTTCTATCAAGACTTATTCCAAGGCACAAATCTATAAAAGGAGGGGAGGATTCCAATCCAAACATCATCAATAATATTCTTAAGTGCCCCTACAACGTCAAAGTTTCAACGCCGTCATAATGCCAACGCAACACCAAGCTTACATCTTCTTCATTGGCAACAGCAGCAAGTTTGTTTCTATTTAATTATTGTATTCATGATTTTAATAGTAACGAGGTGAGGTAGACTTGTTGCCTCATCCTCGTGTTTTCGGCTTTTGTGACCGTTGTCTCCTACCTCCAACGAGGAGGAGACTCTATAGTGGATTGCCCCTTCATATGCGATCAGGGATCGCGGGACCTTGGATTAGCAACCGGTGGGTTGTAAACCAAGTAAAAATAAATTATGTTATTTATTTTTCCTCTGTGCTTGCCCTTATCAAACGAAAGAAAGTTTTACACTCGCTATTCACCCCCCCCCCTCTAGTGACGCTTCTCGATCCAACAATTGGTATTAGAGCGGGGGCGCTAAGATTTGGTTAAACCACCAATCTAGCACTTTTTGGCTTTCTTTTCGTATTTTTCAATTTGTGTTTTTTTAAGTTTTTTCTACCGCACTACTAATCCAAGATGAAATCTTGATACTCTTCTTTTGGTTGTGTGTTTGTAAGTATTCGCTTTTGGAGTAGCCGACGGTAAAATGACCATAACTTTTCGTACAAGTGGACCCACAAAATGTGCTACTTACCAAATCGAAGCTCTCTGAGAGATCTACACTTCTTACCTGGTTTACCCTCATAACAAGCTATTTTCATCTCCAAAAACCAATGTTTAGTACCCTTTCGGGGACATCGAAGGTCGTAAGTTTCTAGTTTTTGTTTAGTTTCTTAATTTTTTTTATTTATTTTTGTTTATTTTTTATTATTTCCTGCATTACTAATCCAAGACCAAGTCTTGGAATTCCTTTTCGTTTTTATTCGTATTTTACAAGATAATTAATGACTCACGTTGAGAGGTATAGCGCCACCCGACCTCTGTTCTTTAACGGAAATGATTTCTGTTATTGGAAAGGTCGGATGGAGTGTTTTTTGAAAACACAAGTCGAGACTTTGATAATAATCCAAACTGACTTTGCTCTACCCACCAATGATCAAAGGGAGCCCTTGGATTTCGACAAGTGGATCAATGCAACCAAGAGGCAAATCGAAGCCGATGCAAAAGCAACCCAAATGTTATAATGTGGTTTGTCCAAGGAGGAGCTCAACCGAATTGGACCATTCATTAGCGCCAAAGACCTCTGGAACAAATTAATTGATCTACACGAAGGGACGTTCGATGCTAAGGTATGTAAAAGAGATTTACTTTTAAATAAATTGTATAATCTAAAGATGCAGGATCACGAGACCGCTTCACAACTCCATGCGCGGATCCAAGACATCTTGAACGGTCTACATGCCATTGAACAAAAGGTAGACAATCGAGGCATAATAAGGTACACACTCAATGCATTTCATAGGACCACCTTGTGGGCATCCATGGTTGATGTCTATAAGGTATCTAAAGATTTATCTAAGATTAGGTTAGATGAATTCTTTTCAGAATTTGAGTTACATGAACAAACTAACATGGTCTCGATCGAGAAAGGTGTAGCGTCATTTGCAAGACGAAGACGAAAAGCAAAGAGCCCCGAGGAAGAAGAATCGGAATCGGAATCCGAAGAGGAGATGGAAGAGGAACTAGTCAATCTAGTTCGGAGGATCATCAAAAAGAAAAGGGAGCAATTGAAGAGCAAGAAACCTCTACAAACATACACATGCTATGGGTGCAACAAGAAGGGTCATTTACAAGTCGAAGTGCCCAAGACTCAAGAACAAGTCATCTCAATCCAAGCAAGCATTTCACGCAACATGGGAGGAGGGAGAAGATCAAAATAACTTCTTGGCGTTCATGGTGAAACTGGTAGAGTCCGAGTCTGAAGTCGACTACAAATCCAACTTCGACTCTAACTCCGAAGATGAATTCGAGTCAGGACTCAAAGTCGGAGAAAAAGAAAAGGTTAAGGTAAGTCGTTCATTAATTGCAAACTTATATCATGCAATTAAGTTGCTAAATAGGAAATTGATTAAGTTCGAGTCTAGAGTTGAGTCGTTACTTGAGGAGGTTGAAACCCTCAAGCAAGAGGCTACTCTAACCTCTTCAACTAGTCAAGTTCAAGAGGGAAACTCAACCCAAGTTGAAAAACTTGAGAAGGAGAATTCTCTCTTGAAAGACCGAGTTCAAGAGATCGAGACTAGGTTGGAAAGGTTCACGTTGGGATCTACTTGGAACCCAAAAAGACATGTACAACAAAGCCATACTCGGATTTAGGTCAACGACTATGATCTATTGTGAATCGTAGTCATTAAAGAGTCCAAGTATGGGTCCCAAAGGTTTTATTGAACTCACATATAAGGACTAATAAGTATTGGATTCCCCAGGATCAAGTCCACTTTGTGGATAGACCATATTGGTTCAATGGTCCAGGGGGAGCTAACACTAAAATAGTATACCCGCTTCCTTAGCAAAATCGTTGCATGATTAGTTATTTTATTTTAATTTTTAGAACGGCTAGATAGGAAAAATAGTTAGTCAACTCTTGACAACATAGTATCAGGATGCGGTGAGATGATAGTACGTTAGGGAAACAAAGTCTCGTGTATTCGAGCTAGATAAGGCGTATCTAGCTTGGTGCACTTGACCGAGTGGAACTAGCTGAAGCTACCTCGCCGTATCCTAGACTAGTTAGACCATGAAGTAATCTTAAGTGACTCAAGTAATCAATTTCTTGAATTTGACTTTGTCTAAGGAAGTGATCGTTGTTCCAATCAAAGAAGGCCCCTGTGCCTCGTCACGACCTGGAAGCCAATTTTTTAAAAGATTTACTTGATGAACTAAGGGTTAAATTCGAATCTAACCCAAGTTGACTAACTCTAATTAGGTTAAAATCAGTTCATAAAATATATAAGGTGAACACATTCTGAGACACATAGAATAGGTGAGATGTTAAAGATAATTGAAATACACTTGACTTTTTCAAAATTCTACTTATTTTCTTGCACTTAATGAATAATTATAACTTCGATTGGTCAATACTCAGTATACAACTCTCCATGACAAAGTTTAGCGCCCCCTAAATCTCTTATACTTCATATATTTGATTAAGGGGGAGAGCAAACTAAATCTAAGGGTTATATTACAAACCTTTGATGTTGGTGCAGAGGGATGTACCTCGAACTAATCTATCAAACTAATGTTAGATGCATGCTTAGACTCATAGTTGATTTATCTAGATGCATGCATATACTTGTTGTTTTTAAACCCCTATTTTATATAAAAACCTCGACATTTTTTTTTATTTATGGTAAAACGGGGAGAAGAGTGAAAGTTAAGAGGGAGTAACACAAGATTTAATTTTAAAAATTAAAGTATCTCTTTCAAAACTCACCTAGGGTTAAAGGAGAGTTTTTGGAAACAACATTCATCATTTACTCTACTTGTTTTATGCTTTAATTTTTTCCTTTAACTTTGTGTCGTTTTGCCATAGATCAAAAAGGGGGAGATTGTTGGTGTAGGGGCACCAGATAATTGAACCTAGATTTTGATTATGGCAAAGATCCAAAGTTAAGATCATATTGTTATCTCATGAGCTGAATTAAGTGTGCAGGAAATGGTTAAGCTAAACTGAAGGTCAGCGACGCCCGGAGAATCCCGAGTCGGGAAACCATGGTAGTCGAGTAACACTAAGAAAACTTCGTGGGAGTCGAAGAACCTAGGTGGAAGACCGGAAGCAAAGTGACAGGTCATAAAGGACCAGAGGTAAGTACGAGTGCGAAGAGAGATGGTAAGGTCGTGTCCTCTATACGAGGATGATCATAGGCGGCGATCCGACTAAGACTTCCAGTGGAAGGTCTAGGTCGAGATCGGACGGTAAGGAACCGTCATATTTATCATTTTTCATGCTAACCTCTTACTGCAGAGAAGTGGTCAGGCTATCAGTCGACTACTGGTCATTGGGCAGTCAACTGATGCACATCAGTTGACTGATGGAAGGCATCAGTCGACTGATGGTGACGAATCAGCCTTTTGCGCTAGGTCAAAACAGATAATGTTTGACGCGACCACTTCGCGATACGATAAGGTATCACCTCGTGATCAGTTCCAAAAGTTGTGGATTTCCATCAAGACTTATTCCAAGGCACAAATCTATAAAAGGAGGGGAGGATTCCAACCCAAACATCATCAATACTATTCTCAAGTGCTCTTACAACGCCAAAGTTCCAACGCCATCATAATGCCGACGCAACGCCAAGCTTACATCTTCTTCGTCAGCACTAGCAGCAAGTTTGTTTCTATTTAATTATTGTATTCGTGATTTTAATAGTAACGAGGTGAGGTAGGCTTGTTGCCTCATCCTCGTGTTTTAGGTTTTTGTGATCGTTGTCTCCTACCTCCAACAAGGAAGAGACTCTATAGTGGATTGCCCCTTTGTACGCGGTCAAGGATCTGGGGCCTTGGATTAGCAGTCGGTGGGCTGTGAACAAAGTAAAAATAAATTGTGTTATTTATTTTTCCGTTATGCTTGCTCTTATCAAACAAACGAAAGAAAGTTTTACGCTCGCTATTCACTCCCCCTCCCCCCTCTAGCGACGCTTCTCGATCCAACACAAAGACCTTGCCTTTGGTCTTCCTTTGCCAAGGTCCACTTGGACTTTACGCCGCCAAAACTACAGGCTTGGACTTACGCCGTCGAGACCTTTCCTTAGACTTCTTTTGCCAAGATCACACTTGGATTTACCTTCACCAAGTCTTCATACTTGGATTTCCCTGTCACTTAACATATTCTCAATTAAATCACAATTAATGTCTAACTACAAATGATTATCCAAACATCAAAAGATATAAATGCTTGGGGCATTGTTGCACCAACATGAAGCTCCACTTTAGTACATTTATTCATCTTTTGATAGATGGTCTATGAAGGTACCGTCCATACTTTTGAAGGGTTGTTGGAAACATGTGTGATATAATTTTAGAGGCTATCTATACCCCCACTTAGTTACTTGAGGTGTGTGATATTTCTCCAAGTACTTGAGTTGGACAGTGTGTGTTAGATCGAAAGAGTCGCTAGAGGGGGGGTGAATAGCGAGCGTAAGACTTTCTTCTTGACATTAAAATAAGAGCATGCACAGCAGAAAAATAAATAAAACAAGTTTGTTTTTACTTGGTTCACAACTCAACGGTTGCTAATCCAAGGCCCTACGATCCTTGACCGCGTACGAAGGGGCAATCCACTATAGAGTCTTCTCCTCGTTGGAGGTAGGAGACAACGATCACAAAAACCGAAAATACGAGGATGAGGCAACAAGCATACCTCACCTCGTTATGATTAAAGCCACGAATACAATAAACAAAAACTAATATTGTTGCTGCCGACGAAGAGATTTTGAACTTGGCGTTACGTCGGCGTTATGACGGTGTTAGAGCTTTGGCGTTGCGGGAGCACTTTGAGAGCAAGACGGATGATCTTTGGGTTGGAGTCCTCCCCTCCATTTATAGATTTGTACTTTGGAATAAGTCTAGATGCAGATCCTCAACTTTTGGAACTTATCATGAGGTGACACCTTATCTTATCGCGAAGTGGCGGCGTCAAACATTATCTTGTTTGACCTAGCGCAAAAGGCTGATTCGTCGCCTTCATCAGTCGACTGATGTGCAACAGTCGACTTCCAATAGCCAACAGTCGACTGCCAGCCTGGTCACTTCCTTGTAGTAAGAGGTTAGCACGGAAAATGGTAAATGCGATGGTTTCTTACCGTCTGATCTCGACGTAGACCTTCCACTGAAAGTCTTAGTCGGATCGCTGTCTACGGTCGTCCCCGTATAGAGGACACGACCTTACCATATCTCTTCGCATGCGTACTTACCTTTGGTTCTTTATGACTTGTCGCTTTGCTTCCGGTCTTCCACGTAGGTTCTTCGACTCCCATGAATATTTTTTGGTGTTGCCCGACCTCCACGATTTCCCGACTCGAGATTTTTCGAGTGTTGCTGACCTTTATCTTAGCTTAACCATTTTCTGCACACTTAATTCATCTCATAAGATAACAATATGACATTAACTTTGGATCATTGCCATAATAAAATACTAGGTTCGATTATCTGGTGCCCCTGCACCAACAATCTTCCCCTTTTTGATCTATGACAAACCGACACAAAGTTAAGGAAAATATAAAGCATAAAATAAGTAGAGTAAATGATAAACGTTCTTTCAAGAACTCCCCCTTAACCCTAGGTGAGTTTTGAAAGAGATACCTTGAATGTTTTTAAAAATTAAATTTTTATTACTCCCCCTCAACTTTCGCTCTTCTCCCCCTTTTGCCATAAATCAAAAAATGTATCGGGGTTTTTATATAAAATAGGGGTTTAAAAACAACATGTGTCTAGAATTATTAAAGATAAATCAACTATGAGCCCAAGCATGCATCTAGCAGTAGTTAGATAGATTAGTTCGAGGTGTGTCCCTCTGCACCAATAATTTAAAGGTTTATAATATAACCCTTAGGGTTAGTTTGCTCTCCCCCTTAGTCAAATATATGAAGTATAAGAGATGTAGGAGGCGCTAAATTTTGACCTAGAGAGTTGTAAATATTCATTAAGTACAATAGTTGATAAAATAGGTAGCATTTTGAAAAGGTTATATTAAGTGTATTTCAATTATCCTTAACATCCCACTCATTCTATGTATCTTCGAATGTATTCACCTTATATGTTTTGTGAGATGATTTGAATTTGAATAAAGATAGTCAACCTTGGGTTAGATTCTGTTGGAATGTATACTGAAAGCCTAGCTCTTTTTGTATGAACATTTTATTTTGAAATAAGAATCACATGATCATTGTTTGCACTTTATATTTATTTGTTCATATTGTCTAATATTTTACATTGTAGATAACATGGTGCTTGGTGTGACACAGAAGATCATGTTATCAGTCCATTGTAGAATATAAGTAAAGGCTCACAACCAAGATGATTTTGGACAAACCATTGGCATGGTTGTAGTGTAGCTTGGTATTGTTTTGTCTTGAACATAGAGTTACACTAGTACACTTAGGTGTATTGAGCAGGACCGACATAGAGGTGATTCAATTTATTGCTGACTACATAATTGAATCAGACCTCGGATATTATGTTGTACATGCTCTTAATCCCGATATAATAACGGGCACATGTACTTAGTATTTATTTCTTTGATTTACCAGAGGGTGAGGTTTAGATGGATTAAATCAATATGCCCGGTAAGTTGAGAAATGATATTATTTACATGGTGTGTCGTTGATTATAGGAGGAAACCGTGTCCTATATACTAGGTTGATGATGTCCCCTTGAGGAGCTCATAAGGTTCATCATGTAAACCCAGCTGGTTGACTTAGTCAACATGATGATAAGGTTGAGTGGTACTACTCGAGGAATTAGATGTTAATTAATTGATGGTCAGTAAATCAATTAATTGACTAGATCGAAAGTAAACTAAAATGAGTGGCTAAACAATGTCATATTTAATTACAAAAATTAAATACTAATCTAGCCTCGTCAACCCCGAGGATTCAAATAATATATATACAATCACACACAAAATAATCACATACACACAAATAGCCATAATAGTCGGATCTTATGCCTGTAACCAAAAAGTTAGCCTACGCACATCCTACTATTATCCGGCATACTCAATATATGATATGTGCATGAAAGTAACCGAATCCAAAACACACAAAACCGAAAATCGTGGCTCTGATACCAATTGAAGGGAGTTATAAGAAATGGATCAAGGCAGATGAGATAGCGCGGTGTTACATTTTGGCATCTATGTCAAATGTGCTGCAACATCAGCATCAGGCCATGGCCACAACTTATGACATGATGTTCAATCTCAAGGAACTTTTCGGACATCAGAGTAGGGCGGCTAGACAGGAGGCGATGAGAAACTTGATGACGACCACCATGATCGAGGGAACACCCGTTAGGGATCATGTTCTCAAGATGATGGCTCATCTTAATGAGATGGAAGTCCTCGGAGCTGAGATCGATGGGGAAACCCAGGTCGATATCATTCTCCAGTCTCTGCCTAGGAGTTTTGAGCAGTTCCGCCTCAACTACAACATGAACAAGAGGTTGTATTCGTTGGCGGAGCTTCTGACAGAACTCCAGGCGACAGAGGGGCTTTTTTGTCAAAGCGCTCAAGCCATGGTTGCTCAGAAAGTTTCTTCTTCTAAATCGAAAGGTAAGAAGAAGAAGAAGCAAGGTGGAGCAAAGAAAGTGGCAGTGGGACCTCAGACAGGAGTGAAGAAGCCGAAAGGCAAGTGCTTCACTTGCAAGCAGACTGGACATTGGAAGGCGGATTGTCCTCGCCGAAAGAACAAAGGTATATCTTCTTGTTTAGTTGTTGAAACATGTTTAGCGGTGTTATCTACCAGTGTATGGTGTGTAGATACAGGAGACACTGATCATGTCTGCAATACTTTACAGGGGTTCAAGGAAACCCGACGACTAGCTGAGGGAGAGATTATCGTCTTCATGGGCAATGCATCAAAGGTGGCGGCTATTGCAGTGGGAGACGTTTATTTATCATTTGATAGGAATAAAGTTTTGATTTTGAGAAATTATCTTTATGTACCTACTTTTAGAAAGAATTTAATTTCAGTTTCTAAATTGTTTATGGATGGATATTCTGTTTCTTTTAATGACAAAGTGGTTATAAAAAGGAATAGGGAGATTATCTGTTCTGGTACATTGGTTGGCAATTTGTATACTCTTGAACCGAAAACTCCCATGATGCATATAGAAGTAAATAACTCATCTTCTAAGTCTAATAAGAGAAAAAAACCTTCGAAAAAGAACCAGACATATCTTTGGCATCTAAGGCTTGGTCATATTAACCTGAGCAGAATTCAAAGGTTGATAGTTGATGGACCTTTGGGTTCATTAGTGGTGAAGGGAGTTGCTTCGGAGGCTCATTGGCTCCCATGTCCCCGGATTAAAATTTTCACTAATGAAAAAACTAATCCGGATGGGATGAGTTTCCTAAGCATAACCACTTCGTCGTCGTGCTAACAACTTGAGTGATCGCTTGAACAAACTAGTTGTTCAAGCAACACAACTCTTCTAGTTGATTAGCCGCGGAAGAGACGACGGATGGATCGCCGGTTTTTGTGTTCGTCTTCGGGGTCCATGATTATACAAATACATGCATATGCGTGTTAGTGAAAGCCCTAGAGCCAATCATGTGATGATTGTTGTATGGACTTTATTGTATCATATTCCTATTTATAAAGGCATGGTTATTATATTTACTTGTATTGGTGCCAAATGACTAAATATAATAATGTCCTTGAGTAGTAGGTTCTTATCTATATCAATCGATTGGTTGAATCGATAATGAGATAATATAGAGAACACTACTCTTAATCATTCCTAGTCGAGTATTAACATTCAGGGACAATGTTAATGCGTAGAGACTAGCATGTAGGTCAACAAGATGACTTGATCTCACAAGTCATGGATATGAGATATCAAGTTGACACATGGGTATGCATTAGAGAATGTATACTGAATGACCCGCCATGAGAAAGTATCATGGATCTTTATATGAGTGTCATATACTTTCTCATGTGGCTATTAGTATGACTATTAGTCCTTAGACCTGAAGTCACCATGGTTCCCTACATAAGGAGTTGCATACTTTGGCTTCGTCAAACGTCACCCGTAAATGGGTGGACTATAAAGGCGATTACTGGGTATGTAACAAATTATGCGGAGGGATGTGAGTGATGTAGATGGGATCTATCCCTCCTATATGACAGGGGTGACATCGATATTCTTGATAGAGTGAGACCACGAAGTGCATGGCCATGCCCAAATGAGTCAATATGAGATATTGAGCTCATTTGATTAGAGTGAGTCTACTTGGAGATCAAGATTTAGATTGTACCGAGGATGACACGGTCTATGCCTCGATTGGTCAATCTAGATGTTAAGGATAGAGGGACATTGTCACATATTGTGAGAGTCACAATTAGTAGTCACAAAGGTGATGTTGGAGCTCAACATTCTTGTAACTTGGGTAGCAATGATGTGTTGCTAGATACCGCTCATTGCTTATGTTCCTAAATCGGTTTAGGGACATTGCCAGCGTTACAAGAACCTATAGTCACACACATAAGAGCAATTAGATGGAGATTAGGTTCATATGATGAACCATGAGGATTAGGTTCATGGGATGAACCAAATTGGATTAAGAGTAATCCAAATTAGACTAATTGAGTTAGACTCAAGTTGATTCAAGTGTTGAATGAGTCTAATTTAGATTTGATTCATCAAATCAATTTAAATTAAATGAATAGAGATTCATTAAATTAAATTGACTTGAGTCAAGTGGTTAGATTTGATCAACCATGGGAGATTAGAGGTCAAGTTTGACTTGACCAAATGTCATGTCATGATGATGACATGGCATGGCCGGCCAATGATGGTGCTCCACATCATCATTGACTTGGTCAATTGGTGCCACATCATGAGGGAGACCAAGGGTCATGGGAGTTACATGCATGCATGTAACCCCCCTTTCATGAAGTGGCCGGCCACTTTAGGGGTTATGGGTGGTGAATTCATTTGGTGAGTTACACTCTTGGATCATCTTCTTCCTTGGTGTTTTTCCTCTCAAGCTCTCCCTCTCCTTCCTCATCTTGTCGAGATCTACTAGGAGTGCTAGCACACTCAAGTTTTTCTCTTTCTCCACCTATTGCTTGTGTGGATACCAATAGAGGAGTGTGCACTTGACACTCTCGAGTTCCGGCGAACTTTTGGACGAGCGGGATAAGCGAAGGGCATCGCATCGAGGGTAATGATCTCATCTCTTAGATCTAAGGTAGATCTAGGGTTTTTAGTAAGCACATACATGTTTTATAATTTTTATACTTTGCATGGATCCGTGGCCGGGGCTTCCGAGGTTTCCGCAACGCAAAAAGCGGTTTTTGTGGCTCGGAAAAACCCAACAGTGGTATCAGAGCCACGTGCGAAGCATGTATGTGTTTCGTCTTTGTAATTTTTGTATTAGATATAAAAATTACAGATTTATATGTTTCTGTAAATTTCCTAATTTTATAGTATTTTTGGGTATTTTTCTCACAGAGTCGAAGCAACAAGTGTTGGGACACTTGTAGGCTTCTACCGTCGAGAAAAAGCTCTCCGAAATGGCGAGTTCTCGCTTTAGGTTTTTGGGACAGCGACTTAAGTTTCTGTAGGATCATAGTAGGGACACTCGCAAAGTTAATTTTGTGAGTATGGGCACTGCCCTATCCCCGAAAGGGGCTTTGTCCCGCGATCGCGCCCGGAAACCGCTTAGCGGGACCGTTACGGAGAGGTGACTCATTAATTTGAAAAAAAAAATTAGGAAAAATTATAGAAATTTCTGTAAAAATACATAATTTAGAATTATGTATAATTCTGTGATTGTCATGGCCCAATGACCCCAATTTGATTGGATTATGTGTGTTGTAATTCATAATACGGCCTGTGTGCCGTTTTGTGGTTGTGCGTGTTGTATAGTGTATGCGACCTGCGCGTCGTACCTCTTCTTTTGATATTCTAGTTGTAATTAGTTTTTAGACTCAAATGTAACTCGAGTTTCATATTTGTAATGTACAAAATGGAGCGGTGGAAAGTCCACTCGAAGACGAGATTACGAGAAGGGTGACGACGACACATGGCGGTCAAAGGAAGCGCTTGGAGAAGCCGCTAGCCTTAGGTTGACCATCTGATCTTCTCATTGGCTTGAGAAGATCGTAGTAGGGCCATGACTATATCACATTTAATTATATATATATATGTTGATATATATATATATATATATATATATATATATATATATAATTGATTTTGCTTGTATGTATATGATGCATGCTAGTAGAATAATGCATGTATGTATATGATACATGCTAGGATAATTTTCTTGTATGTATATGATGCATGCTAGAATAATGAATGTATGTATATGATGCATACTAATATAGGATAATAAAGGCCTAAATGCGTATAAGATACACATTACGATTAGATTAGATCATAATCGAATCAACTCGAAAATGCCTACCGAGCCTTGATACCCATCACTACCTCGATCATTTATTGTTGTTGAATCTGCCAAAGCAGAGCAACGCATATTATCTTGGTAGGGTGCGGAGGGACAATCTTGGTCCCGCCTATCACGCTTGGGTTAGAGTAAGCTCAATTAGATTGAGCAAAACTAGTTAAACTCAATTGGATCGAGTAGAACTATAGGCATATTTCAATCGTTAGAACGATAGGTCAAGATCACATTTACACTAAATCTTGGGCGATTTAGCCAAAGCTAACTCTCAAGGTCTTTTGTAAATGTGGGTCTTGATCCTATAAACAAGAGTTACATAGAGATGTAATCGGTAATGTGTTACCCACCGATCATACTAAGTCTTGGGCGATTTAGTCAAAGCTAACTCAAGGCTTAGTATGATGTGGATCTTGTCCCGCAAGAATTATAGCTAGTTTGTATGAATCTAGTAATGTGGTTTGACCACATCCATAACTCGATTCTACAAAAATTCCTATAATTCAGTGGGAGCATCATTTGATTAAAGGCCTAATTAAATGATAAAAGGAATATGATATTAATTCTCTGCATTTTATGTTGTAGATAACTATGTCGACAAACACGAACACTCTCTCTCTGCGTTATGTCCTTGAGAAGGACAAGCTCAATGGAGCGAATTTCCTGGACTGGTACAGGAACCTGAGAATTGTTCTCACCCAAGAAAGGAAGTTGTATGTCCTAGAGCAGCCCATTCCGGAGGCACCTCCTGCCAGTGCCTCGCGAGCTAACAAAGATGCTTACAAGAAGCATCAAGATGATGCATTAGATGTGTCATGTCTAATGCTCGCGACCATGAACTCTGAGCTTCAGAAGCAACATGAGTTCATGAATGCTTATGATATGGTTGGACATCTTCGTCAACTATATCAAGGACAAGCTAGGCATGAGAGATATGAAGTCTCTAAGGCATTATTTGAGTCCAAAATGCAAGAAGGGACTCCCGTAGGTACATATGTACTCAAGATGATTGGGTACGTAGAAAACCTACAAAGGCTGGGATTCCCACTTGGCCAAGAGCTGGCCACTGACCTGATCTTGCAATCTTTGCCACAAGCCTTGAATCAATTTGTCATGAATTATAACATGAATGAAATTGATAAGCCACTGCCTGAAATGCTCAGCATGTTGAGAACTGCTGAGCTTAACCTTAAGAAGGGAAAATCTGACACCATTTTGATGGTACAAAAGAAGAAAGGCAAGGGCAAGCCTAAAGGTAAGGGAAAGTCCCAAGCCAAGGGCAAAGGCAAAGAACTTAAACCCAAAGGAGGGGTAGCCAAGGAAGGGGCTTGCTTCCACTGCAAGGAAGCTGGACACTGGAAGCGTAACTGTAAAGCTTACCTGGAAGATCTTAAGAAGAAAAGAAGTGAGACTTCTACTTCAGGTATAAATGTTATAGAAGTCAATCTATCTATTTTTTCATCATGGGTATTAGATACCGGATGTGCATCTCACATTTGTACCAATGTGCAGGCGCTGAGAAATAGCAAGGCATTGACAAAGGGCGAGGTGGACCTACGAGTAGGCAATGGAGCAAGAGTTCCTGCTATTGCTGTAGGAACTTATGATCTATCTTTGCCCTCTGGGCTTGTATTAGAATTAGATGAATTTTGTTATGTGCCTGCCTTAACCAAGAACATCATTTCAGTTTCTTATTTAGACAAGAAAGGATTTTCATTTATAATAAAGAATAAATGTTGTTCAGTTTATTTAAATGATATGTTCTATTGTAGTGCACCTCTAATGAACGGACTCTACTTTCTAGACTTAGAGAGCCCTATCTATAACATAAGTACCAAGAGGTTCAAGTCAAATGAGTTGAACCAAACTTATCTCTGGCACTGTCGCTTAGGTCACATAAATGAGAGTCGCTTATCTCAGCTCCATAAGGATAGGCTGCTAGACTCATTTGATTTTGAATCATATGAGACATGCGAGTCTTGCCTTTTAGGCAAGATGACCAAGACTCCCTTTAGTGGACACAGCGAAAGAGCAACAGATTTGTTAGGACTTATACATAGTGATGTATGTGGTCCTTTCAATGTTGCTGCTAGAGGTGGTTACAGGTACTTCATTACATTTACTGATGACTTCAGTAAATATGATTATGTGTATCTCATGACACACAAATCAGAATCCTTTGAAAAGTTAAAGAATTCAAGAATGAAGTACAAAACCAGCTTGGCAAGAGTATTAAGATACTTCGATCAGATCGAGGTGGAGAATACCTTAGCCATGAGTTTCATGACTATCTAGCTGAGTGTGGGATTCTATCCCAACTCACTCCTCCTGGAACACCACAGTGGAATGGTGTATCCGAAAGGAGGAATCGTACCCTATTAGATATGGTACGATCTATGATGAGTCACACAGATCTTCCTATATCCTTTTGGGGATATGCTCTGAACACGACCTTTACCCTTAAGCTGTACCATCCAAGGCTGTGATAAAGACACCATATACGATATGGACAGGGAGAAATCCCATGATGTCTTTTATGAGGATTTGGGGTTGTGAGGCTTACGTTCGACGTCAAGTCTCAGACAAACTGGGACCCAAATCCGATAGGTGCTATTTTGTTGGATATCCCAAGGATACAAAGGGATATTACTTCTACATTCCCAGTCAGCACAAAGTGTTTATGGCAAAGATTGGAGTTTTTCTAGAAAGGTATTTTGTTTCTAGAAAAACTAGTGGGAGTACCTTCGATCTTGAAGAAATTCAAGATAAGGACCATAGCACTGAGGCCTTGATGGAGGTTGAACAGGAACCACAAAGTGTTGTGGGTGATGAGGTTATTGCACAAAGAGTTGTGGAACAACCACCTGTTCATGTAGACCTACCTCTTCGCAGATTTGATAGGGTACGTCGTCAGCCTGAGAGATATTCATTTCTCTTGTCTGACCATGATGACGTAATGCTCATTGAGAATGAGCCTACCTCCTATCAGGAAGCTGTGATGAGCCCAGATTCTGAGAAATGGCTAGAGGCCATGAGATCCGAGATGGAATCCATGTACACCAACCAAGTATGGACTTTGGTTGATCCACCTGAAGGGGTCAAACCCATTGGGTGTAAGTGGGTCTTTAGGAGAAAGATTGACATGGATGGACTTACGCATACCTATAAGGGCCGATTGGTGGCTAAAGATTTCAAGCAAATTCATGGTATTGACTATGATGAAATCTTTTCTCCAGTGGCGATGTTTAAGTCCATTCGAATCTTGCTTGCTATTACAGCATACCACGATTATGAGATCTGGCAGATGGATGTCAAAACAGCGTTTCTGAATGGAAACTTGCTCGAGGATGTGTACATGACACAACCTGAGGGTTTTGTAGATCCACAACATACTGGGAAGGTATGCAAGCTGCAAAGGTCCATTTATGGGCTAAAGCAAGCTTCTCGGAGCTGGAATCTTCGATTCGATGATGCGATCAAACAGTTTGGTTTCATCAAGAATGAAGATGAACCCTGTGTCTACAAGAGGGTTAATGGGAACACAGTTGTCTTCCTTATATTGTATGTGGATGACATACTGCTCATTGAGAATGACATCCCTTCGCTACAGTCTGTGAAGACTTGGCTCGGGACGTGCTTCTCAATGAAAGACTTAGGTGAAGCAGCCTGTATTTTATGCATCAAGATCTATAGAGATAGATCTAAGAGATTGCTTGGCCTAAGTCAGAGTACATACATTGACACGGTATTACTTCGGTTTGCCATGTAGAATTCCAAGAAAGGACTTCTGCCGATGTCACATGGTGTGAGTCTTTCGAAGAATCAAAGTCCCTCTTCTAGAGAGGAGAGAGACCGCATGGATAAGATCCCTTACGCATCTACTATAGGATCTATCATGTACGCCATGCTATGTACTAAATCACGATGTCTCGTATGCTTTGAGCATGGCGAGTAGATACGATCGAGATCGGTGGCGTCACTAGATAGCGATCAAGAATATTCTTAAGTACTTGAGAAGGACTAAAGAATATTTCTTGATATTTGGAAGCGATGAGGAGCTAGGCTGTAAAGGTTCTGACGATGCGACTTCCAAACGGCCGGGATGATTATAGATCGCGATCGGGGTTCGTGTTTTGCTTTAATAGTGGTATTGTGGTGAATAGTTCGAGCGAGGACACGATTCTTGATTCTACAATAGAGGCGAATATATCGGTGCTTCCATCTCATTCGAGATTATCGATAGAGGAGATGTGAATATTTGCGAGTACCCTGAGGCTAACATCGCGGATCCCTTGACCAAGGCTTTGGCATAGAAAAAGCATGATGGTCACACTAGGTCATTATATTAGATACTACGGTGATTGGCACTAGTGCTAGTGGGAGATTGTTAGTGAAAGCCCTAGAGTCAATCATGTGATGATTGTTGTATGGACTTTATTGTATCATATTCCTATTTATAAATGCATGGTTATTATATTTACTTGTATTGGTGCCAAATGACTAAATATAATAATGTCCTTGAGTAGTAGGTTCTTATCTATATCAATCGATTGGTTGAATCGATAATGAGATAATATAGAGAACACTACTCTTAATCATTCCTAGTCGAGTATTAACATTCAGGGACAATGTTAATGCGTAGAGACTAGCATGTAGGTCAACAAGATGACTTGATCTCACAAGTCATGGATATGAGATATCAAGTTAACACATGGGTATGCATTAGAGAATGTATACTGAATGACCCGCCATGAGAAAGTATCATGGATCGTTATATGAGTGTCATATACTTTCTCATGTGGCTATTAGTATGACTATTAGTCCTTAGACCTGAAGTCACCATGGTTCCCTACATAATGAGTTGCATACTTTGGCTTCGTCAAACGTCACCCGTAAATGGGTGGACTATAAAGGCGATTACTGGGTACGTAACAAATTATGCGGAGGGATGTGAGTGATGTAGATGAGATCTATCCCTCCTATATGACGGGGGTGACATCGATATTCTTGATAGAGTGAGACCACGAAGTGCATGGCCATGCCCAAATGAGTCAATATGAGATATTGAGCTCATTTGATTAGAGTGAGTCTACTTGGAGATCAAGATTTAGATTGTACCGAGGATGACACGGTCTATGCCTCGATTGGTTAATCTAGATGTCAAGGATAGAGGGACATTGTCACATATTGTGAGAGTCACAATTAGTAGTCACAAAGGTGATGTTGGAGCTCAACATTCTTGTAACTTGGGTAGCAATGATGTGTTGCTAGATACCGCTCATTGTTTATGTTCCTAAATCGGTTTAGGGACATTGCCAACGTTACAAGAACCTATAGGGTCACACACATAAGAGCAATTAGATGGAGATTAGGTTCATATGATGAACCATGAGGATTAGGTTCATGGGATGAACCAAATTGGATTAAGAGTAATCCAAATTAGACTAATTGAGTTAGACTCAAGTTGATTCAAGTGTTGAATGAGTCTAATTTAGATTTGATTCATCAAATAAATTTAAATTAAATGAATAGAGATTCATTAAATTAAATTGACTTGAGTCAAGTGGTTAGATTTGATCAACCATGGGAGATTAGAGGTCAAGTTTGACTTGACTTGAGAGGGAAGATGAAAGGTCAAGTTTGACTTGACCAAATGTCATGTCATGATGATGACATGGCATGGCCGACCAATGATGGTGCTCCACATCATCATTGACTTGGTCAATTGGTGCCACATCATGAGGGAGACCAAGGGTCATGGGAGTTACATGCATGCATGTAACCCCCCTTTCATGAAGTGGTCGGCCACTTTAGGGGTTATGGGTGGTGAATTCATTTGGTGAGTTACACTCTTGGATCATCTTCTTCCTTGGTGTTTTTCCTCTCAAGCTCTCCCTCTCCTTCCTCATCTTGCCGAGATCTACTAGGAGTGCTAGCACACTCAAGTTTGTCTCTTTCTCCACCTATTGCTTGTGTGGATACCAATAGAGGAGTGTGCACTTGACACTCTCGAGTTCCGGAGAACTTTTGGACGAGCGGGATAAGCGAAGGGCATCACATCGAGGGTAATGATCTCATCTATTAGATCTAAGGTAGATCTAGGGTTTTTAGTAAGCACATACATGTTTTATAATTTTTTATACTTCGCACGGATCCGTGGCCGGGGCTTCCGAGGTTTCCGCAATGCAAAAAGCGGTTTTTGCGGCTCGGAAAAACCCAACAATGCGAACTAGTACAATCATGCATACAAGAACATGCTAAGATCAGAAAATAAAGTTATAAAAGTTTTATACCTCACGATCTTCTACCGTATGTCCTATCCTCTTAGTGGACGTCGTGTGGGCGAAGATCCTCCACGAGTAGAAGCCTCCTAGATCACGTTCTTCTCTTCCTTGTTCGCTCCGAACAAAGAGAAGAACCAAACAAAACTTCTTCTCCTTTCTAGAACCGGCCACCAAGCCAAGGAGGTCGATGTAACCGCCGGCCAAGGAGTGAATGGTTGAGCGCCGGCCAACCTTGTGACAATGTTGCCGCAGGCCACCAATGAATGGGAGAAGCGCCGGCCACAAATGTATGGAGAACCGCCGGCCACCAAGGAGAAAAGGAGGAGGAAGAGAGCCGGCCAAGACAAGGAGGAGGATGGAGTGAGCGCCGACCACCAAGGAGAAAAGAAGGAAACCCTAATCTCCTTCCTTGTTGTCGCCCAAACCACACACCAAACCCTAGCCGCCTAAACTCCTGAGAGGCAAAACCCTAATCCAAAGAACCATCCTTGCCGCCCAAGCCTTAGCCCTCTATTTATAGAATTGGGCTTAAGCCTCCTTTAATCTCCACTGTCAGATCTAGGGATTTAATCTCCACCGTCGGATCTAGGATTTTATCCCAACCGTCGGATCTAGAGTTTCATCCCAACCATCGGATCTAGGGTTTCATCCCAACCGTCGGATCTAGGGATTTGATCCCAACCGTCGGATCTAGAAATTTGATCCCAACCGTCGGATCTAGGGATTTAATCCCAACCGTCGGATCTAGGGTTTTGTTTTACATTCTTGGATCTAGACTTCATGAGGATTATATTAGGCTACAATAGGGACCATTAGGAGGAGTTGGATCTTGGCCACCCGATGGATCGGAACCACACAAACTTGATCCATCAATGATGTTCCATTCCACTAGACGATCATCATTGAACTACCTCACCAACCCCCATAAATTAATATGAGCTCCATATATTATTTGTACATCCATCTCCCCGTGTTTAAGATATCGAATGTCCGTCAATTAATTGATTTACTGACCATCAATTAATTAACATCTAATTCCTCGAGTAGTACCACTCAACCTTATCATGTTGACTAAGTCAACCAGCTGGGTTTACATGATGAACCTTATGACCTCCTCAAGGGGACATCATCAACCTAGTATATAAGACACGGTTTCCTCCTATAATCAACGGCACACCATGTAAATAATATCATTTCCCAACTTACCGGGCATATTGATTTAATCCATCTAAACCTCACCCTCTGGTAAATCAAAGAAATAAATACTAAGTACATGTGCCCGTTATTATATCGAGATTAAGAGCATGTACAACATAATATCCGAGGTCTGATTCAATTATGTAGTGAACAATAAATTGAATCACCTCTATGTCGGTCCTGCTCAATACACCTAAGTGTACTAGTGTAACTCTATGTTCAAGATAAAACAATACCAAGCTACACTACAACCATACCAATGGTTTGTCCAAAACCATCTTGGTTGTGAGACTTTACTTATATTCTACAAGGGACTGATAACATGATCTTCTGTGCCACACCAAGCACCATGTTATCTACAATGTAAAATATTAGATAATATGCACACATAAATATAAAGTGCAAACAATGATCATGTGATTCTTATTTCAAAATAAAATGTTCATACAAAAAGAGCTAGGCTTTCAGTATACATTCCAACAATCTCCCACTTATACTAAAAGACTATGTTGTCATCATACTGCCATACATTTGATCCCCATGTCCTCCACATGCCTATCAAACGCTTTTGCTGGAAGGGCCTTAGTGAATGGATCCGCCAGGTTATCCTCTGATGCAATCTTGGTGATAGCTACTTCTCCTCGCTTTACGATCTCTCGTATCAGGTGGTACTTGCACTCTATGTGTTTACTCGCCTTATGGGCTTGTGGTTCCTTCGAGTTTGCAACTGCACCACTGTTATCACAATAAATTATGATAGTTCTGGGCAAACCAGGAATCACATCCAAGTCCATCAAGAAGTTCCTGAGCCATATTTCCTTGCCTCGGAGGTCGCCACATACTCGGCCATGGTAGAGTCCACCACGCATTTACGCTGACACTCCTCCATACTATGGCTCCACCTCCAAAAGTAAACACAAAACCTGAGGTAGACTTACTGTTATCCCTCTTAGATTGGAAATCAGAATCTATGTAACCCACAGGGAGTAATTGGTCTGCCCGATAAACTAGCATATAATCCCTAGTCCTTCTCGTACTTCAATATATGCTTTCCGCATCCCAATGTCCCCGGTCTCAGATTACCTGATATCTGCTAACCATGCCCACGGCAAAGCAGATATCTGGTCTCGTACATAGCATAGCATACATGAGGCTTCCTACTGCCGAAGCATAAGGAACCTCCTTCATGTCCTCTATCTCCTTTGATGTTTTGGGACACATCTCTTTAGATAAAGGAACTCCATGCCTAAAAGGTAGAAACCCTTTCTTGGAGTTCTGCATGCTAAAACGAGCAAGGATAGTATCAATGTATGAAGCTTGAGATAAGCACAACATCCTTTTCTTGCGATCCCTTATAACTTTGATCCCAAGGATGTGTCCCACTTCTCCCAAGTCCTTCATGTCAAACTGTTTGGACAACTATACCCTTACGTCTGATAACACTTTGATATTGTTGCCAACTAATAAAATGTCATCTACGTATAGTACAAGAAACACCACTTCGTTTCCGTCACATCTCTTGTATACACAAGGCTCATCCGGACTTTGAATAAATCCATATGACTGGATTACCTCATCAAAGCGGATGTTCCAAGATCTAGAAGCTTGCTTCAATCCATAAATGGACTGATTAAGCTTACATACAAGATGCTCTTTGCCTTTAGCAATGAATCCCTCTGGTTGCCGCATATAGATGTTCTCCTCAAGACTTCCGTTAAGAAAAGCTGTCTTGACATCCATCTGCCAAATCTCATAATCCATATGAGCAGCTATAGATAAGAAAATCCGGATAGACTTAAGCATAGCTACCAGCGAAAAGGTCTCCTCATAATCGATACCCTCTTTCTGAGTATACCCTTTTGCAACAAGCCTAGCTTTGAAGGTCTCAACCTTCCCATCTACTCCTCTCTTTCTCTTGTATATCCACTTGCATCCAATGATTTTTACACCATCGGGTGATTCTACTAGCTCCCAGACTTGATTAGAATCCATAGATTCTATCTTTGAATTCATTGCTCTTTGCCAAGATACCGCATCTCAATCTTGGAGTGCCTCGTCATATGTCCAGGGATCAAGTTCATGTTCACCAGGGACTAAGTCCGAAGACTCTCCCAAAAACATGAATCTCTCGGGTTGTCTAACAACCCTCCCACTACGACGAGGTGCCTCATGTGTATGCTCTGTGACACGCGGTGCAGTGACTTGTGGAATCACCTCACTAATGAAAAAACTAATCCGGATGGGATGAGTTTCCTAAGCATAACCACTTCGTCGTCGTGCTAACAACTTGAGTGATCGCTTAAACAAACTAGTTGTTCAAGCAACACAACTCTTCTAGTTGATTAGCCATGGAAGAGACGACGGATGGATCGCCGGTTTTTGTGTTCGTCTTCGGGGTCCATGATTATACAAATACATGCATATGCGAACTAGTACAATCATGCATACAAGAACATGCTAAGATCAGAAAATAAAGTTATAAAACTTTTATACCTCACGATCTTCTACCGTATGTCCTATCCTCTTCGTGGACGTCGTGTGGGCGAAGATCCTCCACGAGTAGAAGCCTCCTAGATCACGTTCTTCTCTTCCTTGTTCGCTCCGAACAAAGAGAAGAACCAAACAAAGCTCCTTCTCCTTTCTAGAATTGGCCACCAAGCCAAGGAGCTCGATGTAACCGCCGGCCAAGGAGTGAATGGTTGAGTGTCGGCCAACCTTGTGACAATGTTGCCGCCGGCCACCAATGAATGGGAGAAGCGCCGGCCACCAATGTATGGAGAACCGCCGGCCACCAAGGAGAAAAGGAGGAGGAAGAGAGCCGGCCAAAACAAGGAGGAGGATGGAGTGAGCGCCGGCCACCATGGAGAAAATGAGGAAACCCTAATCTCCTTCCTTGTTGCCGCCCAAACCACACACCAAACCCTAGCCGCCTAAACTCTTGAGAGGCAAAACCCTAATCCAAAGAACCATCTTTGCCGCCCAAGCCTTAGCCCTCTATTTATAGAATTGGGCTTAAGCCTCCTTTAATCTCCACCGTCGGATCTAGGGATTTAATCTCCACCGTCGGATCTAGGGATTTAATCTCCACCGTCGGATCTAGGATTTTATCCCAACCGTCGGATCTAGAGTTTCATCCCAACCGTCGGATCTAGGGTTTCATCCCAACCGTCAGATCTAGGGATTTGATCCCAACCGTCGGATCTAGGGATTTGATCCCAACCGTCGGATCTAGGGATTTAATCCCAACCGTCGGATCTAGGGATTTAATCCCAACCGTCCGATCTAGGGTTTTGTTTTACATTCTCTGATCCAGACTTCATGAGGATTATATTAGGCTATGACAGGGACCATTAGGAGGAGTTGGATCTTGGCCACCCGATGGATCGGAACCACACAAACTTGATCCATCAATGATGTTCCATTCCACTAGAGGATCATCATTGAACTACCTCACCAACCCCCATAAATTAATATGAGCTCCATATATTATTTGTACATCCATCTCCCCGTGTTTAAGATATCGAATGTCCGTCAATTAATTGATTTACTAACCATCAATTAATTAACATCTAATTCCTCGAGTAGTACCACTCAACCTTATCATCATGTTGACTAAGTCAACCAGCTGGGTTTACATGATGAACCTTATGAGCTCCTCAAGGGGACATCATCAACCTAGTATATAGGACACGGTTTCCTCCTATAATCAACGGCACACCATGTAAATAATATCATTTCCCAACTTACCGGGCATATTGATTTAATCCATCTAAACCTCACCCTCTGGTAAATCAAAGAAATAAATACTAAGTACATGTGCCCGTTATTATATCGGGATTAAGAGCATGTACAACATAATATTCGAGGTCTGATTCAATTATGTAGTCAGCAATAAATTGAATCACATCTATGTCGGTCCTACTCAATACACCTAAGTGTACTAGTGTAACTCTATGTTCAAGACAAAACAATACCAAGCTACACTACAACCATACCAATGGTTTGTCCAAAACCATCTTGGTTGTGAGCCTTTACTTATATTCTACTAGGGACTGATAACATGATCTTCTGTGTCACACCAAGCACCATGTTATCTACAATGTAAAATATTAGACAATATGCACACATAAATATAAAGTGCAAACAATGATCATGTGATTCTTATTTCAAAATAAAATGTTCATACAAAAAGAGCTAGGCTTTCAGTATACATTCCAACAATCTCCCACTTATACTAAAAGACTATGTTGTCATCATACTGCCATACATCTGATCCCCATGTCCTCCACATGTCTATCAAACACTTTCGCTGGAAGGGGCTTAGTGAATGAATCCGCCAGGTTATCCTCTGATGCAATCTTGGCGACAGCTACTTCTCCTCGCTTTTCGATCTCTCGTATCAGGTGGTACTTGCGCACTATGTGTTTACTCGCCTTATGGGCTCGTGGTTCCTTCGAGTTTGCAACTGCACCACTATTATCACAATAAATTGTGATAGTTCTGGGCAAACCAGGAATCACATCCAAGTCCATCAAGAAGTTCCTGAGCCATACAGCTTCCTTGGCTGCCTCAGAGGCTGCCACATACTCAGCTTCCATGGTAGAGTCCGCCACGCATTTTTGCTTGACACTCCTCCATACTATGGCTCCACCTCCAAAAGTAAACACAAAACCCGAGGTAGACTTACTGTTATCCCTATCTGATTGGAAATCAGAATCCGTGTATCCCACAGGGACTAATTGATCTGCCCGGTAAACTAGCATATAATCCCTAGTCCTTCTCAGGTACTTCAATATATGCTTTACCGCAGTCCAATGTCCCTGTCCAGGATTACTCTGATATCTGCTAACCATGCCCACGGCAAAGCAGATATCTGATCTCGTACATTGCATAGCATACATGAGGCTTCCTACTGCCGAAGCATAAGGAACCACCTTCATGTCCTCTATCTCCTTTGATGTTTTGGGACACATCTCTTTAGATAAAGGAACTCCATGCCTAAAAGGTAGAAACCCTTTCTTGGAGTTCTGCATGCTAAAACGAGCAAGGATAGTGTCAATGTATGAAGCTTGAGATAAGCACAACATCCTTTTCTTGCGATCCCTTATAACTTTGATCCCAAGGATGTGTCCCACTTCTCCCAAGTCCTTCATGTCAAACTGTTTGGACAACCATACCCTTACGTCTGATAACACTTTGATATTGTTGCCAACTAACAAAATGTCATCTACGTATAGTACAAGAAACACCACTATGTTTCCGTCACATCTCTTGTATACACAAGGCTCATCCGGACTTTGAATAAATCCATATGACTGGATTACCTCATCAAAGCGGATGTTCCAAGATCTAGAAGCTTGCTTCAATCCATAAATGGAGCGATTAAGCTTACATACAAGATGCTCTTTGCCTTTAGCAATGAATCCCTTTGGTTTCCGCATATAGATGTTCTCCTCAAGACTTCCGTTAAGGAAAGCTATCTTGATATCCATCTTTGAAATCTCATAATCCATATGAGCGGCTATAGATAAGAGAATCCGGATAGACTTAAGCATAGCTACCGACGAAAAAGTCTCCTCATAATCGATACCCTCTTTCTGAGTATACCCTTTTGCAATAAGCCTAGCTTTGAAGGTCTCAACCTTCCCGTCTACTCCTCTCTTCCTCTTGTAGATCCACTTGCATCCAATGGTTTTTACACCATCGGGTGATTCTACTAGCTCCCAGACTTGATTAGAATCCATAGATTCTAACTCTGAATTCATCGCTCTTTGCCAAGATACTGCATCTCTATCTTGGAGTGCCTCGTCATATGTCCAGGGATCAGGTTCATGTTCACCAGGGACTAAGTCCGAAGACTCTCCCAAAAACATGAATCTCTCGGGTTGTCTAACAACCCTCCCACTACGACGAGGTGCCACATGTGTATGCTCTGTGACACACGGTGCAGTGACTTGTGGTATCTCCTCTTGTACCGGTGGTACTGAAGTCGGGACTTCCCCTGTCAACTCCTCAAGAACAATCCTACTCTTGGGCTTGTGGTTCATTACATAATCCTCCTCTAGAAATCTGGCGTTCATGCTAACGATCACCCTCTGATCTCTAGGATTAAAAAACAAACCACCTTTCGTTCCCTTTGGGTAGCCAACAAACATGTACACTTCTTTACGAGGTTCCAACTTACCAGCATCAGCCTTCAGCACATGTGCTGGACTCCCCCATATCCGAATATGTCTCAGACTAGGCTTTCGCCCAGTCCACAATTCTACAGGGGTAGAAGGTACTGATTTAGATGGAACCAAGTTCAGAGTATACATTGTCGTATCCAACGCATACCCCCAAAACGAAACTGGCAACTCTGAATAACTCATCATCGATCTAACCATCTCCATAAGAGTCATATTCCTTCGCTCCGCTACACCATTCTACTGGGGTGTGCCAGGTGCAGACAATTGGGATTGAATCTCCACCTCTGATAAGTAATTTCTAAACTCTCCCAAGAGGTACTCACCACCACGATCAGATCGTAGGGTCTTGATACTCTTACCTTGATGGTTCTCCACATCAGCCTTGAATTCTTTGAACCTGTCAAAGCATTCAGACTTGCGGCGCATCAAGTAAATGTATCCATACCTTAAATAATCGTTTATAAAAGAGATGAAATATTCAAAGCCACCTCTTGCCTGGATAGACATAGGACCGCACAAATCAGAATGAACCAGTTCTAACACATCTTTGGCTCTATACCCCTTGGCCTTGAAAGGCCTCTTGGTCAGTTTACCTTCCAAGCAAGATTCGCAAATTGGGAGATCCTCCACCACTAATGAACCCAAAGGTCCATCAGTTATCAACCTTTGAATTCTGCTCAGGTTAATATGACCAAGCCTTAGATGCCAAAGATATGTCTGGTTCATTTTCGAAGGTTCTTTTCTCTTATTAGACTTAGAAGATGAGTTATTTACTTCTATATGCATCGTGGGAGTTTTTGGTTCAAGAGTATACAAATTGCCAACCAATGTACCAGAACAGATAATCTCCCTATTCCTTTTTATAATCACTTTGTCATTAAAAGAAACAGAATATCCATCCATAAACAATTTAGAAACTGAAATTAAATTCTTTCTAAAAGTAGGTACATAAAGACAATTTCTCAAAACCAAAACTTTATTCCTATCAAAAGATAAATAAACGTCTCTCACTGCAATAGCCGCCACCTTTGAAGCATTGCCCATGAAGACGGTAATCTCTCCCTCAGCTAGTCATCGGGTTTCCTGGAACCCCTGCAAAGTATTGCAGACATGATCAGTGGCTCCTGTATCTACACACCAGGCACTGGTAGATAACACCGCTAAACATGTTTCAACAACTAAACAAGAAGATATACCTTTGTTCTTTCGGCGAGGACAGTCCACCTTCCAATGTCCAGTTTGCTTGCAAGTGAAGCACTTGCCTTTCGGCTTCTTCACTCCTGCCTGAGGTCCCACTGCCACTTTCTTTGCTCCACCTTGCTTCTTCTTCTTCTTACCTTTCGGTTTAGAAGAAGAAACTTTCTGAGCAACCATGGCTTGAGCGCTTTGTGAAAAGCTCCTCTGCTGGAGTTACGTGAAGCTCCGCCAACGAATACAACCTCTTGTTCATGTTGTAGTTGAGGCGGAATCGCCAAAACTCCTAGGCAGAGACTGGAGAATGATATCGACCTGGGTTTCCCCATCGATCTCAGCTCCGAGGACTTCCATCTCATTAAGATGAGCCATCATCTTGAGAACATGATCCCTAACGGGTGTTCCCTCGATCATGGTGGTCGTTATCAAGTTTCTCATCGCCTCCTGTCTAGCCGCCCTACTCTGATATCCGAAAAGTTCCTTGAGATTGAACATCATGTCATAAGCTGTGGCCATGGCCTGATGCTGATGTTGCAGCACATTTGACATAGATGCCAAAATGTAACACCGCGCCATCTCAACTGCCTTGATCCATTTCTTATAACTTTCTTTCTCCTTTTCATCAGAGTCATTGATGGGCTTAGGAGGAGAGACCTCGAAGAGTACAAATTTGTACTCCTCCGCAGTTAAGACAATATCCAGATTTCTTTTCCAATCAATGTAGTTTGTTCCAGTAAGTTTATTTTCTTTTAATATCACAGCAAGTGGGTTGAATGCCATTTGAAAAACCTAAGAATCACAATGATCAAAATATTAGATTTCAAATATTATTGATTCCTCAAAACAATAAAATTCCGAAATTAACCAACACCTCAAAACACCGAGAATATTGCATGCCACGCTGTGTGGACGTATACGAATTCTACATTTGTAAGAGGAGGTTTTACCCATTAATTTTATTATCTTGTCAACCTTACTTTTTGACAAATAAAATTAATAGTTGGTTCCTCATTGGCCCTACAAATAAAAGCAGTGATTCCGATGGGGAGGATACTTTTATTTGCATCTAAGTGTGCACCATTACATGATACTAAGGGAATTATTTCGGATTATGTGCCTTACCGCTGTAGAAGTACACACGCTCCTAGATAATTTCCTATAACCATTATTTGACCTAGTGATCCGCAAACAAACCCGTCCGCAGGGAGGAAGGCACTCAGAACCGACACGCAAGTTTGTTGCATCACACGTCAAATTGTAATGGAGGCCGCGGGAATTAATTAAAATATCCCTCTCCCACTTAGTAAATTGAAAATGAGGAATTTTTAAGCATACACAACATGCATATAAAACAAATAAGCAATAAATATGGAAAAAAAAAGAATTTTTCCAACTATTATGACATTGTTCTCCAATACGCATCCCGTCGTGTCGCCACCTCGTCCGCTCCATCTTTTCCCGTGCACAAGTCACCAAAGAGATCCGAGCCGAGATAAACTATTTTAATTTACATCCATCGATCCTATACTCCACGAAGGAGTGTACAAATAATCTAGATCGAAAGTAAACTAAAATGAGTGGCTAAACAATGTCGTATTTAATTACAAAAATCAAATACTAATCTAGACTCGTCAACCCCGAGGATTCAAATAATATACATACAATCACACACAAAACAATCACATACACACAAATAGCCATAATAGTCGGATCTTATGCCTGCAACCAAAAAGTTAGCCTACGCACATCCTACTATTATCCGGCATACTCAATATATGATATGTGCATGAAAGTAACCGAATCCAAAACACACAAAACCGGAAACCTTGGCTCTGATACCAGTTGAAGGGAGTTGCTTCGGAGGCTCATTGGCTCCCATGTCCCCGGATTAAAATTTTCACTAATGAAAAAACTAATCCGGATGGGATGAGTTTCCTAAGCATAACCACTTCGTCGTCGTGCTAACAACTTGAGTGATCGCTTGAACAAACTAGTTGTTTAAGCAACACAACTAGTAGTTCAAGCAACACAACTCTTCTAGTTGATTAGCCGCGGAAGAGACAACGGATGGATCGCCGGTTTTTGTGTTCGTCTTCGGGGTCCATGATTATACAAATACATGCATATGCGAACTAGTACAATCATGCATACAAGAACATGCTAAGATCAGAAAATAAAGTTATAAAACTTTTATACGTCACGATCTTCTACCGTATGTCCTATCCTCTTCGTGGACGTCGTGTGGGCGAAGATCCTCCACGAGTAGAAGCCTCCTAGATCACGTTCTTCTCTTCCTTGTTCACTCCGAACAAAGAGAAGAACAAAACAAAGCTCCTTCTCCTTTCTAGAATCGGCCACCAAGCCAAGGAGCTCGATGTAACTGCCGGCCAAGGAGTGAATGGTTGAGCGTCGGCCAACCTTGTGACAATGTTGCCGCCGGCCACCAATGAATGGGAGAAGCGTCGGCCACCAATGTATAGAGAACCGCCGGCCACCAAGGAGAAAAGGAGGAGGAAGAGAGCCGGCCAAAACAAGGAGGAGGATGGAGTGAGCGCCAACCACCAAGGAGAAAAGGAGGAAACCCTAATCTCCTTCCTTGTTACCGCCCAAACCACACACCAAACCCTAGCCGCCTAAACTCTTGAGAGGCAAAACCCTAATCCAAAGAACCATCATTGTCGCCCAAGCCTTAGCCCTCTATTTATAGAATTGGGCTTAAGCCTCCTTTAATCTCCACTGTCAGATCTAGGGATTTAATCTCCACCGTCGGATCTAGGGTTTTATCCCAACCGTCGGATCTAGAGTTTCATCCCAACCGTCGGATCTAGGGTTTCATCCCAACCATCGGATCTAGGGATTTGATCCCAATCGTCGGATCTAGGGATTTGATCCCAACCGTCGGATCTAGGGATTTAATCCCAACCGTCGGATCTAGAAATTTAATCTCAACCGTCGGATCTAGGGATTTAATCCCAACCGTCGGATCTAGGGTTTTGTTTTACATTCTTGGATCTAGACTTCATGAGGATTATATTAGGCTACGATAGGGACCATTAGGAGGAGTTGGATCTTGGCCACCCGATGGATCGGAACCACACAAACTTGATCCATCAATGATGTTCCATTCCACTAGAGGATCATCATTGAACTACCTCATCAACCCCCATAAATTAATATGAGCTCCATATATTATTTGTACATCCATCTCCCCGTGTTTAAGATATCGAATGTCCGTCAATTAATTGATTTACTGACCATCAATTAATTAACATCTAAATCCTCGAGTAGTACCACTCAACCTTATCATCATGTTGACTAAGTCAACCAGCTGGGTTTACATGATGAACCTTATGAGCTCCTCAAGGGGACATCATCGACCTAGTATATAGGGCACGGTTTCCTCCTATAATCAACGGCACACCATGTAAATAATATCATTTCCCAACTTACCGGGCATATTGATTTAATCCATCTAAACCTCACCCTCTGGTAAATCAAATAAATAAATACTAAGTGCATGTGCCCGTTATTATATCGGGATTAAGAGCATGTACAACATAATATCCGATGTCTAATTCAATTATGTAGTCAGCAATAAATTGAATCACCTCTATGTCGGTCCTACTCAATACACCTAAGTGTACTAGTGTAACTCTATGTTCAAGACAAAACAATACCAAGCTACACTACAACCATGCCAATGGTTTGTCCAAAACCATCTTGGTTGTGAGCCTTTACTTATATTCTACAAAGGACTGATAACATGATCTTCTGTGTCACACCAAGCACCATGTTATCTACAATGTAAAATATTAGACAATATGCACACATAAATATAAAGTGCAAACAATGATCATGTGATTCTTATTTCAAAATAAAATATTCATACAAAAAGAGCTAGGCTTTCAGTATACATTCCAAAAATCTCCCACTTATACTAAAAGACTATGCTGTCATCATACTGTCATACATCTGATCCCCATGTCCTCCACATGCCTATCAAACGCTTTCACTGGAAGGGCCTTAGTGAATGGATCCACCAGGTTATCCTCTGATGCAATCTTGGCGACAGCTACTTCTCCTCGCTTTACGATCTCTCGTATCAGGTGGTACTTGCGCTCTATGTGTTTACTCGCCTTATGGGCTCATGGTTCCTTCGAGTTTGCAATCAGCAGTATCACAATAAATTGTGATAGTTCTGGGCAAACCAGGAATCACATCCAAGTCCATCAAGAAGTTCCTGAGCCATACAGCTTCCTTGGCTGCCTCAGAGGCTGCCACATACTCAGCTTCCATGGTAGAGTCCGCCACGCATTTCTGCTTGACACTCCTCCATACTATGGCTCCACCTCCAAAAGTAAACACAAAACCCGAGGTAGACTTACTGTTATCCCTATCTGATTGGAAATCAGAATCCGTGTATCCCACAGGGACTAATTGATCTGCCCGGTAAACCAGCATATAATCCCTAGTCCTTCTCAGGTACTTCAATATATGTTTTACCGCAGTCCAATGTCCCTGTCCAGGATTACTCTGATATCTGCTAACCATGCCCACGGCAAAGCAGATATCTGGTCTCGTACATAGCATAGCATACATGAGGCTTCCTACTGCCGAAGCATAAGGAACCGCCTTCATGTCCTCTATCTCCTTTGATGTTTTGGGACACATCTCTTTAGATAAAGGAACTCCATGCCTAAAAGGTAGAAACCCTTTCTTGGAGTTCTGCATGCTAAAATGAGCAAGGATAGTGTCAATGTATGAAGCTTGAGATAAGCACAACATCCTTTTCTTGCGATCCCTTATAACTTTGATCCCAATGATGTGTCCCACTTCTCCCAAGTCCTTCATGTCAAACTGTTTGGACAACCATACCCTTACGTCTGATAACACTTTGATATTGTTGTCAACTAACAAAATGTCATCTACGTATAGTACAAGAAACACTACTTCGTTTCCGTCACATCTCTTGTATACACAAGGCTCATCCGGACTTTGAATAAATTCATATGACTGGATTACCTCATCAAAGCAGATGTTCCAAGATCTAGAAGCTTGCTTCAATCCATAAATGGACCGATTAAGCTTACATACAAGATGCTCTTTGCCTTTAGCAATGAATCCCTCTGGTTGCCGCATATAGATGTTCTCCTCAAGACTTCCGTTAAGGAAAGCTGTCTTGACATCCATCTGCCAAATCTCATAATTCATATGAGCAGCTATAGATAAGAGAATCCGGATAGACTTAAGCATAGCTACCAGCGAAAAGGTCTCCTCATAATCGATACCCTCTTTCTGAGTATACCCTTTTGCAACAAGCCTAGCTTTGAAGGTCTCCTCATAATCGATACCCGTCTACTCCTCTCTTTCTCTTGTAGATCCACTTGCATCCAATGGTTTTTACACCATCGGGTGATTCTACTAGCTCCCAGACTTGATTAGAATCCATAGATTCTATCTTTGAATTCATCGCTCTATGCCAAGATATCGCATCTCTATCTTGGAGTGCCTCGTCATAAGTCCAGGGATCAGGTTCATGTTCACCAGGGACTAAGTCCGAAGACTCTCCCAAAAACATGAATCTCTCGGGTTGTCTAACAACCCTCCCACTACGATGAGGTGCCTCATGTGTATGCTCTGTAACACGTGTAGGGAGTCGATTGGCCGGCTAGAGGGGGGTGAATAGCCCTCGTTCTTTTGATGTCGGATTTTGCTCGTTCTCGTTGCGTTGCTTGTCTATGATTGTCGTTAGCGCAGCGGAAACAATAAAACAATAACAATACTAACAACAAATAAGCACACGCAAACACACGATATACGTGGTTCGGAACCGAATGGTTCCTACTCCACGGGCGAGCTCCTCGAGCTCTAGAGATGCACACGGCAATACTCAAACTCCTTCTCGACTACACGTCGGAGGTGGAGAAACCTCTCACAAGCAATTACAACAGTAATATAGAAATACAAGCAAATACACAAATACAATACACAAGAAAACTTTCACCGATTGCTTTGATCACTTTGCTTGTTGCTTGCTTTAGATGGCTCTTGAAGGACTGGAATGCAGCAGCAATTCCCCTCCAATAGCTCCACAAAAGGCTTGGCGAAATCCTCCAACTCGAGCTCCATTTATAACCTGCATCAAGCTGTTTTCGCGCCCATCACCGATCGATCGTGACCATCACCGATCGATCCCGTAGGCTCGTCTCACAACGGCCAGATCCACGTTGGTTAAGTTCCAACGGATCACACATCAGTCGACTGATGGCACCCATCAGTCGACTGATCATCCATCAGTCGAGTGCTGGCGAGCTCGACTCCATTCTGTGCTCGCAGATGTCATCACGATCAGCCATCCCTCGAATGCCGATCGATGCTCCCACAATGATCGCTTCTGCAATGATCGACACCTGATTTGGTTCAATGAACACTGGTCGAACCCATACGACCTAGAGCGATCAAACATAACGATGTTTGAGCCTCGACACTCGATCTTAGCCACTTGGCCAAGTCCACCTTATCCTCATGGAGTTCCCCACCGAAGCTCTCTTCCCTCGGCCTCGTCCCTCGGATGCGCCAGCGCGACGGCCGCAATGTCATCCTTCGCGTCTCATGCCCTAGAAGTATGCTTCCCTTTGGGCTCACTCCATTCGCTCCCCGTCCGGCGGTCCCTCGGATGCACCAAGCGCACGGCTTCGCAATGTCATCCTTCACCGACTCAAGGACCCGAGCCTAGTGAACTTGCCAAGTTCTCAAGACTTCCCAAATGCACCAAGCGCACGGCTTCGCAATGCTTTGGATTTCCCATGCCAAGCACCAAGCGCACGGCTTCGCAATGCTTTGGACTTCCACACCAAGCTCCATGCTTGGATTTTCCATGCCAACCCCATGTTGGACTTTCCCATGACAATCTCATGTCATGAGTTTTGTCTATCATCAAAATATCATCAAGGTACTGCTCGAGTCAAACTCGAGTCAACCTGGGTCGATTGCACCAACAATCTCCCCCTTTTTGATGATTGACAAAACTATCATCTCAAGTCTACCAATTCTCCCATATTGGCAATTCTCATATCCCAATGAGAATTCCAACGAACCCTAATTGGTAACTTGGTAACTTCTCCCCCTTTTTGACATTACATCAAAAAGGTCTTCCCCAAGGGTATGAATGTCTCATATCCCAATGAGATCTTACAATCTCTCCCTTGGAGGAACACATGTCTACCATCTTTCTAGTGATCCCATATCACTTAAAGAGAGGCAACCCAATTTTCCTCCCATGAGGAAATACACATCCATCTTCCCATGATGGATACCTCCCCCTAGAGGCTTGCTCCCCCTTGACCATTGCACCAACAATGTCCTTGGAGAGTCCCTAAGCCAATAGGAACATTGACCAAATCAAAATTAAGGCAAAGTTCAACAATGAACTCTCTTCCACCTTAACATTGATACTCACCCTCAACCCAACTCCTAATCCATATCCAATGGATTTCCACCCTCTCTAATGCTCTCCCAAGCATATCCTAGGGTTAGGAGTGGTTAGGGGACCAAAACACAGAACATGGGCCTAACCATCAAGTTTACCGAAATCGGCTGTGCGATCGACTCTCGGATACCGATTATTTGGACTTACCATCGATCGGACATTCTGGCGATCATTGATAGATTTCAATGGATTTTGAAATCCATAAGTAAATATACGTAATTTTAAAAATCTTGAAAATGTATAAGTATAATACTTATCCTAAACACTATGGGTGAAAAATATTGAAAATTATTTTACCCATTAAATTAGAGAGATTGATACAAAGTTCAAAATTTAAGAAAAGCTTCAATAAAGAGTCATCTTTGTATCATCTCATTCAATGGTGATAGCTATCAAAAGATAGACTTCACCAAGGTTTTTCAAAATGTTTTCAAAATGTTTTTCAAACCTTTATTTTCTTTTTCCTAAACATCTCACCAATATCTAGATGTGTAAAACACATACAAGTCAAATTTTTGTGAGATGTGGGTTTTGTTTTGTTTATGTTTTCATGCATATTTCTAGGCAACATTATTTGATTCCTTTCAAATTATGTCATAGTCCTTAACTTCATTTTAATTCATGCATGATATGATTATGGCATAGATATGATATAGATAAAAACATATGCCAATATCATGATGTCATGGCATGTGAATGAAACTTAAGCATACATGACATCTAAACATAAATCTAAACATGATCATGACATTTTTATAGATGAAAATGAAAATGATGTCATGACATGGCAAGGCAAATAAAGCATGGCAAGAAAAATATACTAAGGTATAAAATACCTAAGTGTTAAAATCAATTTTGCCATTTCTAGAGATTAAACCAATTTTGCCTTAATGTCATTATTTCCTTAGTGTGCCAAAAACCCAAAATAGCACACCACGACCTCTATGACCTAATTGTGCCAATTTAAATCATTTTTAACTTCTCAAACCATATTGGCACACCCTAATGTGTCAACTCACAATGGCTAGGTTAACCACCCATCCACTTAGGGTTGACACACCCTAACCCATTTAGCGTGAATCGATCACGCTTTTAGGAACCCAATATCTATTGGAGCTCCTTGGGTTAACAAGGTATTCTCTAGGGATAACTTCCCTAGATACCTTCCTAATGACCCTTTTAGGCTTTGAAGCCATAGTCTTTTAGGTCTTTCCTAGGTCAACTCTAGAGGTGACTCCTCCATTGACCTTCTTAGTGGCTACATTTGATTTCCTTGAGGTGTTAGCCACTAAAGACATACCATGGCTAGACTTAGGGATGGCTTCCCTATTAGCCTTGGTTTGTCTAGACCTAGATAATGTTCCATAATTAAATGGAACATTATGGTAGGACATAGGTTTGTGACCCAAACCCTTCTTGCCCTTAGATGTTTCTTGTTTCCTAGGTCTTGACTTTTGTACATTAGACCCCTTAACCGAATTTGATATTATTGCTAGGGTCTTCTCCAATTTTTGTAGCCTTGACCTCAAGGCTTGGTTTTCTAACTCTAATTTTCCCAATTTTGAATTTTAATTTATCTTTTGGGAAATGTTTTTCTTTTTAGGCATATGCCTAGATTTCTTGGGATTAACACCCAAGTTTTCTTCAATTCTCCTAATTGACTCCCTAGGTAAAATAGATCTAGTGTTTTCAGTCCTAAGTTTGTCCTTAGTTATATGAACATGCTTGGCACCTAGACAATACACCTTATTATTTCTCTTAGCATGCTTTTCATTGATAATAGCAAGAGAACTAAAATAATTTTTAGCATGCTTTTTGACTTTAGGAATTAAGGGTGCATTAACTAAATGTACCTTAGGGTTAGCTTTAGGAGCTCCCCCTACATGAATTGCACCTTCTTGCCCTTTCTTCCTCCCCCTAGGGAATTGGCTTCGGTAGTGTCCCTTTTGATTGCATTTGAAGCACACAATGTGCTCTTTGCTCTTGATTTTGGGAACACCAGCATCGTTTGACTTTGGGTTGACTTTTGGTGTCGATGCCTTCTTCTTAGCCAATTTAAGGCATTTGCTCTTATAATGCTCTTTCTCCCTACACTCAAAGCATATTATGTGTTTTTTATTTAAAATAATAACACTTGAGTTACCTAGGGAGGTGGTGGAGGCCTCTTCATGATCTTCACTTCTCCCGGATGTGGATGCTTCTTGTTCTTGCTCCGGGATGGAAGATTGTCTTTCCTCCCCCTCAATGCTAGAGGTGGAGGTCTCCACTAAATCATCAACATCTTCAAATGTTGTGAGTGCTTCTTCTTCGGCATTCTCCTTTACTTGTGTCGATTGGAAATTTTCTTGGAGTTTCATTATTTTCTCCCATAATTCGCTCTTGGAGTTTCATTATTTTCTCCCATAATTCCTTCGATCCCTATAGTCACCCAATCTAGACCAAATAGTGTTAGGTAATAAATCACTAAGTAATTTTATTACCTCAAACTTCTCAATTTGCTTGTTGTTTTTATCCCTAGGCATATAATAATCATAAAATCAAAATCGGTTTCTAGGTATACCTCCATCCGCTTCTCCACCAAGCAAAATCTCCTTGAATTTTGGTGGTTGGAGGTTGTAGTCGGCCATCTTGTAGTGCTCTCGCATGTTAGTCCTCAAGAGCGACCTCGCCGATACCACTTGTAGGAGTCGATTGGCGGCTAGAGGGGGTGAATAGCCCTGCTCGCTTGATGTCGGATTTTGCTCGCTCGCTTGCTTGTCTACGATTGTCGCAAGCGCGTGAAACAATAAAACAATAACAATACTAACAACAAATAAGCAGCGCAAACACACACGATATCGTTGTTGAACCGAATGGTTCCTACTCCTGCGAGCTCCTCGAGCTCTAGAGATGCACACGGCAATACTCAAACTCCTTCTCGACTACACGTCGGAGGTGGAGAAACCTCTCACAAGCAATTACAAGATATAGAAATACAAGCAAATACACAAATACAATACACAAGAAAACTTTCACCGATTGCTTTGATTACTTTGCTTGTTGCTTGCTTTAGATGGCTCTTGAAGGACTGGAATGCAATTCCCCTCCAATAGCTCCACAAAGGCTTGGCGAAATCCTCCAACTCGAGCTCATTTATAACTCGCATCAAGCTATTTTGCCCATCACCGGATCGTGACCATCGATCGATCCCGTAGTCGTTGTCTCACAACGCGGCGGATCCACGCTGGTTAAGTTCCAACGGATCACATCATCGACCGATGGCACCCATCACCGATCGATCATCCATCATCGAGTTACGCGAGCTCGACTCCATTCTCGCGCTCGCGACGGTCATCACCGATCGCCATCCTCGATCGATGCTCCCAACAATGATCGCTTTCTAGGCCGACAAATTCGACTTGGTTCAAGAACACCGGTCGAACCCATACGACCTAGCAATGATCGGGCACCTATGCTACCGATCGATGTCGGCTAAAACCTAAAACATAACGATGTTTGAGCCTCCAACACACAGTCTTAGCCACATGGCCAAGGCCACCGTATACCTCATGGAGTTACCCACGGCTCTCTTCCCTCGGCCTACGTCCCTCGGATGCGCCAAGCGCATAGCTTCGCAACGCCATCCTTCGCGTCTCATGCCCTAGAAGTATGCTTCCCTTTGGGCTCACTCCATTCGCTCCCCGTCCGGCGGTCCCTCGGATGCACCAAGCGCACGGCTTCGCAATGTCATCCTTCACCGACTCAAGGACCCGAGCCTAGTGAACTTGCCAAGTTCTCAAGACTTCCCAAATACACCAAGCGCACGGCTTCGCAATGCTTTGGACTTCCACACCAAGCTCCATGCTTGGATTTTCCATGCCAACCCCATGTTGGACTTTCCCATGACAATCTCATGTCATGAGTTTTGTCTATCATCAAAATATCATCAAGGTACTGCTCGAGTCAAACTCGAGTCAACCTGGGCTGATTGCACCAACAACACGCGGTGCAATGACTTGTGGTATCTCCTCTTGTACCGGTGGTACTGAAGTCGGGACTTCCCCTGTCAACTCCTCAAGAACAATCCTACTCTTGGGCTTGTGGTTCATTACATAATCCTCCTCTAGAAATCTGACGTTCGTGCTAACGATCACCCTCTGATCTCTAGGATTAAAAAAACAAACCACCTTTCGTTCTCTTAGGGTAGCCAACAAACATGCACACTTCTGTACGAGGTTCCAACTTACCACCATCAGCCTTCAGCACATGTGCTGGACTCCCCCATATCCGAATATGCTTAGGAAACTCATCCCATCCTTGGAGGGTGAGTTTAGATGGATTAAATCAATATGCCCGGTAAGTTGGGAAATGATATTATTTACATGGTGTGTCATTGATTATAGTAGGAAATCGTGTCCTTTATACTAGGTTGATGATGTCCCCTTGAGGAGCTCATAAGGTTCATCATGTAAACCCAGTTGGTTGACTCAGTCAACATGATGATAAGGTTGAGTGGTACTACTCGAGGAATTAGATGTTAATTAATTGATGGTCAGTAAATCAATTAATTGACAGACATTCGATATCTTAAACACGGGGAGATGGATGTACAAATAATATATGGAGCTCATATTAATTTATGGGGGTTGGTGAGGTAGTTCAATGATGATCCTCCAGTGGAATGGAATATCATTGATGGATCAAGTTTGTGTGGTTCCGATCCATCGGGTGGCCAAGATCCAACTCCTCCTAATGGTCCATATCGTAGCCTAATATAATCCTCATGAAGTCTAGATCCAAGAATGTAAAACAAAACCCTAGATCCGACGGTTGGGATTAAATCCCTAGATCCGACGGTTGGGATCAAATCCCTAGATCCGACGGTTGGGATCAAATCCCTAGATCCGACGGTTGGGATGAAACCCTAGATCTGACGGTGGGGATGAAACTCTAGATCCGACGATTGGGATAAAACCCTAGATCCGACGGTGGAGATTAAATCCCTAGATCCGACGGTGGAGATTAAATCCCTAGATCCGACGGTGGAGATTAAAGGAGGCTTAAGCCCAATTCTATAAATAGAGGGCTAAGGCTTGGGCGGCAAGAATGGTTCTTTGGATTAGGGTTTTGCCTCTCAAGAGTTTAGGCGGATAGGGTTTGGTGTGTGGTTTGGGCGGCAACAAGGAAGGAGATTAGGGTTTCCTCCTTTTCTCCTTGGTGGTCGGCGCTCACTCCATCCTCCTCCTTGTTTTGGCCGGCTCTCTTCCTCCTCCTTTTCTCCTTGGTGGTCGGCGGTTCTCCATACATTGGTGGCCAGCGCTTCTCCCATTCATTGGTGGTCGGCGGCAACATTGTCACAAGGTTGGCCGGCGCTCAACCATTCACTCGCCGGGAGATTACATCGAGCTCCTTGGCTTGGTGGCCGGTTCTAGAAAGGAGAAGGAGCTTTGTTTGGTTCTTCTCTTTGTTCAGAGCGAACAAGGAAGAGAAGAACGTGATCTAGGAGGCTTCTTCTCGTAGAGGATCTTCGCCCACACGACGTCCACGAAGAGGATAGGACATACGGTAGAAGATCGTGAGGTATAAAAGTTTTATAACTTTATTTTCTGATCTGAGCATGTTCTTGTATGCATGATTGTACTAGTTCGCATATGCATGTATTTGTATAATCATGGACCCCGAAGACGAACACAAAAACCGGCAATCCATCCGTCATCTCTTCCGCGGCTAATCAACTAGAAGAGTTGTGTTGCTTGAACAACTAGTTTGTTCAAGCGATCACTCAAGTTTGTTATGCACGGATGGGATGAGTTTCCTAAGCATAACCACTTCGTCGTCGTGCTAACAACTTGAGTGATCGCTTGAACAAACTAGTTGTTCAAGCAACACAACTCTTCTAGTTGATTAGCCGCGGAAGAGACGACGGATGGATCACCGGTTTTTGTGTTCGTCTTCGGGGTCCATGATTATACAAATACGTGCATATGCGAACTAGTACAATCATGCATACAAGAACATGCTAAGATCAGAAAATAAAGTTATAAAACTTTTATACCTCACGATCTTCTACCGTATGTCCTATCCTCTTCGTGAACGTCGTGTGGGCGAAGATCCTCCATGAGTAGAAGCCTCCTAGATCACGTTCTTCTCTTCCTTGTTCGCTCCGAACAAAGAGAAGAACCAAACAAAGCTCCTTCTCCTTTCTAGAACCGGACACCAAGCCAAGGAGCTCGATGTAACCGCCGGCCAAGGAGTGAATGGTTGAGCGCCGACCAACCTTGTGACAATGTTGCCGCCGGCCACCAATGAATGGGAGAAGCGCCGGCAACCAATGTATGGAGAACTGCCGGCCACCAAGGAGAAAAGGAGGAGGAAGAGAGCCGGCCAAAACAAGGAGGAGGATGGAGTGAGCGTCGGCCACCAAGGAGAAAAGGAGGAAACCCTAATCTCCTTCCTTGTTGCCGCCCAAACCACACACCAAACCCTAGCCGCCTAAACTCTTGAGAGGCAAAACCCTAATCCAAAGAACCATCTTTGCCGCCCAAGCCTTAGCCCTCTATTTATAGAATTGGGCTTAAGCCTCCTTTAATCTCCACCGTCGGATCTAAAGATTTAATCTCCACCGTCGGATCTAGGGTTTCATCCCAACCGTCGGATATAGGGATTTGATCCCAACCGTCGGATCTAGGGATTTGATCCCAACCGTCGGATCTAGGGATTTAATCCCAACCGTCGGATCTAGAAATTTAATCTCAACCGTCGGATCTAGGGTTTTGTTTTACATTCTTGGATCTAGACTTCATGAGGATTATATTAGGCTACGATAGGAACCATTATGAGGAGTTGGATCTTGGCCACCCGATGGATCGGAACCACACAAACTTGATCCATCAATGATGTTCCATTCCACTAGAGGATCATCATTGAACTACCTCACCAACCCCCAAAAATTAATATGAGCTCCATATATTATTTGTACATCCATCTCCCCGTATTTAAGATATCGAATGTCCGTCAATTAATTGATTTACTGACCATCAATTAATTAACATCTAATTCCTCGAGTAGTACCACTCAACCTTATCATCATTTTGACTAAGTCAACCAGCTGGGTTTACATGATGAACCTTATGAGCTCCTCAAGAGGACATCATCAACCTAGTGTATAGGACACGGTTTCCTCCTATAATCAACGGCACACCATGTAAATAATATCATTTCCCAACTTACCGGGCATATTGATTTAATCCATCTAAACCTCACCCTCTGGTAAATCAAAGAAATAAATACTAAGTACATGTGCCCGTTATTATATCGGGATTAAGAGCATGTACAACATAATATCTGAGGTCTGATTCAATTATGTAGTCAGCAATAAATTGAATCACCTCTATGTCGGTCCTGCTCAATACACCTAAGGATGCGTTTGGTTGGGGGTTTTTGTTGATAACCTTGTTAGGTTATCAACAAAAACCTTGTTAGGTTATCAACAAAAACCTTGTTTGGTTTAGGTTATAAACAATTACCTGGTAATTGTTCATTACCTGGTTATGAACTAAAACCTTTTTAAGGGGAATCGGAAAACTTTGAAGAACCAAGGTTTTTGTCGATTCCTGGGGTTAAGGAAACCTTTTTCCAATATTACCCCTAGCAATATATTAAATCTCAATTTGTCAAAACTCAATCGATTTGTCGCCGTCGTTTGCCGCCGTTTCGCCGCCGCCGCCGCCGCCGTCGCCGCCGCCGCCGCCGCTTCGCCGCCGCTTGCTGTCGCCGCCGTCGGCCGCGCCGCCGATCGCCGGCCTCCGCCGCGCTCGCCGCCGGCCGCCGCCATCGCTTCGTTGCCGGCCGCCGCTTGCCGCCGCTGCCATCGCCGGCCGCGCTTGCGCCGTCGTTGGCCGTCTGGCCGTCGCTTATCGCTTGCCGCGCCGTCGTCATCGTTGCCGTCGTCGCCGTCGCCGGCCGCTGTCGTGGCCTGCTGCCGCCCTCGCGCATCGTCATCGCCGCCGCTTACCACTCGCGCTGCCGCCGCCGCCACCGCCGCCGGCGTTACCGCCTGGCGGCGACCTATCGCAAAGACGCTTGCCGCTGGCCCGATCGCCGCCACCGGCACTGCCGCCGGCCGGCTGGATCGCCGCTTAACGGCCGTCATCATCCGCCGCCGATCGACTGATCGTCATTGCCGCCGCCGATCGATTGACCACCATCGTCGCCCCGGTCGGTCGACCGTCGTCGTCGGTGATCGGTCACCACTGTCGTCGATCGATCGTTGGTCGGTCACCGCCACCGCCAGTCGGCCGGACACTGCTGATGGCAGATCACTGCCGTCGTCATTAATATTTCTGTCATCGTCATTGAATTAATTGAGCAAAGACAAAGGATAATTTAGTAAAATGTTAAACTAAGTTATATATTAAAACCTCCAACCAAACAAGGTTTTTATCTAAGGTTATACTTTATTCCAAGGTAATATTTTATTCCCTGGTAATCACATAACCAAGGTTATGTATGATTACTTGAACCAAACGCACCCTAAGTGTTCTAGTGTAACTCTATGTTCAAGACAAAACAATACCAAGCTACACTACAACCATGCCAATGGTTTGTCCAAAACCATCTTGATGGACTTGGATGTGTTAAAAAGGTGCCTTTTTTATTGTAACGACCGAATTATGGAATTCGGCGACCTATTAGTCGACGCCTCTGCCGCTGCTACTCACCTGGACTTCCCACCCCTGGAAGTGGGTTTTTTGCCTTCCCCAGGATTCGAACTCTAGACCTCCAGGCTAAGTACTAAAGTTTATGAATCCTGGTAATGATCCCATTGGCATGGTTGTAGTGTAGCTTGGTATTGTTTTGTCTTGAACATAGAGTTACACTAGTACACTTAGGTGTATTGAGCAGGACCGACATAGAGATGATTCAATTTATTGCTGACTACATAATTGAATCAGACCTCAGATATTATGTTGTACATGCTCTTAATCCCGATATAATAACGGACACATGTACTTAGTATTTATTTCTTTGATTTACCAAAGGGTGAGGTTTAGATGGATTAAATCAATATGCCCGGTAAGTTGGGAAATGATATTATTTACATGGTGTGTCGTTGATTATAGGAGGAAACCGTGTCCTATATACTAGGTTGATGATGTCCCCTTGAGGAGCCAATGAGCCTCCGAAGCAACTCCCTTCAAATTCAGATTTAACCTTTAGATCGTTAAGTAACTTTTCGAGAAACTGGCTTCCAGGTCATGGCGAGGCAAGGGGCCTTCTTTGATCGGAACAATGACCACTTCCTTAGAACGCCAAATTCAAGAAAATATCACTTAAGTCACTTAAGGGTACTTCCTAGTCTAACTAGTTTAGGATACGGCGAGATAGCTTCAGCTAGTTCAACTCAGCCAAGTGCACCAAGCTAGATACGTCTTATCTAGCTCAAATACACGAGACGTTGTTTCCCTGATACTATGTTGTCAAAGTTGACTAACTATTTATCCTATCTACCCATTCTAATAACTAATCATGCAATAATTTTGCTAAGAAAGTGGGTATACTATTTTAGTGTTAGCTTCCCCTGAACCATTGGACCAATATGGTCTATCAACAAAGTGGACTTGATACTGGGGAATCCAAAACTTATTAGTCCTTATATGTGAGTTCAATAAAACCTTTGGGACTCATGCTTGGACTCGTTGATGACTACGATTTACGATAAACATATAAGATTTATTCGTAGTCCTTGACCTAAATCCGAGTCTGACTTTGCTATATATGGCTCTTTGAGTTCCAAGTAGTTGGTTAAGATTCTTGGATCTTAATGCGAACCTTTCCAACATAGCCTCGACCTCTTGAACTCGTCCTTTCAAGAGAGAATTTTCCTCCTCTTTTCAACTTGAGTTGAGTTTTCCTCTTGAACTTGACTAGTTGAAGAGGTTAGAGTAGCCTCTTGCTTGAGAGTTTCAACCTCCTCAAGTAACGACTCAACTCTAGACTCAGACTTAGTCAATTTCCTATTTAGCAACTTAATTGCATGATATAAGTTTACAATTAATGAGCAACTTACCTTAATCTTTTCTTTTGATCCGGCTTTGAGTCTTGACTCGAATTCATCCTCAAAGTCAGAGTTGGATTCGTAGTTGGCTTCAGACTCGAACTCGGACTCTACCGGCTTTGCCATGAGTGCTAAGTCATCGTCTTGATCTTTATTGTCCCAAGTTGCATGAAAAGCCTTCTTTGCTCCCTTTTTCTTTGGTTTGAATTTCCCCTTCTTTTTGTTCTTCGATTGCCCCCTTTCTTTTCAAATTATTCTCCGCACCATGTTCACTATCACGGCCTCCTCTTCGGATTCGGACTTAGGTTCATCCTCAGGTTCAGATCCTTCTTCTTGCTCGGGAGGTGGCTTGCTCTTCTCCTTTCTTCTTTGACCTACAAGCAACGCAATACCTCTCTCGGCCCGGATCACGTTAGTTTGTTCGTGAAGTTCAAATTCGGAAAAGAGCTCATCTAATCTAATCTTAGAAAGGTCCTTAGAAATCTTGTAGGCATCAACCATGGATGCCCATAAGGTGGTCCTAGGAAAAGCATTAAAAGTATACCTTATTATATCTCGATTGTCTACCTTTTGTCTGATGGCATGTAGACCGTTCAAGATGTCTTGGATCTGCGCATGGAGTTGCGAAGCGGTCTCATGATCCTGCATCTTTAGATTATACAATTTATTGAATAGTAAATCTCTTTTGCATACGTTGGCATCGGATGTCCTTTTGTGTAGCTCGATTAACTTGGTCCAGAGGTCTTTAGCGCTAATGAACGGTCCAATTCGGTTGAGCTCCTCCTTGAACAAGTCGCATTGCAACACTTGGGTTGCTTTTGCATCGGCTTCGATTTGCCTCTTGGTTACATTGGTCCATTTATCAAAATCCAAAGGCTCCCCTTGATCATTGGTGGGTAGAGCAAAGCCAGTTTGGATTATTATCCAAGTCTCGACTTGTGTTTTCAAGAAACACTCCATCCAACCTTTCCAATAACGAAAATCATTTCCGTTAAAGAACGGAGGTCGGGTGGTGCTATACCCCTCAATGTGAGCCATTAATTATCTTACATAACACGAATAAAAACCAAAATAAATTCCAAGACTTTGTCTTGGATTAATAATGCAGAAAATAATAAGAAAAAAATGAAAAAAATAAAAAAACTAAACAAAATCTAAAAACTTACGACCTTTGATGTCCCCGAAAGGGTACTAAACGTTGGTTTTTTTAGGGACGAAGATAGCTTGTTACGAGGGTAAACTCTTGTAAGAATGTAGATCTCTGAGAGAGCTTCGATTTGGTAGGTGGTATGTTTTGTGGGTCCACTTGTATGAAAAGTTATGCCCGTTTTACCGCTGACTACTCCAAAAGTGAATAGTTTGATCGATACTTACAAATACACAACCAAAAAAGGATACCAAGACTTTGTCTTGGATTAGTAGTGCGGGAGAAATAATAGGAGTAATTCACGAATCAAAAAATACGAAAAGAAAGACAAAAAGTGTTAGATTGGTGGTTTCACTAAATTTTAGCACCCCCGCTCTAATACCAATTATTGAATCGAAAGCGTCACTAGAGGGGGGGTGAATAGTGAGCGTAAGACTTTCTTCTCGACGTTAAAATAAGAGCAAGCACAGCGAAAAATAAATAAAAGTTTGTTTTTACTTGGTTCACAATCCAACGATTGCTAATCCAAGGCCTCACGATCCTTGACCGCGTACGAAGGGGCAATCCACTATAGAGTCTCCTCTTCATTAGAGGTAGGAGACAACGATCACAAAAATCGAAAACACAAGGATGAAGCAACAAGCCTACCTCACCTCGTTACAATTAAAGCCACGAATACAATAAACAAAAACTAATACTTATTGCTACCGACGAAGAGATTCTGAACATGGCATTGCGTCGCCGTTATGACAGCGTTAGAGCTTTGGCATTGCGGGAGCACTTTGAGAGCAAGATGGATGATCTTTGGGTTGGAGTCCTCCCCTCCTTTTATAGATTTGTGCCTTGGAATAAGTCTAGATGTAGATCCTCAACTTTTGGAACTTATCACGAGGTGGCACTTTATCTTATCGCGAAGTGGCAGCGTCAAACGTTATCCTATTTGACCTAGTGCAAAAAGCTGATTCATCGCCATCAGTCGACTGATACCCTTCATCAGTCAACTAATGTGCACCAGTCAACTGCCAATAGCCAACAGTCGACTGCCAACCTGGCCACTTCCCTATAGTAAGAGGTTAGCACGGAAAATGGTAAATGTGATGGTTTCTTATCGTCCGATCTCGACCTAGACCTTCCACTGGAAATCTTAGTCGAATCGCCGCCTACGGTCATCCACGTACAGAGGACACGATCTTACTATCTCTTTTCACATGTGTGCTTACCTCTGGTCCTTTATGACTTGTCGTTTTACTTTTGGTCTTCTACCTAGGTTCTTCGACTCCCACGAAGTTCTCCTGGTATCACCCGACAACCACGATTTCTCGACTCGGGATTCTCCGGGTGTCGCTGACTTTCAGCTTAGCTTAGTCATTTCCTGCACACTTAATTCATCTCATAAGATAACAATATGACCTTAACTTTGATTTTTTGTCATAATCAAAACCTAGATTTGATTATCTGGTGCCCCTGCATCAACAGTGTAATATTGCTTACTCATCGTATTTGAGTAAGAAATTTGGGGACCAAATTTTTATAAGTGGGGAAGAATATTAGATATTAGAAAAAAAAATAGTAATAAAATACTCCTAGTTAATTAATAAATTGTCTTGTGAAATTTTTCAGGAATTTTTCGAAATTTTTATGGATATAAATGGAGTTTATTTGATATTTCATAGGGATAAAGTAAATAGGCTTTGGTAAAACATATTTATTAGGAAGTTAATAAGTGTTATTGACCTAAGATTAAATAGCTAAACCTAAGTTTTCTTTCCTTATTTCTCCGATTTCTCTTTTTCCCTCTCCCAATCGCACAACCTTCCCACTCGCCGACTCTCCTCTTCTCCCTCCCGATTTCTACCACCGCTCCCCTTCTCCTTCTCCTCTTCATTGTCGCTGCTCGAGCTTGCATCGTCGCCGCCACCTGAGCTCGCCGTGTCACCGCCGGAGCTGTCTGATCCCTCTCTCCCGATTTCTGACAACGACCCGATTTCCTTCTCCTCGATTCATCGTCGCTCTCTTCTCATCTTCATCAGTCACTTGCATCGCCAGCCGCCAGCCAGCTCCTCCGGTCGCCCTAATCAACCGATACGCAACTCTCGTTCCCATCTCCGACATGACCGATCAACGTAGTTCTTGTGCTCGATCGTTACTGTTGTCGTCCTTCTCCCTCAGCTGCCTTTTTTGGTGCCTAGGCCACCACCTTAAACATCTCGGCTTGTCAACCATCCTTCGCCGCGAGCAATCTTTTGCAGTGCTCAGTTTGATCGGTATGTCTACGATCAGCAATCAGATCCAAGGTTTTGGCCAGATTCACAATGATCGCCTAGTCGATTTGTAGCTGTGATTGCTTGGGTTTTTTGCTGATACGATCGACTGTGGCTGAACTAGGATTTTTGCTCTCAACATTTTGATTGAGGGATTTGAGCAGCAAATTGGCTATGGGATGAATCTGTTTTTGTTGTTTTTGCAGGGTGAACATGATCCTTAGATTGTTATTTGGTGGATGTGAACTTTCAAGTGGGTTGTGATCAATTGAAATAGAGAGGTGAGCTTTGATTTGATGGTGTGATGAATATGAAGTGGCTATTGTTTTCGTTCAGCTACTAGGTGTCAACCAGATTATTGTTGTAGTTAGATGAAATAAGCAGATAACATAGGAGTTTATTATTGATTAGTTAATCGGGATACAGGGTCGATGTAAGACTCGATTCGATTATTCAATGTATGATAGAACTTAATTGTGTTCTATGTTCTGTACAGGATGTTGATTCGAGATAAATTCATGGACATGAGGACAAATAATATTTTCAGATAAGTCTTCATATCAGGTGAGTAATATTTCTACTCACCTGATATTACCTTAGTGTATGATATTTTATATTGATGACTTTATTACCTTGACTCCACTCTTGTTAATCGATGCTTGATACTTAGTCTTTGCACTTTGAGATATACTATTGTTGTTGTCATATTTCATTCATTGTTGCTATAAATTATCGATGTTATGGTATGTAGATCTTTAGATGCTTAACCATGGGGGGTGTAGCTGAGTATAGATGTCAATTTGACTCGTGTCATCAGGAACAATCATCCGAGGGTGGAGGATGTCCTTAACGTAAAGTTTGTGGTTGTATCACTTTACCTTTCGTTGTATAACTATTACGGATCATATGTCTGTACATGGTAGTGTGGGTTATCGATGGTGTGTTGCTACGGACTGGAAGTCCTAGTATGGTTGACTATCAGTTGAGTATGACTCTCTGTTGGATAGAGAGTGTGTTGTGGATGTATGTGTATGTAGTTGTGCATTCAATTTATTTGCATGCATGTTGGCGACTTGGTCTCCCTTGTGGTTGAGAGGGCCGTCAGTCATTCTGTCTCCATAGTCACTCGTGGTAGTAATAACTAGTGTGAGGGCAGTTCATTTGTTATGTCGTACTCGACCACTCTTGATAATGGTAGTTGGAGTTGTGTGCAGTTGTCCTGGGTGTGTGGCACTCGACCACTCATGGGTAGTATCAGTCAAAGTGGCCAATAGCAGGGATCCCTGTTGTGTAGCTTATAGCTCTTTAGCTTATCGCTACTTATACTGCTCACTCGGCCACTCGAGAGCAGTGATTGTTGTTGAGTTGAGACAGTTGTCATGTCGTGCCACCTAGGTCACACTGGGATCGTGGTAGCGAGTGGGGTACGCAGGAATGACCATACATTTGCACTACCATGTGTGAGGGCATTTGTATATATATATATACATATACATATATTTGTGTATATATATATATGTGTGTGTGTGAGTGTGAGCAGTATATATAGATACAGTCTATATATATACTTGTTGTATTGCTGCATTTGATTGTACATCATTTTGCATGTTATTTGCATGATCTATACTATTGTGTATGACTTGGACTGGACTATTGTACGCCTATGGCCAGTATCATGATGTTGTATAGGACTGGTCAGGTTTGATGATGTTGTTGTTTATAAGTTAGTAGGGCAGTGTATTGATCACATGCTTAGTGTTGTTCTTTCATGTTGTATTTGTTATATGGTAGTATGTGTGTTCAGGTTATACGAGCTGTATCATTGTAAATCTTCAGGTATGTCAGTATATTACGTTGTGTACAGTTGATCAGTTGGTTGTTTATCCACTGCTTAGATTCACACTGATAGTTAGTTGGCTTTACCTTCACGACTGTATACCATTGATCTCCATCTATATATATCTGTTCATCTCCATTTATATATCTGTTGCTCTTTATATTTTAGTTGTTGATCAAGTACTATCTTGTATATTACCGCTGAATTTTATACTCACCATCACAGACCCTGGGATTTCTTGTCACCCAAGTAACAGGTAAAAGATTCCTTGGTGTACTCGGAGCTCCGCCAGTTGATCCCATCTCACCTCGAGTATTTGAGATTTTATTTTCTATTGGTTCCGCTGTTGTTTCTGGATTATCGTTTGTGTATATAATTTGTTGTATTTGGCTTTTATTATGCTTTTGGGTTGGATGTTGGATATGATCTTATTTTGTTAGTGTGTTAGAGTCACACCGGTGCACATCGTTGTGTTGTTATGGTTGTATTGATTGGTAGTGTTTTTTTATTATGTTATGTGGTTGTGGCTGAAAGACTTTGTATCAACAGGGAATTGTATCACGTACAAGGGAAATGTTGTCTGATTTTCGGGCTCGGCATACTCTCGAGGTGTGACAAAGTAGCTATCTAGCCACATATAAGAGTCCATGCTGCAAGAAACTCTAGCTACCACTACCCACGAGTGGTCAAGTGTTGCACGATAGGACAAGTTGCACGCAACTCCAACTACCACTATCTCACAGTGGTCGAGTGTTGCAGATATCAACTTCTCATATCTCCCGCAACCACTATACCACAGTGGTCGGGTGGACAAGTATGACTGATGACTCTCTCACCCACAAGGGAGACATAGTCAACAACTTGCATGCAATGTGATGATGACTCCAATGCATGTAAGCCCTTCGACATGCACACTACCTTACAGGGAGTCATAAACAACAGACATATACACATATCATACTAGGATTTCCAGTCCGTAAACAACACTCCACTGACGACCCACTCAACCATCCACGGTAGTCATGGTTGGCAGAACAATGTAAGGTCATGCAATAAGACAACCAAGTATACAGTTATAACCATTACCAACTCTAGTGGTACAACATGATGATCAAATTAAGAATTATAATTGTACACAACTACATGTACTTGTGCAACATCCATAGATCAAATATATATAGTATCTATAATCAACAATAGTGATGAAATGAGACTGTATAGATATCGAATGAGTATCTCAAAGTTCAATGGCTAAGTATCAAGCACAAGAATAAATAGAATGGAGTCAAGATAATTTCATCTATCATTAACAAAGTTCATGCACTAAGATCAAGATCTACAAGAGTCAAAGAAAAATCACCCACATAATAAGTAGATCGTGTTGATGGTCTTCCGCCTACGAATCTGTCTTAAATCATGGTCCTGCAATTAACATACCAATCTTAACAAGTTCTATTATAAGCTCAATGATGGTATCAAATCCCAAATAGAACCTAAATCCTGATTAACTGAACGAACTCATATATTAACCAATTTACCAATATCATATAAGTTGTAATTCCCTACTACATCCATAAACATGATATACCTCCAATAATATATCTGTATACATCCATAAACATCCAAATCTGAACTTACCAAGCTTAACTTCTTTTGTACAGTTTCTTCATCTCAAATTCAGGTATCACATCCAAATCTCGCAGACGAAGTGAAAGACAAACAATCTCACCCCATACTTCTCATCACATACAGTTATATTACATTCATCATGTATGTAATATATTAACCAACCAATTACTCCTATTTCATAATACACATATCAACCAACTATAATTCAAATGTTGCTTCCATAGCACTAAGATCCAAGCTTACCTAGTACTCGTTTCAATAGTCCATAGTGGATCTGGAACAAATCGAGCTGAATAGGAAATCAGTCCTCTCAGATCACCTTTATTGCAGGAAAATATTGTTGTGTAAACTATGGAAATTCACCAGCTATTCACTGATCTGAAACCACAACCTAACACCTGTAACCATATGCTATTTAAGATTCTCCACTAATCTACTCATAATCCGAGAACCCTTGCTCTGATTGTCCATCTCACCTAGAAATCATAAAGTTCCACCGTTATCACCAAACTCCTATTCAAACTACTCAAATCTGCAATTCACCACACAGAAGAATGGATGAGGAAATTACCAGTATTCGGAAGAGAAGCTAAAGTGGACGACAGCAAAGATGTGTAAGTTGAATCTGTCCAGCGGCCAGCAGTTGAGATCCATTCATGGCAAATGCAATGATAGCAACAAGCCGAGCACCCAAGGATTGCAAAGGGAAAGGCAATGACGCTGGGATCCCGATGTCGATCGAGATGGGGAAGGCGACGGTCGGAGGCAAGTTGAGCTCGCGATGATCGATCGGAGCAGGTGATCAGATGGGCGGTGACGATGCAAGTGGAAATCTCCAGCTTGGGCAGTGGCGGCAAGATTGAGTTCACGGTGACCGAAAGACGGTTGCGACGGTGGAGAAATGGTTGTGATCAAGGTTGGCAGACTATCGATGCAAAGCGCGACCCGGAGACAAGCGATAGCAGCAACGATCGGACTGAGCAGGCGGTCGTCTGGGTAGAGATCTCCAACGACAAAGCGATGGAAGAGAGGAGCGGCGACGGCGAGTCAGAGCACAGAGAAAAGGATCGACGGAAGAGAAAAAAAAACTGTAGCAGAATCGGGAGAAATAGGAAAAAGGAAATGAGGAATCAAAGATTAATAGCCGGCTTTTATAAGCAACTTTAAACCTAGTGTTAAGTTTAACCTGGCGTTTGGTTGGAAGGTGGGAATAAAAATAAAAATGAGTTTGATAGTAAACTAGAATAGGAATGAGTTTTGTCATTCCAATAATGTTGTTTGATTTATAAGTTGGGAATGAGAGCGATCGACGGTGATCGACGGCCGACGGTCGGCGACTAGCGATCGGCGGTCGGCGATCGGCGGTCGACGACTAACGGTCGGCCGGCAACCGGTGGTCGGCAGGCGATCGGCGGCCGATGACCGACGGTCGGCCGGCGACCGGCGGCGGCGGCGACGATGACCGGCGGCGACGACCGACGACGACAACCGGCGATCGGCGATCGGCGGTGGCGGCGACAGGCGACAACCGACGGCGGTCAACGACCGTCGAGTGAGCGACGGACGACGGCGAACGGGAATGAAATCAAAACTCACCATGTGAGATGGGTTTTGTTGATTCTCAATTATTTAGAATTGATTCTCAAACCCTCCTTCCTAAAACCATTAACCAAACACTCTATATCATTCTCATTGTCATTCTCTCATTCCAAACTCACCAAACAAATGTCACCTTAATCACTCCTTCATTAACCCAATAATTTAATTAGACTTTATAAAGCCTTCCCCATGAATAACTATAATATTTCCATTCAAATCTAGAAAAATTATTTAAAATTCTTAAAAAAATTCTATAAGGCATTTTTCTTAATTAAAAAGTGTTATTTATTACCATTTTGTTTTCCGATATCTTACAAATTTAATCTTGTCTAAATAGGAGATAAGAACTTATGAAGGATTTTAGTGATCACACCAGAAAGGAGATGATGTCGTTTAGGGTTCAACTTAGGCAATGATCAACTACTTAGAAATATAGTAGGTATGGTAAACTCTTCGTGTTTATAAATAATTTATAAAACCCTAGCCCAAGCCTCAAGTATAAAAGTGAACTAAAACAATTCTAAATTGTTAACCTTGTAGATAAATAATCTCTAAAACTCTAAACCAAATCTCAAGTAGACAAGTAAACTAAACCAATTCTAGGTTATTAATTTTATGCATAAATAATCTTTAAAACCTTAAACCAAGTCTCAAGAATATAAGTAAACCAAACCAATTCTAAATTGTTAATCTTGTATATAAATAATTTCTAAAATTCTAGACCAAGCAAATCCAAGTATACAACCAAATCAAACTAAATTTAATTTTTATCTTAGCTTAGCCATAACTCATTCAAATTGAGTTCAAATTTTGCATAGCTTAGACCTAGTTAATCTTAATCACCATAACCACTTGTTATTAAAAAAAAAGATTGCATATTTAGATAGTTTTTCTCAAAATTAATTTAGTTTAAGGCTAGCTCAACACTTAACTCTCACTTTAGATCAATTTGAGTCCATCTTCTAGTTAATTTATTTAAACAATCCCTTAACTCATTTACTATTTTCTATTATGTTTTAAATACAAATTATTTTTTATATTTTAATTTCTTGAAATTTCTTAGATGTAACAATTACATTTGTTGATGGGGTAGTTGAGGAAGAAAGCCAATACACTCAAGAGTCAAAAACAATGAGCTATCAACTTCACATGAACATATAAATGAGGAAAGATCTTCAATACCATAGAAAATAAAAAAATTATACCGAGTCCACCTCTACATTCAAGCCCTTGAAGGATAAAATGTTAGGATTGTTGTGATTATTAGAGAGGATGAATAGAGATTCAAATAGTTTTTCGTTTGTTGATCATTTGTTTATCAATAAGATGTTAATATATAAAAATAAAATATAAGCACACAAACATCTCAATTTTATATAGTTTAGAACCTCCAATTCTTACTTCACGACCTAGCTAATTAGATCGAAACAATGATAGAAGGGTGAATATAATTATTTGAATTTTATAAGAACTGATAGTAAATAAACTGATAGATCAAAAACAAACAAAGTAATGCAAATACAAAATAGAGTTTAAGCAATGGAAAGATAAATTGACATGAGTATTTATTGCGGTTCAACTTCCTTCTTATGTTTCTACTCTATGGTCTATGATCTGTCACGTGGATCAACCGAATGCAAATCGCCCACTATATTTTCCCTTTTCTAGAAGATCTGGAGATGGAGAAATCTTTTATAAAAATATGTATTAAATATATATATTGATTACAAAAGGTTACCTCAGAACGAGAAAAGCAATTTCCCTGATTGCTTGGTTGATCACTTTTTATTCTTCTTGTCGTGGTTCAAGCTACTGTAAATCCTTCTCTTTTATAGACTTAATCTGGGCACCAGAAATCCCTTTTGGGTACTCTTATCTCGACCTTGATCCAGTCTGACTCCTTTGGCTCATATACATCTCTGATCACTCAGACGCCTTCCAGGCATCTGAATGTTGACATGGCAAACTCTCATCGGCATCTAATCATTCGATTACACTGGATTTTACCCTCCTTCGATGGCCTAAATTCCTTCCGGTCGTCCGAATGCTGACATGGCAGAACACCATGGATAACCACTCTCCGATCGCCATGTCATATTTGTTAGTAATATATGAGAGATATCCTAAGGCAATCGACTTATGTTTGAACCATTTATGTGATAAATGAAGATTCACTATTTGAGTATATATGTTTTCATTTATTTGATTAGATCTTAAACTCATTTACTGAATGTCCTCGATACGATTCACAGTATGAGAGAATTTGTGATTGGATCACAACTAGTGAGTATATCTACATGTGTAATTGTGATGTATCGAAATTATCCCTAGTCGATGAATTGATGAATTTGGACACCATCAATTCTGTCGAGACTAGCACGAGGTATACTCCTTGGTGTATCCAAACAGCTGATTCTCACTAGCTGGAGACATTGTGATGTCCGGAGTTAATCATGGATGCTAGTTATGGTAACTAGTTCATTGGAGTGACCAGCCATAAGACTTCATATAGTTCTCTGCATATATAGATATGTCAATGAAGTTCTTACTGCAGCTTAAGTGCGATGTTCCTTTGACTTGCGGTATTCAAGTCATCTTGATCATGAAGACTTATGCTTTGATATCTTAAGCAAGCATCTCTGAGGAGATGTGGACCCGGGATGATTGGGTATAAGTTGAAGTGATCGAAGGTGTTTGAATAGCCTATAAAGGATTCACCACTCCTTGCGAGGAGATGTATACCCATGGCCTCTCGTCGGATTGTTACTAAAGTTTTTGGCCAAAGCATTACATGTTTAGAGTAAGGTACTCTTGGATACATGTGCAGTAACTAGAATCCGTAGGACGAGGAAATGATACTTGGGCTAGGTGTGACGTAGTCAACCTAGTGGGGACTGACACTATAGACCATGTCCTGAACCAAGTGGGTATAAGATGAGTGAAGAGAATGGGGCACGATTCATTGTAGTTGCTGAAGGGTTTCAGAAATAGTTCTGGATCAACCGTTGATCTTTTCGGTTAATTGGGGATCATGATGTACTACTAGGTGCCACTCATGATCGTTCTATAATTAATGGTTAATTATAGAAGACCAACATAAACCGAGAACCTATTTGGTCACACGCACAACGAGTGTAATCTAAAGGATTTAAAACAAGCTTGAGAATGAGATTCTCAGACCGAGAGAAACTAGGTTTGGTTGGACCAAACAAGGAGCGAGCATAAAATCGTTTCAGTCGCAATGGAAGCGTGGATGGGTCGTGTCTTATGAAGACATGATGGATGAACCAAATTGGTTTGGTTCTAATCTAATGGTGGAGAATAAACCAAAGGGGTTTGGTTTGTTTTAAACGAATGAACCAAAGTTGGTTCGGTTCGTTTTAACTTAAAATAGACCAAATCGGTTTGGTTTATTTTAACTTAAATTAATGAAGTGGGTTAATGGGCTTTTAGTTATGATCCGATAACCATTAGGAGAATTTGTTCTCTATAAAATAGGGCTTAAGGGTTTTGTGAAAACCTAATCCAAGCAACCCATAGTTGCCTCCCACCCTCTCCCTCTCCTCTTGTGGTCGGTGCCCAACCCTAGCCGCCGCCCACCCTTGTGCTGCCGTCCAAGCTTGTTGTCGACGTCCAAGCTCCAGCCGGCTATCCTCCGGCGACCCTCCGGTGATCCTCCTTGGCTCCGGTGACCAAGGACTTGCTGGCCCTCTTCTCTTTGGCCGGCGCAAACTCCTCCACTTTGAGTCGGAGCGTCGTTTGGATGACTTTTGGAGCTCCGACAGCGACTACTTTGCCGGAGATTTGATCTCCGGTAATCCTCATAGGTGGAGGACGAAGGATTCGTCAAACGGTTGACGAATACCTCTCCGGAGAAGCGTGTTTTTAAGGACTCATTTTGGATCCGAATTTTGATTCGGATCGTGATCTTCTCTCGATCACATCGTCTTCAACACAAGGCTAGTAACTCGTACGAAGACGAGGCTCGTGACTTTGTGAAGTCATCCCGAAGATACTTGGCGTGGATACAGATAGAGATGATTCTAGCGAGGATCGCTCTGGTTGATGTCTTTCCTGCTACACGTGATACGTCAGGTATACGTAGTATAAATTTCCTTTTATTGCAAAATTTAAAATTGTGGTTATGTCTACACATGTTGTATTATGCATGCGTGTGGTGTGTGTTGTAATAAATTAGATTCATTAATTTTATTTCTTCCGCTGTGCACATGTTTACGAAACATGTTCGAACACACACTCGCCGCGGTGTCGGAAACCCAACAGTGGTATCAGAGCCCAGGTTGTGTTTCGACATAATCGTAAAATTATTTTGCGATAGTCATAATGGTATTTATGGAAATTTTCTACTTTTGAAAAGTTAAAAGTATTTATGGAAATTTTTAATTTTTGAAAGCCTAGAAGTATTTATGGAAATCTTCTACTTTTGGAAAGTTAGAAGTATTTATGGAAATTGATATTTTCCATAAATAAAATATTTGATTAGATTTGGAAATTTGTTTCCTAATTTAATCATGATTTGATTTGGGAAATCAAATCTTAAAATATTTTATTTTCATAAGTAGTTTTGATGATTTAGAAAATTTGTTTCTTAAATTGACTTTCCTTAATCAACACTTTCCACAAATAAAATATGTGATTAGATTTGGAAATTTGTTTCCTAATTTAATCATGATTTGATTTGGAGAATCAAATCTCAAACATATTTTATTTCCATAAATAGTTATGACATATATGGAAATTTTATACATGTCATAATTGTATGTCATGTAATTGCATTAGATGCATATCATTATGTCATGCGTGTCATGACATGTAGATGTATGTCATGTATGTCATGTCATGTAGATAATAGTTATTTGCATGCAAAGAGGATGAGACATAAAAACCCTTACTCAATATTAAAACTTACACCTTCCATTAATATGGTTAGAACCAGAGTTCCATTTCTTGTTTGGGTTGTTGGACTCTCTCCAAGCCCGGCTCGAACCCGAACATGTTCAAACCATGGAATAGTTTAATACTAATATGGTAAGAGTCAGAGGTCAATCGTTAGCTTTGGTTGTTGGACTCTCTCCCAGCCGGGCTAATTGGTTGAATGCGCTCTAACCATATTAAAACTATTTCTCGATTAATGGGTTGGCTTTAACCTGGAGCATCGGCTTGTTGGACTCTCTCCAAGGTCGATGTGAAGGGAGGTGAAGTTGGGTGTTATGCATATGATGCATACTTGTTAATGAGTTAACAACCCGATGTATGTGTGAATATTCAATAAGTTGATAGCACATTGTGATAGTTGCATATATGTGATATGCAATCGGTATATTTGATACCTACCATCGTAGTTATGAATGGCTTGTTGGACTCTCTCCAAGGTTGTTCATATCTATGTTGGATATCAACTCATTCGGAGATGGACCTATGATCTCCCAAAGTGATTTTGGGATTTTTGAAATTCGAAAAATGAATGGGATTTATAAATGTATGTTGATGCATTTTAAAATCATTTTCTCATATATGCTCGTTTTGTATTTCTAGGTTAATTGATTGATCATAACGTCTTTGAATTTGCGCACTATTTTGAATTCAAACAAATTGACTGGGCCTAACTTTTTGGACTAGCTTAGAAACATGAGAATTGTTCTCAAGGTTGAAAAGCTTGTGAATGTCCTCGAAGCACCTCTTCCCACCCGTCCTAGTGACAATGCAACTCCGGACCAATTGTTGGCCTATCAGAAACTTGTGATTGATTCTGAAATGGCGAGTTGCATCATGCTAGACACAATGATACCTGAGCTGCGGAAGCAGCATGAGCATATGGATGCTCATACCATAATCTTTCATTTTTATGAGTTGTTTGATGAGCAAGTGAGATTTGAAAGGTTTGAAGTCTCCAAGCTCCTCTTCACCTCCGAGATGCAAGAAGGTTCATCTATGGTACTGCTTAACATGCTGAAGACTGTGGAGCCTTCTAAGAAGCATGAGCAGGGGACGGTGTTGTTAGTTGATTCCTCGAAGAAAGGTTCTAATAGGGAGTCAAGGGAATAGCAGAAGGGGAAGAAGAAAAAGACTAAAAAGGAAAAACCAACTCAAAAGGGCACTTGCCATCATTATGGCAAGGAGGGTCATTGGCGAAGAAATTACAAGATTTATCTTGAGTCCGTGAAGAAGAATAAGGCATCGGATGCCCCATCTTCTTCAGATATCTTCGTTATTGATTGTCATTCTATTTCCTCAAACACTTGGGTATTGGATACTGGGTGTGCCTCACATATATGTAGTGACATACATGGACTAAGGAATAGAAGAAGACTCGTCAAGGGAGAGTCAAATTTACGTGTTAAGAATGGAGCAAAGGTTGCTGCACTCGCCATCGGAACGTATTTGTTGAAACTCCCTGCAGGACTTGTCTTAGAATTGGACAATTGCTTTTATGTTCCTTCGTTGATAAAGAACATCATTTCTATTTCTTATTTAAATAGAAATGGGTACCATTTGACTTTTAGTAACAATTGTTGTTACATAACTTTGAATGGAGTTCTTTATGGGACTGGAACTTTAAGCAATGGTATTTATACGTTGGACGTATCCAGTGACGTTTTCAATATCGAAGCGAGCAACAAACGTGCTTGAAAGGATAATCAATTAGACTCTTACACGTGGCATTGTCGTCTTGGCCATGCAAGCAAGAAACGCATGTCTAAATTACACCGATGTGGAATTCTGGAATCGTTTGAATTGGATTCATACGATACATGCGAATCATGCTTAAAAGGCAAGATGACTAAGTTACCTTTTACATGAAAAGGTGAACGAGTGGGAGAGTTGCTAGGTATAATACATACTGATGTATGTGGACCTATGTCAACTCAAGCTTTAGGAGGCTATAGCTACTTCATTACCTTCACCGATGATCACTCACGGTTTGGGTATGTGTTCTTGATGAAACACAAGTCTGAAGCCTTTGAAAGGTTCAAAGAGTTCAGAAATGAAGTAGAGAAACAACATGACAAGAGTATTAAAATACTTCGATCGGATCGAGGTGGTGAATACTTAAGTCAAGAGTTTCTAGATTATCTAAGAGACAATGGTATATTGTCTCAATGGACTCCGCCATATACACCACAGTATAATGGTGTATCTGAGAGGCGTAACCGGACCTTGTTGGACATGGTCAGGTTAATGATGAATCATGCGAATCTTCCCAAGTCCTTTTAGGGCTATGCGCTTCAGACAGCTGTTTACTTGTTAAACAGAATGTCAACCAAGGTAGTCTCAACTACTCCATATGAGATATGGAATAGTAAGAAACCTCATGTATCTTACTTGAAGATATGGGGTCCCCGCTTATGCGGTTTTCGATCAGATCGTAAAAATTGGATGCTAAGTCTGATAAATGTCTATTTATTGGATACCCTAAGGAAACAAGGGGTTACCAATTCTATCATTATGTGGAACAAAAGGTGTTTGTTTCAAGGCATACTGTGTTTCTAGAGAAAGAGTTTCTCTTGCAAGAAAACAGTGGGAGTGTCGTCGAGCTTGAGGAGGCTCGAGAGACTCAAATAGACATTGATGAGATACCTGGTGAAGCACAATAGTCGATAACTCATAGTGATGAGCATTCTGCTGGACCTATTGAAACACCACATCTTTGTATATCTGGTAGAACACGTAATATTCCTGAGAGATATGGATTTCTCGTAAGTGAATCGAATGATGTGTTACTCATTGATGATGAGGAGCCTACCAGTTATGAAGAAGTTCTGACAAGTTCAGAAAGGGATAAGTGGCTTGAAGCCATAAAGTCGGAAATGGATTTCATGTATGAAAACCAAGTTTGAAACTTGGTTGACCCACCTGAAGGCATAAAACCTATAGGGTGCAAATGGATTTTCAAGAAGAAAACCGACATGGATGGTAATGTGATTACCTATAAGGCTAGATTGGTGGCGAAAGGATATCGTCAAAAGCAAGGTGTTGATTATGACGAAACCTATTCGCCTGTTGCTATGCTTAAATCCATTCGGATGCTCCTGGCCATAGCGGCTCATTATGATCGTGAGATATGGCAAATGGATGTGAAAACAGCTTTCCTTAATGGAAATCTGCTCGAGGATGTGTATATGATACAACCTGAGGGTTTCACATCGGTTGATAAAACCAAGGTGTGCAAATTGTGACGGTCCATATATGGATTGAAGCAAGCATCCAGGAGCTGGAATATCCGTTTTGATGAGACAATCAAAAAGTTTGATTTCTCATAAAATCCAGACGAACCTTGTGTGTATAAGAAGATTGGTGGGAGTGCAGTTGTGTTCCTAGTATTCTATGTCGATGACATATTACTTATAGGAAACGATGTTTCAGTCTTACAGCCAGTTAAGATTTGGTTGTCCAAGACATTCTCCATGAAAGACTTGGGAGAAGCAACCTACATCCTCGGGATTAAGATCTATAGAGATAGATCGAAACGGTTGTTTGGTCTTTCGCAGTCTACATATATAGACCGAGTGTTAAAGAGGTTTAGCATGTCGGAATCCAAGAAAGGTTTCCTACCCATCAGGCATGGGATACACCTTTCGAAGTCTATGTGTCCGTGCACAGAAGACGAGAAGATTTGCATGAGTAAGATTCTCTATGCATCCGCAATAGGATCTATCATGTATGTTATGTTATGTACGATGCCCGATGTATCGTATGCTCTGAGTGTCACGAGCAGATACCAGTCTGATCCAGGAATGGATCATTGGGCGGTTGTTAAGATAATCCTTAAGTACTTGAGAAGAACTAAGGATGTGTTCCTAATATATGGAGAAGGGGACATGGTGATACGCGGGTATACGGATGCCAGCTTCCAGATAGACAAGGATGATTTCATGTCTCATTCTGGGTATGTATTCACCTAGAATGGAGGCGCAATAAGTTGGAAAGGTTCCAAGCTTGACACTATAATGGATTCTGCCACTAAGGCAGAATACATTGCAGCTTTGGAAGCAGCAAAGGAAGCGATTTGGACCAAGAAGTTCATCTCTGAACTTGATGTGGTCTCATCAATGATCCAAACATGTGCTTCGCCGCTATCATTTGATCAGAGAGATCATTAGTAGGAAGGAAATACAAATCGAGAAAATCCCCACTGAAAGGAACTTAGCGGATCCTTTGACTAAGGTATTACCTCAAAGTAAGTTTGAGGGTCATGTTAGAGCCTATGGTATTGGATACCGTAGCGATTGACATTAGGCCAAGTGGGAGTTTGTTAGTAATATATAAGAGATGTCCTAAGACAATCGCCTTATGTTTAAACCATTTATGTGATAAATGAAGATTCACTATTTGAGTATACATGTTTTCATGTATTTGATTAGATCTTAAACTCATTTACTGAATGTCCTCGATACGATTCACAATATGAGAGAATTTGTGATTAGATCACAACTAGTGAGTATCTCTACATGTGTAATTGTGATGTATCAGAATTATCCCTAGTCGATGAATTGATGGATTTGGACACCATTAATTCTGTCGAGACTAGCACAAGATATACTCCTTGGTGTATCTAAGCAGCTGATTCTCACTAGCTGGAGACATTGTGATGTCCGGAGTTAATCATGGATGCTAGTTATGGTAACTAGTTCATTGAAGTGACCAGCCATAAGACTTCATATGGTTCTCTGCATATATAGATATGTCAATGAAGTTCTTACTGCAGCTTAAGTGCGATGTTCCTTTGACTTGCGGTATTCAAGTCATCTTGATCATGAAGACTTATGCTTTGATATCTTAAGCAAGCATCTCTGAGGAGATGTGGACCCGAGATAATTGGGTATAAGTCGAAGTGATCGAAGGTGTTTGAATAGCCTATAAAGGATTCACCACTCCTTGCGAGGAGATGTATACCCATGGCCTCTCGTCGGATTGTTACTAAAATTTTTGGCCAAAACATTACATGTTTAGAGTAAGGTACTCTTGGATACATGTGCAGTAACTAGAATCCGTAGGACGAGAAAATGATACTTGGGCTAGGTGTGACGTAGTCAACCTAGTGGGGACTGATACTATAGACCATGTCCTAAACCAAGTGGGTATAATATGAGTGAAGGGAATGGGGAACGATTCATTGTAGCTACTGAAGGGTTTCAAAAATAGTTCTGGATCAACCGTTGATCTTTTCGGTTAATTGGGGATCATGATGTACTACTAGGTGCCACTCATGATCGTTCTATAATTAATGGTTAATTATATACGGGCAACATAAACCGAGAACCTATTTGGTCACACACACAACGAGCGTAATCCGAAGGATTTAAAACAAGCTTGAGAATGAGATTCTTAGACCGAGAGAAACTAGGTTTGGTTGGACCAAACAAGGAGCGAGCATGAAATCGTTTCAGTCGCAATGGAAGCGTGTATGGGTCGTGTCTTATAAAGACATGATGGATGAACCAAATTGGTTTGGTTCTAATCCAATGGTGGAGAATAAACCAAAGGGGTTTGGTTTGTTTTAAACGAATGAACCAAAGTTATTTCGGTTCGTTTTAACTTAAAATAGACCAAATCGATTTGGTTTATTTTAACTTAAATTAATGGAGCGGGTTAATGGGCTTTTGGTTATGATCCGATAACCATTAGGAGAATTTACTCTCTATAAAATAGGGCTTAAGGGTTTTGTGAAAACCTAATCCAAGCAACCCATAGTTGCCGCCCACCCTCTGTAACGCCCGTAAAATTTCTAGAAATTTTACAAGAATTTTTGGCTTTACGATAACGGGCTTTATGTGGGCCTTTTCAAAAATAAAAGAAAATAAGCTAAAAAGGGATGCAAGGCCTAAGAATTGAACCTCAAACCTTTAGAGATAGCCAAGCCCTATAGATGCACCCACTAACCAGAAGCCCAATAGGATTTTATCATTAGAGGAATAGGGGAAATTATGGTTAAGTGTAAGGGAGATCAAGGGACTCTTCAAATGAATAAATAGGGGGAATGAAGGGGCATGAGTTACACAATTCATTTTCTCCTCTTCTCTTCTTCTTCCTCACCGAATTCTAGAGCTCCCTCTCCATTCTTGGCCGAAACTCATCCAAGCAAGAAGCAAGGGCTAGGTTTGGTTTTCCTTAGGACATCTTCCCACTAAAAGCAAAGAGAAAGATGTAAGTATCCCTCACCTGCATACGAGTAGCTTCGATTGATGTTTTGTAAAAGAAATCCATATGATATATTCGGCCACCCTTGGTTTTTATGTTTCAATGAAGTTTTATACAATGTTTTATATGCATATGAAGTTGTTAGTATGTTAATTGGACTAGGATTAAAAGACTAACCCTAAGAACCCCTTGAACCATTCGGCCACCTCTCTATTTTGATGACTCCATGAAGATTTAATCCATGTTTTATATGCATATGAAGTTGATAGTATGTTAATTGGATTAGGTTAAAAGACTAGTCCTAAAAAACCTACAAGGACCATTCGGCCACCCCTCTTGTATGGATGCTCCAATGAAGTTTTATTCCATGTTTATATGCATATGATGTTGTTAGTATGTTAATTGAATTAGGTTAAAAGACTAGCCCTAAAAACCTACATGGACCATTCGACCAACCATTGTCCTTTAACATGCTCTAGGTTAGGTTAACATGTGCTTTATGTTGGGTGAATTCATGTTGACTTGTGATATTAAATGATGCTAGATGAAGATAACATGGTTTAGGTTAGTGTTTACTTACTCTTGATGTTTATGCCTTATGTCATGCCCTATGTGTATGTGATATTTAAGATATGCTATGAAAGGAAATACGATATGATTATAAAATGAAAAATGATATGTTCATGAAATGAATATGATATGATTATGAAATAAAGTATGATGTGTTTATGAAATGAAATATGATATGTTCATGAAGTGAAACATGACATGTTATGAAATGAAGTATGATGTGTTTATGAAATGAAAGATGATATGTTTATGAAGTGAAATATGATATGTTATGAAATGAAGTATTCTATGTTTCCAAAATGAAATAAGCTATGTTATAATAAAAGCATATAAGTATTTTACCTTCTGCATGGCTTGTACCAAGACCTTAACAAGGTCTAAAGGGATGGGCTCCTAAGATGCCCTAGGTCGATGGAGTAAGACTCGGGCCTAGGATGGGCCTCTATGTATGATTGCCCCTAGGTCGACGGACTAAGATCGGGCCTAGTACGGGATGGGATCCAAGATGCCCTAGGTCGATGGAGTAAGACTCGGGCCTAGGATGGGCTTCTACGCTATGACGATTGCCCTAGGTCGACGGACTAAGATCGGGCCTAGTAACCTAGTAGGTTCGAAACTTGCTATCTTGGGTCTATTTAGGGATGCGCGCTATGATAATGAAGAAGTAGTACAATGTCGGGCCCAAATATGTTGAGATTATGTTTACGTACTTATAATATATGTTTTCAAAAACATCCTGCATAGGTTTACATGATTTGATTGCTATGTTCACATGTTATGTGATATGTCATATATATGTTGCATGTTATGTTTGATATGTCATGTTTATGCCTCTATGTTACATATGATGTATGTTATGTTTGATATGTTATATATATGTTGCATGTTATGTTTGATATGTCATGTTTATGCCTCTAGGTTACATATGATGTATGTTATGTTTGATGTGTTATATATATGTTGCATGTTATGTTTGAAATGTCATGTTTATGCCTCTATGTTTATATATGTTGTATGTTATATTGATTTGCTATGTTATATATATTGCATGTTATGTTTGATTAAGTCCTATATTTACATGATATGTTATAGATGATACATGTTATGCTGCTATGTTATAGATGATTCATGTTATGTTACTTATGTTACTTATGCTACATGTTAAGTTGCTTACGTCACGTATGTTACATGTTATGTTGCTTATATGTTATGAATGTTACATGCCATGATTAATGTCGATGTATGGTTTTTGTGAGTAGGACAGGATCTTACTAAGCCTATGTGCTTATAGTTTATCTTTCCCTCGTACTGCAGATAAGGGTAAGGGATGGATAAACTAAAGGGAGCAGCAGGATGGGCCAAATGTGTGTGGTAGTGGCATGGTGGAGAAGATCCGTTATGTCCTTATATATATGTTTCCCTATGATGATGACGGTTATGGATGTCCTTATTTATGTCTCCTTATGATGATGATGTTTATGAACTTTAACTAAGCACTAAGTATCTATATATGTTATGATGCATGCTCTATGTTAATAAGAAGAAGTAAGGAAGAAGTAAGAAGAAGTATCTATATATGTTATGATGCATGCTCTATGTTAAGAAGAAGAAGTATCTATATATGTCAATGCATGTTATGTTTTAAAAGAAAAAAAAATGTGTCTAAAGTCTTCTGCTGTAAGTAGTAAGAGGTGTATGTATGTACAGACGCATCACGCACCGCCCCTCCGAACTTCTGGTCGGAAAAGGGCGAGCGTGACAGGTTGGTATCAGAGCGGATCTGCCTTTCCACTACACACACATCAAGCTCCAAATCCTGCCGCTCCAAGTAAGAATTCTATGTTTACTCTAATTTTGTTAAATTTGTTCATGTATGATATGAAATGCCTTTAGCTTATTTTGTTCATGTATGATATGAAATGTCTTTAGCTAATTTTGTTCATGTATGATATAAAATGCCTTTAGCTTAAATTATGCATGAAAACATGAATGATAACTTTATGCTAGCTTTAGTTTAATTATGCGTAGATAAACGAACGAAAAACTTATACTAGCTTTACTTTAATATATGAAGATAAACATGTCTGGAAGACGCAGTAGTAGAGCTGATGAGATAGCACCCCCGTATGACCTTACACACGTAGTCACAGAACTCCAGCGACAAGTCACCGAACAACAACAAGTAATAAATACCCTAATGAATCAGCGAGGAAACCCCTCGCTTCACCAACGGGCCCCGATGGTTCGACAGAAGCTTACGATCCGATGGCGTAGACCCGGAAAATTTCTCTGGTACTGGTGAGCCATGGGATGCCCAGGCCTGGTTCAAGACGGTGGAAAGCATCGTGGAGCTCGGTGGCTCAATGCGAGAAGATTAAGTGTGCATCATTCTGCCTTTCGGGAGATGCTCGGATGTGGTGGGAACGGGTTAAAGCAAAGAGACAAGTAAATCAGATGAGATGGACAGATTTCGAGTACGAGTTTTTCAAGGAATTCTTCCACATGAGGGTAACCAACAAGAATTACGACGAGTTCACTGGGTTCCGACAAGGTGACCTATCAGTCAGCAAAGCCGTGAAGAGATTCAACCGACTCGCACGCCTATGCCCAGAGTTGTCGTCGACGGAAGAGAAAGGGTCGGACTCATCTTTGAAGATGCTCACCGAAATAGCTCTGAATGTGGCTGGCAGAGTTCATAGACCGCAGAGGAGCTGTTCAGTAGTGCCTTGATTACCGAGCATTGCCTGAACAACATTAATCAGCAAAAGAAAGCACTGAGTGAAGGCAGGGGTCAGGCCCAGTCAGGAGGTCAGAGGAACCAAAGTACTTGGAAAGGGAATCACACTAGCAAGAGAAGACAATGGGAGGATCCTAAAGGTGGTCCAGCAAACAAGCAGCCCAGGATCCCTCTGTGTGCTACCTGCGGAAAGATACATCCTGGAGTATGCTACCAAGGCACAAATAGATGCTACAATGTGGGCCAGACGGGACATAGAATCAGAGCGCCCTATCGAGTTGAGCACCTCCTCGTAGTATGCCCAACCCAGGAGTGCTCCTCCACAGTTACATCAGATGCAGGTTGCAATCGAAGGAACCTCGATCAGCCAAGGGAGACTAGAAGCCCCACCAGTTATGACAGATGCCAGGGTATTCTCTCTCACCCAAGAAGATGTGGCGAATGCCTCTAGCTTGTCACAGTCGATATTTATTTTACACATGCTACTGCATTATTTGATACTGGGACAACACATTCGTTTGTTTCTACACACTTTACTGGAAAGATAGACATACCACTACAAGCTCTAGATCGCCAGTTCTTAACCACTCTGCCCTCGGGAGAAGTAATGCCCTCCACTCATATGCTGCGAGCCGCACCCATCAGAATCACAGACATAGAACTCTATTGCGATCTGATAGTGCTCGACGTGCAGGATTATGATATTATACTGGGCATGGATTTCTTAAGCAAGTACGGTGCTTCAATCGAGTGTCGTAAAAGAAAAGTGGTCTTCCAGCCGGAGGCGGAACCTATGTTTGAATTTATTGGAGAGCCAAGGAGAAGAGTCAATAAGATTTTATCAGCCCTACAGGCACGCAAGATGTTGGACAGTGGATGCATTGGGTTTCTGGCACACATAGTTGATACAAGTCAAGCCGAGGATCAGAAGCTAGAAGATGTCAGAGTTGTATGCAACTACCCAGAGGTATTCCCAGATGAACTACCAGGGTTAGCCCCAGATAGAGAAGTTGAATTTGAGATCGAATTGATTCTTGGTACTAACCCGATCTCTAAAGCACCTTACCGTATGGCGCCGGCTGAATTGAAGGAACTTCAGGGACAGCTACAGGAGTTACTCGACAAGGGACTTATTCGCCCAAGTCTCTCTCCATGGGAAGCTCCAGTGTTGTTGGTGAAGAAGAAGGATGGGTCTATGCGAATGTGCATAGACTACCGGGCGCTGAATAATGTGACGATCAAGAACCGGCACCCTTTACCACGGATTGACGACCTGTTCGACCAACTAAAGGGTGCCACCGTCTTCTCTAAGATCAACCTGAGGTCCGGCTATCATCAAGTAAAAGTGAAATCAAATGATATATCAAAGACGGCCTTCCGGACAAGATACGGACATTACGAGTTCGTAGTTATGCCCTTCGGAGTGACGAATGTGTTGGATCGATATGAGCGCTAGAGGGGGGTGAATAGCGTTCGTAAAAACTTTTCTTTTTCGACGATTAAAACCAAGTACACAGCGGAAAACTAAAAGACAAACACAAGAAAGACACAAAGCTTTTTTACTTGGTTCACAACCCACCGGCTGCTAATCCAAGGCCCTGCGATCCTTGATCGCTTCCGAAGGGCAATCACTAAAAGTCTCTTCCTCGTTGGAGGTAAGAGACAAGACGATTACAATGATTATAAGGCCGGTAACAACCTTACCGATCCTTATACAAATTAAGTACAAAAAGATAATAATAATACCGACAATTAATTAGAAGATGGCGCACGGTCGGAGTAGCGTTGTAGAGAGCACGAGCACTTGGGAGATTCTTGAATTTGGGTGTGAGTCCTCCCCTCCTTTTATAGATTTGTGCCTTGGAATTTGTCCCGATCCAGATTCAAAACTCGTGGATCTTATCTTGAAGTGGCGGCTTATCTTATCCTGAGGTGGCGGCTTATCTTATCCTGAGGTGGTGGCATCAATCTCTATCTCTTTGACCTTGTGCACTGGTCGATTCCGACATCGATCGTGATCCTCTTAGCGATCCAGCGCCTTGATCGACTCGACATCTCGATTATCAGACTTGAGAATTCCTGCAATACAAGATTAGCACAATAGATGCATAATGCCATGCAGTGTGACAGTCCTTTGACTGTCCGATCTCGACTTCAGCATTCCTCCGGAAGCCTTAGTCGGATCGACGCCTAGGATTGTCCTCTAACCGAGGACGCGTCCTTACCACCGCTCCACACACGGAGCTTACCTTTGGTCCTCTTGACCTGTCGCTTAGCTTTCGGTCACCACTGAGGTTCCTCGACTCCCCGAGGTTCTCCTGGTGTCGCCCGACCACCACGGTTTCTCAACTTGAGATTCTCCGGATGTCGCTCGACCTTTGGCTTAGCTTAAACACTTCCTGCACACTTAGCATATCACATGAGATAACAAAATAGCTTAACTTTGAATCTTTGCCATTATCAAAATCAATGTTCGATTATCTAGTGCCCTTGCACCAACAAGCTCCCCCTTTTTGATCTATGGCAAACTAATTCAAAGTTAAGAGAAAATAAGCAGTAAGCATTGAACAATCATTTTTCAAAACCTCCCCCTTAAGGGTACCTCCCCCTTAACCCTAGGTGAGTTTTGAAAAATAATTACTTTTTGGGAAAGAAAAAGTAAGTAACCTCTTAACTTTATTCTCTCTCCCCCTTTGACATATATCAAAAATAACTTTATATTGGGTACATTGCCAAGAAATAGAATTTTTAAACATGCTAATCAAGTTGATTTAATATATTCAACTCCCTTTAATACTTAAGAGTTTAGGAGCTTAGGTTTCTAGATCCTGCACCAACAATGTTTATCCTAGGTTAGAATGTGACCCCCTAACCTTTAACATTGTTATAAAATTTTGAGAAATAATTAAAAAAAATATTTTAAAGGCTCATGTCTATTGGTTTTTATACCAAACTGGAGGTAGCTAGATACTAAGTTTGTCCAACTTAAGTCTTCTCTCCCCCTTGGCATATTATCAAAAGAAGGATTTAAATTTAGAAAGTATTGGTGATTTTTTAAAAAAATATTTTTTAACAACTTCTATGATGATTATCCAATTAGAACCTCCCCCTTAACCTAACATCCTTGTTAGCCACAAGGAAGGCATATCTAGAGGGTCTCCCCTTTTGTCTAACAAACTCTTAGGACATCCTTGTTGGCCACAAGGAAGGCTCACCTAAGTGTCCAGAGGGTCTAGGTATCTAAAGTTGACCTAAGGATTTAGACGTTCAGTATTGGTCAACTAACCATCATTTTAAGAAGCATAGTTGTTTTGAAAACTATGTATAACTACACACAATAATCATGGAAACCAATAAAAATAGTTTTAAGAATCTATTTATGTGTATATAAATTTTGAAATTGTTTTCAAAATCATTTTTAATTTGTTGTCCTTACCATCTCACCCATTCTACATGATCAACCAAGTTATTCTTATAGGTATTATGAGATGAATTTAATTTAATGCCTTAGAAATTAATTAATCTTGGGTTAGATTCGGATTTCACCTTTAGTTAGTTAAGTGAACATTTCAAAAGAGGGCTTCCAGGTCGTGGCGAGGCACAAGAGCCTTCTTTGATCGGAACAACGACCACTTCCTTAGACAAAGCCAACTTAGGAAATTACACACTTAATTCACTTAGGATTACGTCCTGGTCTAACTAATTTAGGATGTGGTGAGGTAGCTTCAGTTAGTTCCACTTAGTTAAATGCACCAAGCTAGATACTCCTTATCTAACTCGGATACACTTGACTTCGTTTCCTTAACATACTATCATCTCACCGCATCCTGATACTATGTTGTCAAGATTAATTAATTATTTCCTATCTAACCATTCTATGAGAGTGAATTTAAAACTAGTATGTATGACATGACAAAATAAGCATGATAATGATATGTATGCATGAGCAAGCTACATTCAATCAATTTAAAGAAATGGTTGTTTTCTTGGGTAGACTTTTATTTGTTCTATAGTTATAAGATACTTTATTATAATTAGGTTTACAAATTTTAGTGTCTTGATTTTTGGTTAGCTTAGACTTGTAACCCAAGTCTACATATTTATTAGTTGAATTTTTAAAAGTTGGAGGTTTAATTACTAGATTATTAATTTGTGTATAATCAAATGGTACTCTATTATAATTAATTTTATTGGTTTGATTATCTAATTTTGAATTTTTAATTAAGTTATATTGTGAATTATTTAAAATAGGATTATTAGAATTTTTTAAAATAATATTATTAGACTTTTTCAAGATAAGATTATTAGACTTTTTAAAAGTAGAATTATTAGAAATTTTTAAGATAAGATTATTAGACTTTTTAAAAATAGAATTATTAAAATTATTAGAATTTTTTAAGGTAGAATTATTAGAATTATTCAAGATAAGATTATTAGAATTTTTAAAAGTAGAATTATTATTAGAATTATTTAAGATAAGATTGTTAGAGTTTTAAAGGTAGAATTATTATTAGAATTATTTAATATAAGATTGTTAGAGTTTTTAAAGGTAGAATTATTATTAGAATTATTTAAGATAAAATTGTTAGAGTTTTTAAAGGTAGAATTATTATTAGAATTATTTAAGATAAAATTGTTAGAGTTTTTAAAGGTAGAATTATTATTAGAATTATTTAGATTATCTTTGGAATTTTTAAAGTTAATTTCGATTTTTTATGGTTGAATTTTCGCTTCCCTTTAATTATTGCACCAACATCCTAAAATTTTAAGAAGTTCCAAATTCTATATTGTATGGTTAAAAGTTTAACCTTGAAGCTTAACTTCTCCTCAATTCTTTAGTCTCCTTCCTTTAACACTCCTTTTAATTTTCACTGAGAAGTTTTTCTTTTATACTCTTATTCAAGCATGTAGAGAGTTAAGGGTAGTTAAAATATCTAGAAGTAAATATAAAAAACTTGAAATAGACTCATTTCAATAAAAATTCTAATAATCAGTCGGGTGAGTCATCAATCGAGTTCAATAGTTGATTGATAAACTATTAATGAAGGTTTATATATAGTAGTTAAGTGTCAAAATCAACTGGTAAATGCATCAGTCGAGTTCATTACTTGACTATCAAACTTTTTGTAATTGGTGCTTGAGTTTACGTTGGTTGTAATAGTCAAGTGAGATAGTTATTAGTCGATTGTCATGTCTAAATATTTATTTTATAGTTCAAAATTAAAAAAAAAATACTTAAAGCAATTTTATATTTTTTGAAAAATCATGAAAATTCATATTGACATTACTTATGTCATTGACTATTAGCAAAAAATATATTTCTGGAAAAAAAACCTATTATATTTAAAGAATGACACAAAGTTATAAACTATTGGAACATTTCTATCAGCAAATAAAGTTTATCCATATTTTTTAAAGTGATTTTAAAATATTTTTCAAAATACATTTTTCAATCATACTCTATGGGTCAAATGTAAGTGACTTGTATATTATCTTTTCCCGTGATTGGTCAATAGAAAGTCCATGTGATTTGCATATATTAAATGCATAGTTTTAAAAAGAAATTTATCATATTTAAATGATGCATGTATGTAATGACATAACACTGTCAAATCCATATATCAATTTAAAGAAATGATTATCTTGACAAGATCTAATAAATATATAATCATATATGGCATGATGTCATGACATGTATCATAACACTTAAAACATGGCAAGTATAAACAAAAATTGTCACGCCCCGAGGGAGTCCCCGCCAGATGAAAATCCGGCAGCATCTCCCCTGTACGGGTGACAATACCAATTTTTATACAAGGCCTACACGGCCACTATACATCGGTCAACACGACCGGAATCATACCACATCACACGCAGATAATAATAAGGCCTCAGGCCAACAAATCTAGGTAAACAAAAGTCTACTCTAACTAGACTTACCCCTTCTGCCATCTGGGCAGGAATACTCAACCGAAATCCAATCGAAATAAAAATCCGATCAAAGGTCCCTAAGGACATACCAAAACATCCACAGGTACAAATATCCAACTCCAGTCCTAAACATATATTCTAATCCAAATACCCAAAAACCGTAAACACAAATAACAAAATACACTTCCACGACGAGGGGGTTTGGCAGCTGGACTCTCCTGACAGCTCCATCCTGAAATAGATATAAATCAACGGGGTGAGTTCAAAGAACTCTGCGGGTATAGTAGATATGCAAAGTAAGATATAGCTAACAATAAAAATATCATGCCAGTACAGTCTCACATAAATAGGGTATGCAAGCAAGAAATACAAAATGACTGTACTTACCTGAATCTCCTACCCTGATATAGGAGCATGTGCCTGACTAGAAGTAATAAAGTCCTGTCCATATATAAACATGTATCCTGTATGCATGACAATCATATGCACATCCAAGGCATCAATACAAATGCAGCAAACACAATACAAATGCAATCCGTGCAAAAATGCATGCCGTGCAAATGACATGGTCACCCCTGACGCCAGTCAGCCGCCTCACACGCAATGGTGAAGCCGAGTGGGTAGGGCTATGACAACTGTGCACTCTGCCATCACTGCTCCTGAGTGACCGAGTGGACAGGATGCTGTCGGAGTACACCTATCCTCCTGCCCCAAACATAGTGGGGGAGCTAAGCTCTCATCTCCCGGTGTCATAGACCAGAGGAGGGATCCCTGCCCGCTACCACGCCTCGTCGCTACCCATGAGCGGACTCAATGAGTCGACTGAGCAGCAATGCACACACCTCCTAATGTACCACTAACCCATGAGTGGTAGTGTGCAGCCATGTAACTAGTCGGGCTCAACAATAATGGAACCCCGTCCAGCCAGCATGCAAACATGCAAGATGGTGCATGATACTAAAGCATGTAAATCCAACCACAAATATCTATCCGAATAATATGCAAAATCAATAAGTGCATATAACTGATCCAAGTAACCATGATCCAAATATAACAGGGAAGATATAAGCATATCCTATCACATGCATGTATCTAGTAGGCACCAAAAGCATACCAGGCATATAAACATGAAAAGTTATTGTAAGCTATCCTAACTAGCATATCAACTTGACTTAATCTAAAAGTTAAGTCAAAATACTTATATATATCCGCAAGAATAACCAAATCACACGTGAACTCCTCGTGATCAAACTCGCATACAAAGATAACTATAGTCAAGCACAAAATACTATTCACCGACAAATCGAATAAATAAATCGATTTCCTTTATATCCCAATTAAACCCAAATCTCATATCCTCCAAATATCATACAAATCAACCGATCAACACCCGAATCAATCCAAACCGACCAATCAAACTCACAGCCACACTAACTGTATTTACAGCCACATCGACACCCAATAAAACCTCACAATCCATTTATAGCCAACAACACTCGTTATAACCATACCTCCCTAAACGAAACCTCATAGCTTCAATTCTCCACACTGCCACAACCCCTGTAATTCACATAATCAAAATGGACCGAAAGAAAACAATGAAGTCAAGACATATACCAACAATAGGAGTTATGTCGGCGTCACCTCCTTTATCCCCTGTTCATCAGCAACCGACGCCACTATCACCGTCCCAAAATCACGATCAAGCTCAAATAGAAATCCACGGGCTAGGACTTTCAATCCCGCCCAAGGAACAAGGAATCGACTCTACCTTGCTCCGGCGACCACCGGCAGGGATCGCAGCCTCCGCCCCCAAATCGGCACATAACAGCGACTAGGCCAGCAGCAGGCGCGGGCAGGGAGAAAGGAAGAGGAGCGGCGACGGCGCTCTTTGGCAGAGGAGGCCGGCGCGGACGGCGACGCTGGTGGCCGAGGGATAGGCGACGGCGGAAGGACGCTGCGGCGACCGTCGCTCACGCTCGCGAGGCGCGACGGGCGAACGCCACGCCGCTGCCGCCGCGGTCTGTCGCCGACGCAGCGTGCGGCTCAGGCGAGCAGCAGAGGAGAGGGGCTTCCGTCGCCGCCGTCCGCCGCGAGGAGCAAACCGAGAGGAAGAGGGCAGCGGTGCTCGCGGGAGCGCGACGAGGGCTGCGGCTGTGGACGACGCGAATAAGGCCCCCTCGGCGGTTGCTGCAAACCCTCGGCGGCCGGAGCACCGGGAAGGCGATGATGTCCGCCGGCGCTTGCGGAGGAACGGTCAACGCAAGGACTCGGGCTCGGGGAAGAAGGGATCGTCGCGGAGAAGAGGGCTCGCGAGAGAAACTGCCGAAGGAAAGTGATGTCGCGGCGGGGCGGGGAAAAAAAATAAGGGAAATAGATAATTAGGTTTTCATCGTGTATTAAACCCCTTAAATAGACCCCACCAAAAGCCTATTTATTTTATCCCCGTAAAAGTCTCGTACGGAGTCCGTTTAAATCCAGAAAAATTCCTAAAATTCCCTAAAAATCCCGAAAATAATCCCTAGGATTATTTCCCCGAAATTTTGGCCATTAAATTTCATATTTTAAATTTCGGTATTTAACATTCTCCCCCACTAATAAAAATTTGGTCCCCAAATTTCCTACTCGTATATTAGTACGAGATGTCCCAACAACCATCTCGAGCATCTGGAGACAAGTCACACCTCAAGTGACTAAGTGGGGTTACTGATATCCCTTAACATCAAATCACACTTACTTCTAGCAAATTCTTCCAAGGTATGAATAGTATCTTCATATCGACCACTTATCATAAGTACCTATCTGTACCCGAGTGGAGCTCTATATCCGTGACCTGTTAAAGACTTTACCATAATCCTAAGGTAAATCCTGAATCGCTATCACATACGATACTCAAAGATCCTCCATGAACTGGAAATCGCCACAATATAACCTATCCAGCGATCCTATAACTCATCGTATGGATCTAGAGAAATGAGCGGACTTAGCTAATCATACTAAGTCCTTTCAATTCCAATTAATCTCCCAACACCGCCCATCATACTAGGCTCCCACTTTCCTCTTGGTACGTAACTCATCGATTATTTATATACCACCTTTACGGACTTCCAAATCAACTATATTCCGTATGTCGCTCCTCCACGGAGAACGCTTCAATACTTACTACTATTTTCCTGGATACAATCTTAAACATCGAACATATACAACCTATTGCAATCTTGAATACCTATCAAAATATCGTGACTAAGTCTCGTGGCTCTGAGTAATGCAAAAGGCACTACTTACTGCAACGACATGCTACCACGACCGGACTCATAGCCAATAAGATGTCGTGTAGCTATCTAGCCACCTACTACATACAAATTCCAATATCACTAATTCAACCTAGAGCAAAAGTACAACTCTATGGTAGATGCTCTCTATCATCACAACAGGAATCTATCTGTTGTTCCCGTATTAATAGTAACTCTTCCTAAATTCAAATGCAACTGCACAGTAGCTAGCTAAAACCTCATCAGCATATATGTTCCTTTACAAAACAACATAACAACTCCTGCTAGGTCCACGTCATATATATATATATGACAACCCATCTCGTAGTTCCTCATTTGACATAAACATGGGATACGTCTCGATCAACTAAATCAGAAACGCTCCATTCTCTGAAACATCGCATTCGCATATAAATTAACTTTCCTTTCACCAGAGAATGATCGCACAACACTGGTGAAAAAGTCAACCATCGTCTGAGCCCTGAAACTAGGTTCACAAGCTTCAGACTAAATAAATTCCATCACCCGTCAGCGGTGTAGTACCAATAGAGCATTCTATCTATATCTATGGTAATAATCAAATTAAACACAAAAAAAACCATCATCTACGGTGGCCGAGTGCTCAACTCCAACTGCCACCATCATAAATGATCCAATCGTGTCCAGAATACACGATTTCCTAAATCCACGACGACTAAGTCGTCATAAGTCAAACAAGATAAACAAACCTCGTACAATTCATACCAAGTATGAAATTGTCGTCGCAATACAACTGCATCCTCTTTACTCTAGGTTGATGATATAACAATCATCACAACGACCATGATAATTATATGACACCATGTCACTACAATATCAACCCATCAATCATAAATCAATCCTAGAGCATACACCGATGCCCTATAGTTGATCTAAATAGATCCTCTATCCACAATGAAGGATATTCATTTCCTTCCACAACTACCGCATTCTATCAGCGATAATCGTTGCATAACCTCCAAGGTCCATCTCTCTTTTAACAAAGAGTTAGGATCTTTCGAAGAAATTCGGGACAGATAAATGTCCGCTCAATACCTCCTATAATAAGGTAAAGAGCTTTCATCGCCTTAACCAAAGGTAGGCATACAAGCCTTATCCATAACCAAATCACTATTAGTAGGTGATACTCTCGAGGGTTTACTCCTTGACCTTCAAATGGGTGACTAGCCAAATCCCTAGCTTCCTAATTCGACATCACCGGCACCTCTAAAGAATCCGACTCAAATCATCATTAGATTCCTCGATCAATACGTTATCGACCTCGCCCCCCGACCATGAGTAGGGACAAGTTCACTAAGTCAATAGTTTTCCTAGCCACAAAAGTACCGGAACGACTAAAGACAATACTTTTCCTATAGCTCAGAGATATCCTTCAGCTCGCCTGGTCCCAAAACCTGAGAACTCCCAAAAATCCAAGGAAAAGAAAATCCTCGATACACCAAAACCAAACCAAAACCGCAAACCAATAAAATGGTCACGTCCTGGGGGCATATCCGTCATCCAAATGACAAGGGAGCCCTTAGTGACAATATCCGTAATCCATGGACCAAATCTAGTAAAACCTAAATAGTTATAGAAATATAAGTATTTCAATAACGCATGCATGCACGACTAAACATATATCAATCAAAGTAAAATAGTTTTATGACCCCAAATCCAATCGCGACTAAAATCCAAAGTGCATAAATAAAATGCAATACCAATAAAGTAAACAAAGCGGCATCTCGATGCAAAGGGGACAAGCACGGCAATGAACTCTCGAGCGACTCAAGGTAGGTCAACATGACACGCCCTCCATCGCTTAACCTAAAGGATAAATGAGGAGGGGATAAGTACAACCACTGTGGATGTATAGACAATAGTGCATAATCATAATGCACATAATGGAAGTCACAGGAACAAGCTAAAGTAACCCAACCTCGAGTACCAATATCAACCAGAACTATCCCGATCAAGATATATCAAATATACCCGCAACATACATAACCACTGCAACAAGCAATGCTCATCCGGATACCACGATAAAGTCTCGTGGCTCTCACACAAAAAGGAAACTATCTATGAGCTACCTCGAACGTAACCCATGGACCGACAATCAATAGCACGGTCTACGCGCAACTATATGCTACCACGAATGAGACTCGTGAATAGACAGGTTGTATATAAATATCTAATTATCGACTGCAGGCATTAGCATACTATCACCGATAGGTCGCGCGAGTTAAATCGATTATCCTAGGTTGTTAAACCTAGGGTTATCCAATATATCTAGCATAGAACATCTATCAAAATCGATAAGGATCATCGATCTACAATTAAGCCCATCGAGGCGATCAAGCGAGGTTTCAACACCTCTAATACCAAACGTTTACCAAAGTCGGTAAAGATCATCGACTAATAAATAAATTCCTCCAGATGGTTAGTCTAAGGCTCTAACCCTTCTCCTATAAACGGTTATCAAGGTCGATAAAAGTCATATGTCCACTAATAATCACGTCGAGACGATTAATCATAGGGTTCGCCCCAACTAACAGGAAATGCCTATCAAGGCCAATAAGGACCACAAGTCTACTATCAAGCCCTTCAAGAGGGTTAATCCCAAATTATATCGTCCTACCAGCTCAATCATGCATGCTACAACATGCTACCACGAACAGATCTCGTGGTTACTTAACCTGTAAAGTAGCTATCTAGCTACAGATGTCATACAAATCCGATTATCACCAACGAATAACGCAAGAATATATCTTGCAATAGGTCATCTCAACCATGCATGAGAGACCACATGTATACAAAGCACCTACCTATAGAGAGACTCTACTGCAGACTCTCTCTCTCAACCAAGAATGGGAGATATAGTAAGGATTAATCGCATCCTAATCATTCGACCTCCGATCACCATATCACAGAAACAGTAAATGGGTAATCACATACCAATATGCACATCCGGTTATTACGCCTAAGGTTCCAACACCTAGGGTTCCACTAATGTTGTTTCATTCCTGAGATCCGCTCCTACAGAATAACCTCATCTAAGTTATTCTACCTCTACCAGTCTTAATTATGGTATCCACCACAAAACACATAACCATATAAACATATAACAAGTCATTTAATAAACGCAAAGATAGTCCTACTAATGGGAATCAATGGTCAAATTAATTAGGTATTACTAAAGGGTCATGCCAGAACAAAGTCAAGGCAATATATAAATAAAGCATCAGATGCTTATATATACTCTAAACTACATAAGCTATGTAATCATGTCCTCATGCACTAGGATCTAGAAAGTCAGAACCTCTATGTATACCTTCTGCGAATTTATCCATCTTAGTCATATTATTCAAGTCTAATCCTAATACTAGTCCAATCCAAATACTAGTCCAAAAAGTAAGATGTAAACATCTACCAATCTAATCATTTATATCACAATGATAACTAACTACGTATAGCAGTAATAGCAGTTAATAACCATATGCTAACGATAAACCAGCAACCTAAAAATCTAATACCTAACAGATATCAAGGTAAAGCAATACTAGATAAAACATGATATCACCGCATAACCAAATATAACAAATATAAATATGTACAAAATCTAGAAAATTTTCTAGAATTTATTTAATTGTTAGTCAAATGCGAGATGTCCTGTCGCAAATCCCCATATTGACCTCGTCAATAATACCTCAATTTCAAACATAAAAATCGCTTCTGAACGTACAACTCGAAAATACCTGCTTAACCTACCAAACTTGGCGAAACTCCATAAACCCAAAGACCCTAAGGAACTCGGAAACCTACGCTCGATACAAATAAATTGTCACACGAGGAGTCCCCACGCATTTAAAAATCCGGCAAAGATCTCTCAGACGGGTGACAATACCAATTTTATACAAGGCCTACACGGCCACTATACATCGGTCAACACGACCGAAATCATACCACATCACACGCAGATAATAATAAGGCCTCAGGCCAACAAATCTAGGTAAACAAAAGTCTACTCTAACTAGACTTACCCCTTCTGCCATCTGGGCAGGAATACTCAATCGAAATCCAATCAAGAAATAAAAATCCGATCAAAGGTCCCTAAGGACATACCAAAACATCCACAGTACAAATATCCAACTCACCCTAAACATATATTCTAATCCAAATACCCAAAAACCGTAAACACAAATAACAAAATACACTTCGACGAGGGTTTGGCAAATGGACTCTCCGACAAGCTCCATCACGAAATAGATATAAATCAACGGTGAGTTCAAAGAACTCATGTATAGTAGATATGCAAAGTAAGATATAGCTAACAATAAAAATATCATGCCAAGATACCTCACATAAATAGGGTATGCAAGCAAGAAATACAAAATGATCAGATTTACTCAATCTCCTACCTACGATATAGGAGCATGTGCTCGACTAGAAGTAATAAAGTCTCGCCATATATAAACATGTATCTGTATGCAAGACAATCATATGCACATCCAAGGCATCAATACAAATGCAAAGAAACACAATACAAATGCAATCCGTGCAAAGTGCATGCCGTGCGCTAATGACATGGTCACCTCGACGCTCACCGCTTACACGCGATGGTGAAGCCGAGTGGGTAGGGCTATGACAACTGTGCACTCTGCCATCACTGCTCCTGAGTGACCGAGTGGACAGGATGCTGTCGGAGTACACCTATCCTCCTGCCCCAAACATAGTGGGGAGCTAAGCTCATCTCCTGTCATAGACCGGAGGAGGGATCCTCGCCGCTACCACGCTGCCTCGCGCTACCCATGAGCGGACCAATGAGTCGACAGAGCAATCGCACACACCTCCTAATGTACCACTAACCCATGGTAGTGGTGCGAGTGCAGCTATGTAACTAGTCATGCGGGCTCAACAATAATGGAACTCCACCAAAGATGCAAACATGCAAGATGGTGCATGATACTAAAGCATGTAAATCCAACCACAAATATCTATCCGAATAATATGCAAAATCAATAAGTGCATATAACTGATCCAAGTAACCATGATCCAAATATAACAGGGAAGATATAAGCATATCCTATCACATGCATGTATCTAGTAGGCACCAAAAGCATACTGCATATAAACATGAAAAGTTATTGTAAGCTATCCTAACTAGTATATCAACTTGACTTAATCTAAAAGTTAAGTCAAAATACCGCTGTATATATATCCGCAAGAATAACCAAATCGTCACGATCGGGAACTCGCCTCGTGATAAAACCTCTGCATACAAAGATAACTATAGTCAAGCACAAAATACAATTCACCGACAAATCAATAAATAAATCGATTTCCTTTATATCCCAATTAAACCCAAATCTCATATCCTCCAAATATCATACAAATCAACCGATCAACACCGAATCAATCCAAACCGACCAATCAAACTCATACCACACTAATCAGATGCATACCACATCGACACCCAATAAAACCTCACAATCCATTTATAGCCAACAACACTCGTTATAACCATACCTCCTAAACGAAACCTCATAGCTTCAATTCTCCACACCGCCACAACCCTCGTAATTCACATAATCAAAATGGACCGAAGAAAACAATGAAGTCAAGACATATACCAACAATAGGAGTTATGTCCGCCACCTCCTTTATCCTGCTCATCAAGAACCGACGCCACTATCACCGCCCAAAATCACTGATCAAGCTCAAATAGGAAATCCATGGCTAGGACTTTCAATCCCGTCCAAGGAACAAGGAATCTGACTCCTACCTTGCTCCGGCGACCACCGGCAGGGATCGCAGCCTCCGCCCCAACCGCACATAACAATGACTAGGCCAGCAGCAGCGCGGGCAGGAGAAAGGAAGAGGAGCGGACGACGCTCTTGGCAGAGAGGAGGTCGTGACGGCGACGCCGTGGCCGAGGATAGCGACGGCGAAGGAGCGCTGCGGCGGCGACTGCCGCCACGCCGCGAGGAGGCGCGACGGCGAACGCCACGCATGGCGGGCCCGTCGCCGACGCGTGCGGCTCAGCAGCAGAGGAGAGGGCTTCGCGCGCGCCGTCCGCCGCGAGGAGCAAACCGAGAGGAAGAGGGCAGCTCGCGGGAGCGCTGACGAGCGGGCCGTGGACGACGCGAATAAGGCCCCTCGGCGGTTCACTGCAAACCCTCGCGTGAGCACCGGGAAGGCGATGATGTCCGCCGGCGCTTGCGGAGGAACGGTCGACGCAAGGACTCGGGCTCGGGGAAGAAGGGATCGTCGCGGAGAAGAGGGCTCGCGAGAGAAACTGCCGAAGGAAAGTGATGTCGCGGCGGGGCGGGGAAAAAAAATAAGGGAAATAGATAATTAGGTTTTCATCGTGTATTAAACCCCTTAAATAGACCCCACCAAAAGCCTATTTATTTTATCCCCGTAAAAGTCTCGTACGGAGTCCGTTTAAATCCAGAAAAATTCCTAAAATTCCCTAAAAATCCCGAAAATAATCCCTAGGATTATTTCCCCGAAATTTTGGCCATTAAATTTCATATTTTAAATTTCGGTATTTAACAAAAATGGCATGGTAGAACAAAAATACCTCGATCTTCAATTTATGCGTCATCATTTAATATTATGTCAAATAAAAATTTTTGTTTGGACTAGTGTAATTGCTAAAGAGGGGTGAATAGCAATGTCTATTTCTCGTTCATTGATCATGTGCTCATCTACAACAAATTAGTACAAAGCAGAAATAAAATTATAAAATAAAACACAAGCACAAGAATACCTCGATTTTATGTGGTTTGAAACTTTAGTTCCTACTCCACGGACTAAAGTCCTAGCGATATCATCATTATTTTTCTCCTTGTTGAATACCATACTAACGCAGAGAAATTTCTTACAATAATTGTTCTTACAATAAACACAACAAATACAAAGAAAAAGATGAAAATGAATATAATGTAAATAAATATTTTACACAAAAATCTTTGCTTTGCTAGAATTATAGTTTCTTTGGATTGCTTTTTGAAGGTATGGAATGTAATAGCACTAGCCCACAAAACCCTCAAGAATCGACCTTGAAAATCTCCATAAAAATCCTATTTTATAGACTTTTGATCGTGGTTAAAATTTGCCTAACAATTGACTGATAGCACTATAACAATTGATTATTCCCCGTCAGTCAAATGTTGCTGCATTTTCTGATTGCTCAACGACTCCATTCAGCTCAACATCGGGGACAACAATCAATTGCACATATCATAACAGTCGAGTTTCTGAATCAATTGTAAAATCTTTATTTATTTCGCAGTGTCACCACTGAACAGATGCATTAGTCAATTATTAACACTTACTAGTTGATTGCTCACACCACAACCATACCTAACACCTCAAATTCGTGGTTATGAGTTCATCAATCGACTAGTAATCCTATAGTAGTTGACTGATACCTCTGTTCTAGCCTGCTAAAGTTAAACTCTCATTTTGTCTAGTATTCAATTGACCTCAATATACTAAGACTTTCTTTGCCTAGCATTTAGTCAATATTGATCTACTTACACTTCGCCATTGTTAAACATCCAATCTTCTTTGACCTATTTGAATTTTTCTTCTCATGCCTAACATTCGATCCTCCAAGATCTTTCAAGACTTCACTTCTCATATCTAATATTTGGTCTTCATGACCTATTAGGACTTCACCTATATACCTAACATCCAGTCCTCCATAAGTTGTTAGTACTTCAATCATTGTTAGGTGTCTAATCAACTATGACCTACTTGGACTTCGCTTTTTCCAATGCCCGATTGGACTTCTCTTCTACTAAGTGTCCAATCAACCATAACTCACTTAAGCTTTACCTTTGCCAACATTGCCAAGTGTACAATTAATAATGATCTACTTAGACTTCACCCTTGTCAACTCGTTGTTGGACTTCTAACTATCAAGTGTTTAGTCAACTTTGACCCATTTAAACTTCTCCATTGTCAAATATCCAATCAATATTAGCCTTCTTGATATCTCACTCAACCATACATCAAACATAATGATCAAATACTGAAACTCAATTTAAGTTTAGTTAACCTTGATCAGAATTCAATTACAACAACATAAAGGACCAACCTCAAGGCTGAGTGACTAAGAAAGTATCATTGGCATTCCATCGAGTCCCATGGTCTCAACATCCCAAGGTACGACCAAACCTAAATAATCACATAATATATTTTGGATGCAAAGAAAATAGACACTAAAAGAGCAAATGCCCTCAAATAAAGGAAGCCACTCCATGCAAAAACCACATAGATGCTACATGTGTCACAAGAAAAATCATTATTATACCAAGTGTCCACAAAAAAGGAAAGAAAAAAAACCAAGAAGGAAGCTCAAATCAAGGGAACTTCCAAAGATAAGGAAGGCATAAGGTAATAATTTTGAAGCCCAATTTTGAATTACAAAATACCTCTTTTCATTAAACCAAAAAAATTGAATAAACATATGGTTAATTCTATTTGCATGCAAGATAGGCATGTACGCCTTAGAATTAGGGATTTAGAGTTAGAAAATCAAGATTTGAGATTAAAATTCGATGACATGAAAGAGACCCTAGAAAAATTCACAATTAGTTTTTAAAATTTAGAGTTGATTTTGAAAGTCAATGGGTCACTTATGACAAAACCAAATGGGTTACAAACCAATGTTTAAGGAAAACATTCATCCTACAAAAAGATTCATTTTAAATTCAATACAAAATCATATAAACTATTTAAAACTAGATGTGTTAGTGAGGTATCTATTTAAGTTATTCCTAGTGAATGACCATTGGGAATAGATGATCAGGTAGCTAGAGGAGGATGGATAATAATTGTTCCTTCAAATACAAATTTATAAATGTCCTAACAAGGCCACACAAAGAGGTAGTGCAATAGAAATAAACGTAAAAAAAAAAAAAAATGCATAGCACAATCGCTAACAATTTGCATACCATGGCCTATGACTCGTGACTTACTCCCAAAATCTACTATCTTTTTCCTTTGTGGATAACCTTTGTAAGTGAAGAAAAATTTTACAACATGAACTATAATTGAGAGCTTGAGAGGAAGTCTAAAGGATTACAAGAGAAAGGTTAATATGATTCTACAAGCATTATTTGTGGCCTTCAAACTTTCACCTTTCTCCCTTTAATATAGCCTCCAAACCCTTTAAACTTCACTTGCTATTTTGATGATCTATTGTTGATCAGTTGACTAGTATCCTAATTGTTTCAACCTAATTCTATCAATGACTACTTGAGTCGATTAGATTCAATCATTAGCCAACTACTTCATTATAACCCTTGGGTCATTCAACTCTTGCAATGCAACTATGACATCAAGGATTTTTTTTTTTCAGCTTTTTTGTTGTAGCATCAATCGATTGACCATAGATTAGTCAATTGCCAATCAATTCAACCACATACAAAAATATTCTATTCATTTGTTGATCAATTTGAGTCAACTATGGAGTCAACTTAGTTCACTAGTCATTTGAAACCCCAACTACGATCATCCTAATAGTTGGGTCTTACCTAAATTGAGATCTACCTTCTCCCAAGGATGCATATCTCTTAACTTTCATAACTCACATACCAGAACTTGCATTTTATAGCTTGATTTTACTACCAAAGTTGTTTCCCATCAGGTTATTCTTCCTTTAAATGCATCGAGCCCTCAGCTCGCTGCATGCTACAGCTTTTATATTTCACCTACATAATTCACCTTCTTCCATCTATCGTTAATGTTGCACCTTGATGTTCTTCATCTTATGGTCTCTTAGATGTCTAATATTATCTTTCTTCTATCTTTATTCAACCTCAACCATTGAGGCAACTAATTTGATCATGTCAAGTTCTGCTCCAAGAGCTGCTCTAATTGTCTAACATCACCTCAATAGTGTTGAAGCAATTTTAACTAATTTATAGCAATTTTGATCAAATTTGTGCAATTTTAATCAAGTTGATAAAGAATATTTTGATTTAATATTGCTCAATATGTAGTAGTTTTAACTAAATTGGAGCAATTTACGGAAACTAAGGGGAACCTTTTGATTTTTTTTTTTTAAATTGACATTTGTCTTTTTCTTATATATTTCTTTTGAATCCATGAATTTCATTAAAGCAAGTCAAATAAAAGTTACAACTCAAAGTGACACCGACTTATTTTGAATCTTACCAAAAGATTCGAGTTTAACTTAATAACAAATCTACAATTACAAATACTTCCTGCAACTTCTATTGCATCATGTTCTGCAACTTCTGTTGCGACCCAGACTCACTCTTGTCGCCAACTTATGTCATGTTTTGGATCTCCTTTCAAGAAATTCCAAATTACTCTACAGATCAGTCAGTCTTCAATAAAAAATGAGCAGGTTCGGATTTTGCTGTGCATCCATATCGGAAGGAATTGTATTTCCTGTGGACTCCAGTCAGCCTCCCAGTTCCTGCATTCTGGTGGAAGTCTACCATGAACCTAGAACACTCACTGGTATGCAAACAACAAGCATGTGTTAGCATAATGAGGAATTCTTACCGATAGTACAATAAAATCATGAATTGAAGATGAACTGAACACTCACAGAAGTTGGTCCTCTGAATAGGTAGTGTGCATCTCACTAGTTCTATTCCAGCATTTGTATCCTCGGAGAGTACACTGCGCAGTGTATATTGCGGCAGCAGCCAGCAAGGATGGCTGGAACTTGAGCATTTTGCACTCAACCAGGCAAAGCTCTATGATGAAAAATGAAAGCAGCTCAAGCTGGTTTTGAAAACATGCCAAGTGATGGCGCCATGAGAACAACGGCTGTCGTTTGCAAATACAGTACAAGTTGTTGATTTACCCAACGGGAAGAAGTGTTACCTTCTTGTCAGACTCAGCTGCCTTGAGAAATCTTCTCATAAAAACGTAAGGTGTTGGCACAGACATGTTGAATTGCAAGGTATTCAGGATCAGTATTTCCTGTTCACAGAGATAATTAAAGCTGCATTTAGATAACTCAGAGAAAATGCAATTAGAAGTTTTGATTATCCAAAAAAATTCTAAAAGGCAAGGAGTACATTACCATTTCTAGGATTTCTTCCCTTGTGTAAGCTCGATCAGAGATGAGCACTAAATCCTGTACCACAGGAACAGAAACTTCTTCATATTTGCAAGCAAGAAGCATGGCTGTCACGCCAACCAACTGAAGCTTCTTTCTGACAACAGTCTGCCTTGCCAAGAATCTATCTATGATGTTCACAGTCAGAAAAAGTGTCTCGTCCATTAGTTCAAATTTGTAATGAACCTGTAGAGAAAGATTGAAAGACAAATAAGATTACCAAAACAATTGGAGACTGGCCTAAATGGTCATAGAAAAGTATATCTAGTGAATCTTTGATACCTCTATTAGCCAGTCAACCAAAATGGCTCTCATTTTTTCATTGATGTCAAACTGTCGAGACATGTAATCTGGGCTAACACAACTTGTAACCTGGACAATTGTTAACGAAGGCATGTAAACAAAGACTACTAAGTGCGCCAAATGTTCCTAAAATTTATAAGTAATTTTTCAGGCAACAAACTTTGCTGAGGCCAGTTTAATATATAATGCCAAATCTTCCTATATATATATATTTGGAACGCAGCTATGGACTCGTACAAATTCTGGAAAGAAGCAGGATGTGGAAGGAATAGTATGACACTTCTTGTATGATTGCGGATAGAACATTACCTCAGTTTTTCTGTAAAAGGTGTATATATCTTCAACGTACTCAACGACCGCAAGTGGATTATTTGAATCACAGTTATCGATATCTAGAAAAGAATCTAGGATGCGATCTTCCATTTCAACATCCTTGAGGCCAGATTGATCCTATAAAAGGCAATTTATACACGAAAAGAAAAGTTTCGTTCGGTAATAGTATGACACTTCTGCTCAAAACAAAAAAGAAAATAAGAAAACACTGAAGGAAAATTCAGAACAAACCATTTCTTGCATCTCATGGACCATGCTGCCATCCTCTTCTATCTCAGTACAAATATTCAAACAATTTGAACTGGTTAGTAATGATACAGTTATTTTCTCCTGGTTCTCTTTCCCAATTCGCTCATTCTGTTAATTAGATCCACTTATGAAATTGAGCTCTTCATTGAGAAAAATAGGCCTTGGATATTTGCAAAAAGTTTTAGCAGTTGGTAGGTAATTGTATGAAGATTTACCTGGTGAGAAGTCTTCTGTTTACTTGCCAATGTCGCTGCAAATTTCCTGACAACAATCCATCCAATTAAAACTACATAATATACAATTAAAAAAAATGGAAGCTAAACAATTATTCAAATCAACCTTGTCACTGGCCGTCGAGCTACATAAGTTGTATTATGCTCCTGCAAACCAATCTTGCTGTTACAGGAAAAGGGAGGAATACCAATCAGATTTGTAGGAGAAAACAATTTAATAAAAGAAATTCGTTTCCCTTTTTATTCATACATACTTCTTGCTGATCTCACAAGCATATGGTGGTTCACCCACAAGATTCCTTATATCCCTGAGTGCTCTTCGATTGCCCACATCTACAAAGTCAAAAAGAAAAGAAATTTAGTCTTCTTCAGCTAAGCCACTAAAATTCCAAGATCCATTTCTGGATACAGTAGACCGAAAGAAACAAAATTTCTCGAAGAATTTCCCTCTCAAGTAACAGAAGAGCGGAAGAACCTTGCACAACTGCAGGTTTCGCCACGCCTCGCCTGATCTCACCAGCTCCTTCCATTTCCGCTTGAAATCTCGAAGTCTCAAAGATTGATCGAGCTACCGGAAACCACCGCAAAGATGAGGGATCGATTGGCGAAGAGGATCGGATAAACAAGACCTAAAGCACCAAATGGACGGAGGCGACGTCGGTACTCGGATCGATCTCCCACAGTTGGAAGAAGTCCTCGCAAGCCTCAGCTGGCTTGGTAGGTGAGCGAGGGCATGAATCGAGTCTCCACTGCTTCAACACTCTTTCTCTATCTGCGTCAAAGTGGCGAGGGCAGATAAAGAGGGGCGAAAGGGGAAAAAGTAGAAGGGAGAAAGAAACGGGAGGGTGAGCGGATGCTTTGCTTGCCTGCCATACTGCCATGGCGGATGGAGCCAACGGCTAGTCGATCTTGGCCGTCGATCTCCTTTGGACGACGTAGACCGTTGCCAAGGGCACCAACGGATACCTTGCTTTTCAAATTTTCACGAAGGGTCAAGAGCAATGCATGTGTAGAGAAAAAGCTAGGCATTATTAAGTCTTTTATCTAATTAATACTCTTTCCCTTTTATTTCTCTTTTGTCTATTTTTGCAATACCATAATTTTAGTTTACATAAAATTTAATTTCCTTTGACAAAATACTCATCTACTATAATCGAATTTAGATTTATATCAACTCTATATGTGTTAATGACGAATTTAATTTTTTTTTTATCAGACACATACTCACCCACCTCAATAAACTTATACTTCTCATCTCAATCTAGCATGTGTTTATGACTCGTAGTCTTGTGCTTATATCCCTTTTGGCCCAAAATAAATGATACATTACTAAAAAAATTTATTAAAAAAATTTGAAACTTAAAGTAAAATTTTAAATTTTAATGTATTTATATTTGGCACGACATACATAAATATTTACATAGAATATAAGCGATGCAATGGGAGTGTTTTTGAGACGGATAAAAGTGTTAGGTGGATAATTAATGAATATAAGTTTTTTAAAAATAATAATAATAGAATTTATCTAGAAGTGTTTTAGTCCTTTTAGGGGTATTTAATAATAATAATAATAATAATAATAATAATAATAATAATAATAATAATGTAGGGTGTGTTTGATAGGTCTTTAATTCAAAGTTAAGAATTAATTAATTAAATGATGCGTCGGCGTGACACAATGGCAATCGCCCCATTCATCGGGCTGGGCTTCCAATCTTAATAATTAACTAATTAATTTAAATTAAGGTCGATCCTTCATCTAAATTTACATCTGCATTTCAAATTTTTCTGATACTGTAAATGCAAGTGACTCTCATCTTCCCCACGGGCCCTCCTTTTCCAACACTGCAGTGGCAGTGGCAGTGGCAGCAGCGGCAGCGGCAGCGCAGCCTTCTTCATCCCCAACGGAACATCGAGAAGCAAGCCCCATAGACCGGCCGACAACCACCTAATTCTTTTGAGGTACACGATCGACCGTCGCCGCATATATATATAGCCTATAGGCCCGACCAGGCAACCACTGGAGAAGCACCTCCAAAATCTCTTTCACTAGCCATCGCTATATACTGGCGCTAGCTGAAGTGCCGATTCTTAGCGCATGCAGCCTGCGTGCGGCGACTATCCCGTCACCGGCCAGACGCTAGCGCCACTTCTTCTCGTGGTTGGAGGTCACCTCCTTGCGTCTGTTTTCCTCATCGATGTTTACCGTACGTGCCCTTGCATCGTGCCTCCATCCTTCGGTAGCTGTAACCATCGCCAAAGTGGCATCCTCTTCTTACCCCATCCATGAGTTTCAGAAAATAAGAAAAAAAATAAAACAGAGAGAAGAAAACTCAGGAGAAAGAAAATTACAAGGGGAAAAAAAATAAAAAGACATCGCTTATTATAATTTTCTTTTTTTTAAATAAAATAAAATTAAAATATCACTTCATTAATTATATATTTCATTCTAAAAATACCTCAATTCTATCACCGCTCCTTATTCCATTTTGATCCGACCTCCAATGAAGTTCGATCCAGACTCATAATTGAATCAACTAGTTAATTATCCATTGATCCAATTAAATGGGTCAGAATCATAATTGGACCATTCGATGACAAATCGATTATGATTTTATATTGGTCCCATATATTGAATTGACGGTTTGAATCATCAATTTAATTGTTAATTCTTTTTTAAAAATTGGAATCCCATGTTCTAATGATTAGAGCTGACGATTTTAATCGTTGGAATGGACAGTTCCACCCATTGGGACCATCGATTCCAATGGCTAAAATCAATAATTTTATTTTTTAATGATGAAGATTATTTTATCATTTTTTATCAATGACTGATTTAGTGACAACTATAATCCAAACTCTATATATAGAATGTTTATTTCATCATTTTTATATATCTTCTTTATTATTCTCTTTAAATTCTGAAATCTCAAATGTTTTTGACTTCGATTCTTCGATTCTAATGGAAAAAGAGTTCAATCTCATTCTCAAAAGGATAAGAAAATAACTATTCTGAATATCAATCCTGAGGACATTTAATTTAGATCAGAGTAACATCCGACAACAGATACACAAAGAAGTATAAAAAATTTCAAGGTTCAAAAAACTATAGCTCTAAAATTGTCTATTTTATTAAACATTTTAATAAAGAAAAATAAGTGCAAAATATAAAGATTATAATGTCTCTTATAAATTACAATAAGATGATAATTATAGGTCATTAAAGTGATATATTGAAATAAAGTATCCGACGAAATTTGAAATTGAACGTTTTCAAACGCAACTCTTCAAATTTTCATCAATATTCTGAGATTAAATTAAGAGAACTGTTAACTAGATTTATTTTTGTAGAATTTTTTTCTTTTGATTTTGGATCTAAATGCAAGATTTTTGTCAAAAAAAAATCTTTTAATTCATCTACTAAAAGTATTTCATTGGTGCAAAAGGCGATTCATTCGCCTTTGGGGCGCTAGCTAATTCCACAATCAATACGAAAGAGATAAATTATGGAAAGCATATTGCCCAACCCAAGGCTAGCATGGTAGGAGAGTAAGCATCCCAAAAAAGCTTGTAGCCCCTCGAAGATTGACCCTTACTCATTAGTACAACTTTGTTGTCGCGCTGGCCACGAAGTCCTCCTATGGAAACTGCTAAAAGTACTTCACGAACTATATTTACTCGCACAATTAAAAACTTAATAAGACAAAGAAAAATATATTAATTGAAAAATCTAATAAATTAAATAATAAAAATATGTTTATGTTCTCATATTTGAAATTATCATTGACAAACTATTCGTATATAAATATATGACTTGTCATTAAATCGATAATTTTTGGACAATTCAAAAATATTTATTAACATATCAAATTTTTAACGAACCATATATTGCTCACAATATTTCTCAATTATTATGTTTAATTTTAGAAAAATATAGACTAACTAATAAAATATTTCAATTCCATTTGACGATGTTAATTCTAATACTATAAGTATTAATGAATTTAAATTTATTTATCAATCCATTATATACCTTAAGAGAATACATATGCAATTTAAATAAGTATAAATCTTGTTTTATTTTTTCAAACATATATTTTTAAATTTTTAAATAAATAATAATAATTTTAAACCATACCGAATCATGTACTATAATCATCTTAAATAATTAAAATTAATGATCGATCTTTCACGAGCCATCAATTCTGAATTGTCAATTTCGAACCGTCAATTATATTCTAAATCGTAATCGGGTCTAATTCCATTGCTCTTATAAACCAACCCTAATTGCTACATACATACTAAATTGACTTAATTTTTTTTATTCTAAATGGATGAAAAATATTATAAATAGAATGTTATTATATCAAATTACTCTATCAAATAAATCAAAATTATTCAAATCTAATTAAAATTATTCTAATTTGATCAAAATAATTACTTTCGTGTTAATTCACACCCGGATGACCCCCGGCCCCACAACGAAAAGAGAAGATTAATCACAGTCGATCTTTGGTCATGCGAACGCTTGGCACAATGGAGGACATAAACCCCGAAAAAGAAATTATAAGTAAAAAATAATTAATTTCACGCCTACTTATAGTAATTATCATGGTAAACAAATTATAGTAATTAGGAATATGATAAAATTGCTCTAAGTAAAAAATTTATAACAAAAGGACACTTTTATATCAAAATACACTTCAACAATTTTGTTAAAATTATTTAAACTTAATTAAAATCATTTGATTTAATATTATTATAACAACTATGGCCATAATTTGTACCTAAAACCAAAGAAACAAAACTCTCTAATGTGTTCCTAAAACGATAAAAAAAAAGGTCGAAGTTATAAACCAAAATGATAAGATGAAGGTTATGGAGGACTTGCTGACTTGTTAGCTTAGTTCATTAGACAAAATACATGTACAAAATCAACCAGATCACTAGCCATGGTTTAAGCGTTACACAAGGGGGTTAGCTCATCTTTATAGATTTTTGTTGACTGGTTAGTGCACTAATTAATCTGTACAACCAAATTTAGCAGTTACAACAGAATGCAGTGAGTCATAATGCTTCACTACCCTCGTATATCTTTGTAGCAACTACAACAATAAATCTTTTGGGTGTCATTTGAAGAATTAATACGTACCCTCAGAGCTGCAAGGCTAAATCCGGATGTTGTGAATCAACTACTACAACTGAAGCTGGTGATCCAGGCGGTTGGAATCCAACATTGAGATCAGGGGGGGAAGAATCTAACGTGGGCTGCACCGTCTCACCCTGCAGGGCACACTTTGAACCTTTGCACGGATCTGGCAAGGAGCTGCTAGAATTTGTCTTGATTGAATCATCCATTGATGGTTGCTTTCCTGCGCTTGTGTGTGTGTAGTTGTTGCTGCAGGACTTTGGAAGCATGTCAAAAACTTGAGCATGAGCCACATTTGCATTCTTTACAAGTGCACCTGAGCCAAAGTGACCAGACAGAATACCTGATGGTCTTACCATCTTACCAAATTCAGAAACCGTACTAACATCCCACGCAGAATTTAACCCATTGATGATGGGTTGCATTCCTGGGTTTTGATTTTGCCGAAGAGGAACCTTTGACTGAATTGTCTTAGTGCTGCAATAGTTCACCAAAGAACTAGAGCCATTTGGGCCTCTGACAGGCAATGGATCTTCTGAAGAACAAGAGGTAGCACTAGGAGCAACAGAGGATGCAGGATGGATCGATCTGTTGATATGTCCTTCCTCACGGACTGAATCATGTCGAGGTATTTCCTGTCTCACATGGTATTTGTCAATTGTAGATGTATTGCCAGACTCTCCAGGATCTTCTATGGGGTTGTAAGATGAAACCACTATAGGTGATTTAGGGTTATGTGTAGATCCATTTTCTACAACCCAGCCAGGACCAAACTTAGTTCCAGGAGGCAATGCCATTTGAATCCTTTTGGCTGCTAGGACCCAGCCAATTGGACCAAGCTTTGCAGCAAAACGAGCCAAGCTTCTTGCATATGCGAATTCCAAATGAAGACCAACCTGATCGGACAACGTAAAGAAGAGCAGCCATAAGAAACCTAATATTGTAATGTCAGACAATTTGGAAAATCTGTCTCCAAAAGAAATTGTATAGATAGTATATTTTCATGAGATTGTAAAAGAAAAAACCTCATGAAAAGTGATAAAGGATATAAAACTTTTCAATTGTTAGGAAACTAAAACTAACACATTTACTATGAGACATGAACCATTGGTCCAAAATATTGGTGGAAATCTATCGTAGACTCATTTAGGAAAACCCCCTCGATTATTCAACACAAAATGTGGGATTTGTTGGGTTTGTCAGTTCTCCACACAGGCAGACATCCAATTATTCAATTCGGACTCAATAATAAATATGAATGACGAACAAAACTTAATGACAATTAGCAACAAGCTCAAAGTCAAGTTAATGGTAGTGGTAATCTAGATTCTAAAAGACTCATTAAGGTTCATAAATCCTCTCATTAGCCCATGGCTTTCGAGTTAAGATGCCACACCAATTATGGCTAATTAAACATATTTTTCTTTTGAACCTGACAAGACATAATTTGAAATGAGGCACAACCTACATAAAGTTATTGGTTAGCTCACACTAAAATACAGCAGTTCATACTAACCTAGGTCACAGCTTAACTAATAGGGTAATTAATGAAAAGTAACAAGTAATCTTTTAAATAAAATAATTAATAATACTTACTGGTGCAAGTTGCTTCCGAACCCCATCAAAGGTAGTAAAGATTGGAGATTCATGTATACAGCTAGCAATAGAAGACTGCTTATAAGTATCACGACGGTTCTCCTCAAAGATAGTCAGTTTCTTCCCAAATCTCGAAACTCCTCTTAGTGCAGATCCTAAAAGAAGATGCAAATGCCAACAGGAGACTATTTAAATTAATCATTTTAGGAAAGATTAAAACAATAACTTCACTGTAATAGAATAAAAATTGAGTTATGAATACTTCTTCGACAACCTAAGGATTCATCCTCTCTATTTGCATTTTGCTGAGGAATCCATCCAAATGTACTAGAACCAAGAAGACCATATAAAGCCCTGAAGGGTGTATTTCCTATGCCAGGGGTGTCGCATAAGACACCATTTCTCGAAAAGTCTTTTGCTAGATTAGGTAGCTTAGTACCATCCCCAGCATTTGCAACTGTTGCATCAGATGACAAGCCTCGCACAGCACGATCAGCAGGAGGTTGTCCAACCTTTTTGTTTTTGCTTGGTGGTCTGCCTCTCCTTATGACTGTCTTTACTTCAGGTTCATTATCATCATTTTCATGCCTTAAGTTCTCAAAATTCTTTTTAGCAAGCTCTTGAATCACTCTTGCCTGCAAATATCAATCACTTTATTTAATAACTACTGGCATCTCATGGATTTCATTAGAACTGAATGAAAATAAAATTGCGTTTTTACCTGTCTAAAATAGATAGTGTCTGGTGCATTATAGCGCATGGCATTTGAGCTAATTAAGTAAACATCATTCTGAAAATATACATGAAAAGATGGACATCATTCACTCTTAAGGGTATGATAGTGTAAATTTGAAGCTAAAACTAGAAATGACATTGTCTACAAGCAAACTCAAAAAATTCATCTATTAATCACACATACGGATGGCTATAAGAAAATTCACAAGTCAATTAATTCAGAGTTTGTAAAGTATGCATGCCCCAGCACCCAAAAAAAAACATATCCTCCAAATTTCACAGTAAATCCACTTCCAAATAAAATCATGTATCAAATTGGTAGAGCTTTCTAGAGTGAGACACCAGAGTTGCCACTTTATCCATATCTAGGTAAGCATCTATAGAAGTCCTATAAAAATGGCAAAAGGCTTAACACCACAGAAATGAAAGATACTTAAATCACATTTCTCCTAAAGGCTAACCCTATATGGCTAGTTCCATGTCCACAGGTAGATGTATAGACCCTTATCTATCAGTCGAGAGTTCTATTGACAAAGGCATCAGAGGGGGTCGCTCCACCATATAAGGCCACCAAGTTCAAAATCAAATTTAAACAATAAGAAAATAGATGCAAAGTCTGCCACTACAGACTAGACAGTTGTTAATTTAATATTCCAATTAACACAAGTCCTAATGTACCTAACATCAATTATTCCATTTATTTCACTAATAACAGGAATCATTATGGCAATAGTGTCACTTGGTACCTGGTTCTGGACAAAGTACAACTACAAAGAGTTTGGTATCTGAACAAAAAGAAAGCAAACTAAAAACTAATTAAAGTTTATTTGTTTAGTTTTGTTTCAACAGAAAAATAATTCCAACAGAATATGCATTATTATTCATGGTAAATAAATACACTTATAATGCAAATTTATTAATGATTCTGGACTAATATTTAGCATCTTCAAAAAAGATAATTATACCATGTTTAGACTGCTTAAAGTAGTTTAGTTCGAGGTATAATATCATTTTATGCAAGAGTTTACATCTCAAAATTGGACAGTACAGTTTCAATACCACATCATGCTGGCATTCAGCATGATATGCCAGCATGATCCACTTCAAATTGTGATGAGAAAAACTCGTGAGTTTTAATCCTATAATATCCGTTTAGCTTATTTAGCTCAAAATATAAGTCTATAGTAATTGAAAAGTCAATTAAAAGCACAGAATTATTATAATATGACAAACATCTCAACTAATGATCACTACTTAAATATCAAAATGAGTGTCACATGCCAAATAAAAGCATTCATTCTTGAAACCAAGGAAAAAAATGTCAACCCGTGCCACCCAAAACGAACAATTTTTACCATTCTAGCACCGGACCGGCACCAATATTAGTACCCTACCAGCATAGCACATGCGATGACACCTACGCTCACATGCATCTTCGCTCATACTTGCTGCCGGCACAATGCAGACAGAAGGAATTGAATGCTCCTCGAAGCCTTACCTTGAAGCAATAGAGACCAACGAGGGCAATCGGCAAGGGATTAGCAGTGGCAATTAGCGAGGTGTTCGGCGAGAAATTAGCAGTGATGATGCAACAACTCCTCTTCAAACAAATAAGCTTTTATATACTAAATTTGAAATCTTGAAGAAGAGAGGAGATGATCGGTGATTCTCAAAAAAATCATGACTGTTAACCCAAGGGAAATCGAGGAGGAAGAGATTATATTAGGATTTAAGGCATTAAAAGAGAAAATTTTAATATAACGGTGTTAATTAAACCGTTATATTAAAATAAAAAATAAATTTATAAATCATATAGAAGTTTTATATGATACTTAATATATAGAAACGGTAACTGTATAAATATCAGTGTTCTAAAAAGCGCTAGACGGTAGGCGGGCGGTCACTCGTCGCCTAGCGCCTAGGCGGTTTCTAGGCGATTTCTAGGCGGTCGGATTTTTTAATATTTTAAATATAATAATATATAAAAAAATTAATATATTAAGGGGCACTCAAAAGTCAAAACTCACTTTGTAGCCTCCACATGCATGTAACAAATAACAACTAACAACAACTCAACAAGTAACAAGAATATTAAAAACGTTTAAGATTGTAAACAATAAGAATTGCAAAATATAAGAATTAAAAACATAATTGCAAACAATATTAAAAATCCATTGCAGTAATAAGAATTGGCAATTGTAAACAACAAGAATACTTGACAACAAACAATAATTTACCCAATTTACACATCAAGCAACATTGCAAACAACAAGAGCACAACACACAAATCACAATGAAGCACGACACAATAACAGATTTAACGGATTAAAAAAACTATTAAGAATACTTGACAATAAGCAACGTACCCAACACTAATAGAATGAAGAAAAACACATTCCTACATATTGTGAATGTTTAGTTGAAAAAGATCCTCTCTCCAAAAAGCAAGACCAAAGACACATCAACAATAAAATGGATATCATCTTAACCAATAAACAAAATATCATTTACCTTACAGAGCGATCTAGATTTTACCATAATTCTTCAACTTCTTCTAGTTCATCTCTATATTTCTCCAACACTTCCTCTGTATCGGATTCAAACTCAAAATCCATGGCATCTTCCTCTTCTTCATCCGATACAAATTCTTCTTCGTGAAGTTCTCTTATATCTTCAATATTTGTCTCAACATCTTCATCTCCACCATCAACAATCCATCCTTGTGCCATAGTTGCTTCACTAGCAAGTAGCACATCAACTCCTTTTTCTTCTAGTCTTCTTTTTTTGTTTATGATCTTGGCATTGAACTGAACATAGACTAAATTGTTCAACCTTAGATATCTAATTTATTTCTTTTCTTTGTATGGATCTACATTAAAGAAAATTAGAAAAATATTAATATTGATTATTGAATACATATTTAGACATTTAGTATAAGTAATTAAATACTTACTCTCTCAAAGTACTCAATTTCTTTTAGGAAGAACTCGTAGTTAAAGAAAGAATTCTTTTAGCCATCTTTGCAATTTAGGTACACCATTTCCAAAAAAGATGCCACCATCCAACTAAATAAAAATAAACCCAACAATAAGTCAATAACAATAAGCAAAATCAAGAAACAACTAATAAAGATTAAAAATTACAAAATAAAGTAAGCAATTTTTAGTTCTCGATTCTTACGGATCGTATATTCTCATCATTTTTGTGCACCCCACTATAGCCAATGCTCTTCCAAACCCCCACTTTGTTGATATACTTCAATAACTCCACATTTACTATGTCACTGACTAAATAAATATCATTAGGAAAGAATGTTTCAACACAAGTGAAAAATCCATTCATAACCACTCTTCCTACATGCTCTATCGTTGAAGGAGTAATAAGGGTTCAAGAGGTAGGCCGCCAAATGTAGTGGACTATCAAGCCGATTACGACTTTTTTCATCAATAATATCAATAAGCGGGACGATAGTGAAGCTCTTGATTATTGAATATCACTTTAATATCCTCTCTCGCTCTAAGTAATTCTCCATACACAAAACCCATAGATGGTTTATTATCCCCATCAACAAGACGGCACCTTAATTAAAGGGCAAACACCTTCAAGCAAAACTTACCCCATTCCAAAAAGAGGTACTCAGAGCGATATTATACGCCTTCCCTTTGCACTCTTTGAATGTTTGCATGTATTCCATTCTTCACTAGCAACCATAGTTCTTAGTTCACTTTCTTCTCTATCAAGCTTTGCAGTTAAAAAGCGGTTCTGCAAATCGTGTTACTCGGCCTCACTATGTCTCTTTTCGTAAACTTTCTCATAATGTGACAATGTCTTGTGATGTGCGTAAATAAAGATTGTCAAGCTCTTTGCCTTTCAATCACCCCTTCAACTTAGGTTGATTCCCAATTTCTTGAAGCATAAGATTCGTGTGAGTCGCATGAAGTCCAAAATATATGTGGTCTCTTCTCCTTCAACGGATCTTTCACGCCATATTATTCAAGCATTGTCCGTTATCACTTGAACTACATTTTGGGGTCCAACTTCTTCAATACACTTGTCACATATTCAAATATATAATTTCGGTGTGTGCTTCATTGATGCTTTCCTAGAAGAAAGGAAAGTTGTGCCTTCTTCTGATTGATACAAATTCATGATACTTCTTCTTTTCGATCACCCACGATCACCAAAATTGAACAACCATTCAAAGCCCATTCTTCTTCTTGCTTCTTTAATAGACTTTTAGTTCTATCTACCTCTTCTTTCAATAAGGGCTCCTTAACAATGTATTGAGTTAGGCGATAACTTGGGCCAAATTGACCACCAACCGCTCGCAAACCTCTTGAAGCTATCATCACAATGGCATGAAAAGGAATACCAAACTCATACACCCATCGAGCTAAATATCGTGCACACTATGTGTCCTTGCTTCCAAAGTGCATTAATAATATTTTGTTGTTGTTTTGTCTTCTTACTTTCACTTTCAACTCGATGAAGAATCGGGATCGATGAGATCTGGAATTGATCCATAGGCCCAAGAGTACGCGGATTCTTTTTGTCCCTCGACTCCTTCGTCCACCTCGTATTCTTCAAGAACAACTTCTTCTCTCACCTCCATTTCATTCATATATTCTTTTGTTTTTTTTGTTCTTGCATCTTGATAGCATTCTTACACTTCACTTTATCCTCATTCGAAGACTTCTTACACGGGGCAACATTTCCTTTGATATTGGCAACATGTTGTTTGAGCCTATAAATTCCACCACTAGTAATTTTTCCACACAACTTACATTTCAACTTATCTAAACTTTTAGGATCCACGATTCATGAAATTCCCATCCAATATCATTGCGAATTACGCTCAAACGAAAATCAATCTCGGACATCAATTAGATGCTTGAAGATATAGACTGACATTTTTGATTTTCTTCGCACTACAAAGGATAAAAATGAAACCCTTGTATAAGCTGAATCAAAATGCAAGGTGGATCTATTTATTGTTAGTAAGGGAAAGAAAAACCAATTTACGATGCCAAGAAGAGAAAGCACTCAGTGTAAATCGTGCTACGTTTCACTACTCCATACGCATGCATTTTATCTCATTTCATGTCCTAGGCATGGCCGATTGTTTCATATGCGACTGCGCGTATTTATTTCTCACCGGCGTGTCGAGTTCAGCGCTTCAAGCAGCGTAGACGCCTTAACACGCTGGCCGGTGAGAAATGTGCGACACGCCTGTGTTGTTTCTCACCGGCGTGTCAGGAGTTCCAGCGCTCAACACAGGCGTGTCGCACATTTCTCACCGGCCGGCCAACAGGCGGCGTCGGTTTGCTGTCGAACGAGCGTGTTGCACATTTTTTGTCTATGCTGCAGAAATGAATTCTATACGACTCTGAAAACATATAACTCTCAGATTAGTTGCACACTTGCACATATAATCCCTTACCTTAGTCCGACTGGATCGTGGGCGCGCGGCGTGCGCGAAGGAAGCGAGCAAGCGATCGGCAGATGCGAGACTTCGATGGTCGGAGAGGCGACGCGCGTGAAGTCGGCTGCGCCTGGGCGGCGAGACGAAGAGGCGGCGACGGGGATTAGGGATTCCAAAATTTGGCTCGATTAAGATTTAGGCTGCATGCGAGATCGTGATTCAGAAATCGCGATTAGGGATTTCGAATTTCAATCGCGGTTCGTGAATCGCGACTACGTTGCCACTTAATCGGTCGGTCGCCCCGATTAATCGAAGCGAAGCATCGTCGATTAATCGCTCTGGGCGCCGATGCGCGGCAACGCCGATTGGCGCTAGCGGCGTCGCCGTAAATGTCGAGCGGTGGGCCCACCGCCACACGCGCCTAATCGGATAAAATCGGCGATTTTTAGAACACTGATAAATATATATTACATAAATTAATAATTAATTAAATAAACAATCAATTAAATAATATAATTATGATATATAAATTTATATTATCATTATTATTGCTAAAAATAAAAATAAATTAATATAAAAAATTTAAAAAATTTAGAATCATATTTATAATTTATTCAAATTCAAATCAATCAACCTTAAGTTATTTTTATTTATTTAAAAAAATCTTATTAATTTTTTTTTAAATTTTGAAATAATTATAAAATTAAATAGATATCAAATATCTCAAGAGAAAATATCAAAATATGAGCTCAGCAAAAAACACCTAAAATAAATCAATAATAAGCATTTATAATAATCAAATATTAATAAAATTTTATTTTTAAAAATTAATATATATTAATATTTAAAAAAATAAAAAATACCAAAATCATATCAGTATGACACGATACGGTTCCAAAACCGTATTGCTCCATACTTAAACTGAAATCTTAGCACGGCTCAAAATTTTAAATCATACTTGAAACATCCTAGAGATGCAGAGAATGAAGGTACTTCCAAGAGGTGCTTGCTTGCCTAGAACACCAAAATGTCCTCTAGACTTTGGAAGTCCTCCGACTGCCAGGGGCATAGCGGTTGGAAGCTCAATTCTATGCCCCGAGGCCTTCGGCATAGGGTCGATCCTATGCCTCCGGCTGCTCTGGCATAGGGCCGATCCTATGCCTCTGCTACCCTCACCTTTTGGAAGTCCCTTCCTTCTCTTCCGACTGCCCGGGGCATAGCGGTTGGAAGCTCAATTCTATGCCCCGAGGCCTCCGGCATAGGGCCGATCCTATGCCTCCGGCTGCTCCGGCATAGGGCTGATCCTATGCCTCTGCTACCCTCATCTCTTGGAAGTCCCTTCTTTCTTTGCTCCGCCTCCATTTGTCAATGTTATGGGAGGCATTTAACATATAAGTTTTCTTTAATTTAGGTCCTAAAAGGGGTCGACTGTATTTCCAAGTTTGGCTTTGGCTTTAGCTTATTTATTTTCTCTATAAGGGTGGCATTATATATAGGTTCATTTTTTATAATAATCATTATAATATCAAAATGAGAAAGAGGAAAATCAAAAAAGACTTGTTTAACAACAATAAAATAAGATAAAATTTATATAAGTACAGATGATGATATAGTAGGGGATAGAGCCCAATGGCGTAGAAGGATCTATATAGTCGATCTCACCTAGTGGGATAAAACTTGGTTGTTGTTGTTGTTGTTGTGTAGTATCACATGCCAAATAAAAGCATTGGTTTTTGAAACATACTAGAGATCAACCTTCTAATTTCTTTTTAAGAGCTTGATTACATAATGCTCTTAGAATCTACAATATTGAAACTAGTTTCTAGATGTCTATAATATCTTAGTTAACCACTACTAGTTAAACTTGGACAAATACAATTGGAATTGAATCAAAGAGGTCTAGGTCATAAATATATCGATTTCTTCAATTCCATCATCACTCCTTTTTAATGGTACTAGTACAAAATTTATATTTTCTCTCTTCCCCTCCCTCTCTCTTTTTTTTTTTTTTGTGTGTGTGTGTATTTCATATCCTCTCTATTATTTGCAAATAAAATGGAAACATAAGTAACTCAGTACACTGTATTGGCGTGGGCAACACAATATTGATGTCAATCAACAACTGGAATAATACATTTAGACATGCTAAATATAGCAATTGATACTTGAAACTGCAAGTTAATTAAACTAAATAAACCTTAAATTATTGTCTAGTTGAGTTTTATTTGTTTTCCCTAGTTTATTTGCACGCCCATAGACATCAAATATCATTAGTTACATACCCTTCATAAGAAAAGGCTCACCATGGCATGGATAAATCAATTACCTACTCGCCCTTCAATTTTCTCATGCTTATGCATAGCAAATCTCCAATCAAGTCTACTTAAAATCAACCGTAGATAACAAGAAAAAAAATGCATTTTTTCCTATTCATTTGCACACCCATAGGCGTTATAAACAAGTGAAAATTAGCTCTGTGCCTCTCATAGGTAAAGCCTCGCTATAGCATGAATCAATCAATTGCCTAGTTGGACTTCAATTGTCATCATGCTTAAGCATAGCAAATCTTCAATCAAGTATACTTAAACTGAATGCCAAATAGCATAAAAAAATATGCATTGTTTTCTAATGCATTTACACGGCCACAGGTATTATAGATCAGTGAAAATGAGATTAATACCCTTCATAGGAAAAGAGTAACTATAGCATGCATTAATCAATTGCCTCTTAGGCCTTCAATTGTCATCATTCTCAAGTATCACAAATCTCCAATAAAGTATACTTAAAAATGAACCCCGGTTAGGATAAAAATATGCATTTTTTTTAGTTCATTTGCACACCCATAAGCATCATAGATCAGTGAAAATGAGCCTATGCATTTCATAGGAAAAGGCTCACTATAGCATGGGTCAATCAATTGCCTAGTTGGCCTTTAGTTGCCAACATACTTGAGCATAACAAATCTGTGATAAAGTATACTTAGAGTGAACCCCAGCTAACATAAAATGTGCATGACAGGAATGCTAAGATAAAAACAAGAGCATGTTAGCATGTCATCAGAAATGTAATTGCGTGAACACTTGCAACATTCCATTACTCTGGAACTTAAGCAGAGTTGAAATAAAAATTAGGATATTGACATGGCAAAATCAGCAAATGGATCATCAGATTTGATTGGCCTGAATTGGCCAGTTATTGTCAAGAATTACTGCAAAATTAGTTTATATGTATTCTTCACAAGTATAAGATGAACCTAGTGAGGATTGGTTGATCCGGAGAGTGATAAATACTGCTACGCAAACCGTGATGAGATGATGTCACTTTAAAAGGAATAAGCCAGTACCAAGGTAACCAGTGAACAATAATACAAAAACTGACTCTATAGAGGCAAAACTTTAAGATGCTTAGATTGTCACATTGGTGATATGGAAGATGGAAGATGGGATTTGTCACTATGTAGCATATCATGAGGTGGTTTTTCTTGCAATCAGTTTCCAACCTCTTTATATAGTCAAAATGGTTAGAAAAGCACAGCTTAAGCCTTGCATGCCAAGTTGCTTCCCTGAAACCTTGGATGATTTTAAGCACTTCAAATGTCACAATTCTTGACACGGCAGCTAAGCCTTTTTCCCTTATTCTGTATGGTATCAAAGTCGTAGGAGATTTCTTGACATTACTTCGAATGAGAAACTCTTGTGATCATAACCCATGCATGCAACCATCCATTGATTTCCTCTCCAAGTGATTTCTCTACTTGAAATGTCTAATACTGATACACGTTCTCACTTCTCAAAAGCTTCCATGGAAATGTTAGGGGAAGAGAGAGAAACTTTAGGAAAGTATGAGCAAGCCACACGTTTCTTTCAGTTTCCTTGAGCAGAAATTGTTCAAGGAAAAGAGATATAAGGGAATTATTTTTTCTTTAAACCCTTCAATCCCCTTTTGCCTGAATCAGACTAAAAGAAAAAGCAATAATGCCGAAGTAACTTGTAGGGACCAAAATACTCTTTCAATATTTTTTATAACCCTAGAGAATGTGTCTCCGCTCCTCTTGCATTGCTATCTCGATCTTCTAGCATGCTACTGTGACCATCTCACAATCAAGTATTTTTCCATAACCTCATCTCCTCGCCTAGGCTTTCCTTTTCCTTGATGTGTGTCAGTGTTTACTGTCATTGAGACCAACTTTTCACAACCGAAGAATAAGTTGAGCCTAATCGACACTACCAATAATGAAGGATCTTTCTAAAGAAAACATTGTCAATCAAAGCGTTGAAGTAGATTTGCCAAATCTAAGGTTGGTTCCGAGGTTATAAGAAAGCATTTTAGTAGCATAGTTTGGAAAATGTTGTTTTCCTTTATTCGTAGAAACAAGCAAATTAATTTTTACAGCTATTTTATCCCCTTGTACGAAAGGGGTGCAAGAGGAATTTTTCTCTTACCATTTCTTTAGTATTACCCTTCTGCAAATCAATTTTCTCAATACCTTCCGTTCTTTTATAAGAAACACAACATAAATTTATCAGTAAGTCATTTCAAGATTTCATTTATGGATTTCTAGTCTCCTATGATTAGTTCTACCAAATGGTGCAAGAACTAACATAACTTATTGTTGATGTTCGTATCCGTTCCCGCCCAGGTTGACCGACTTTTGACCAAATCAGGCAATTGGATTCTATCCAGGTGCCTCCTAGGGTAAAGATTAATTACGATGTTGATTCCTACGGCACCAAGCGCCTGAGATATCTGACACACGTCAGGTCTACTAGACCAATTCAAGCGCTGGAAACAGATAAGTTCTATAAATAAAGGTTCGAAGCAACCATTCCAGGTGCCTCATACCACTTCCAAACTTCTCTCAAACCTCTCTAATCAGCCTAAAGTTTCCTAGGACTTCATCTGTTATCCTAGTCATTAGCCTAAGTACTCTCCAACTTAATCTTGCATTCAAGTATTATTTGTTTTTCTTTAATATTTATAGTTAATTAATTATTATCCTACTTTAATTATTAATTGATTAGGATTAAGAGAAAGAAAGTCTCTTGCAACGGTAAAATTGTTGTCTTGTGACTTAGAGGTCACGGATTCGAGTCCTGAAAACCTCTTACAAAGAGGATAAGACTGCGTACAATAGACCCTTCTCTGGGACCTTGCATGACGAGAGCTTCGTACACCGAACTATCTTTTTTAAGAGTGAGAGTTGAGGTGGGCCCCTCTAGCATTCCCAGTTATGATAGTAGGTTTCCTACTGAAAAACTTAGACTTAGATTTTCATCCATCACATTTATACTCATGCCCAGGTCATGGGTTCAAGTCCTGGAAACAGCCTCTTGCAAAGCAGGATAAGATTGCGTATAATAAATCCTTCTCCGGAACCCCACATGGCGGGAGCTTTGTGCACCGAACTGGCCTTGTACATTTATATTCATGCTTACTAGATACTTAAGCAGGTAATTCTTCATTAGGTCATGTTTCCCTACTATAGAAGTCATTGACTACTATAGTTTAGATAATCTAGTTTATTGTATGAGCTCGGTCAGCATAGGATTATGTGTTGAACTCTACAATAATCTAGTTAGAATAGATGATCTTATCTACTCTCCCAGGGTAGGAAGTATGACATACTTACACCCGAGGTGTTTAGGACTCATTTAGAACTTAGATAGTCCTCATGCATTTTCTCTTTCTTTCCGCCTAGAGTTTTACTTTTTGGTGATCCCTACTTCCACATCACGTTAGATACGATTTATTCATATTTCTTTGATGAGGAGAGGACACTGACAGTCAGCCAGTTTAGCTCGATCAAACTCCGAGTATAAGACTGTCTTGTATCGGATTCTGATCACTTGCATTTTACCCCTTAGCGCTAGGGACATTGCTATGATGCACCCTTTCCATTCATTTTTACTTTATGTATTGTGTTATAGATTAAATATAGACATTAATTTGTATATGTTTCATTCCATCATTATTATTATGAAGTCATCACTAGCAGTAGGGTGTGCATGCCTTACTATTATATTTTGACTTCACTATTAGGATCCTTAGGGGTGGATGTCAAACCCCTATCTGAGTATGACATGATAAGTGCTAGAAAGTTTGCATTAGCTAAGATAGCGATAGATAATCATGTCATGTCATGGAAGAGGGAGGCTCAACCTCAACAACCACCAACTAAGGACGAGGTGATGCCTGATTTTGACTTCCCAAACCTTCCTCAACTTCCTCCACCTCCCGTTGCTCTATCACTTGAGGATTGAGTCTCCAAGCTTGAGGAGACTGTGATCAAAGAGTTTCAGGGGATCGAGGAGCGACAACATGAGATGATGGACCTAATGAGATCATGGATTGAGGGCCAACTCCACCCCCATCTTCAGACTAGCTATTAAGTGTTTTTTTTTTTTGCTTATGTAGTTAGACTATGTAAAACTTTAAATATCTTAGTTGACATATTTTGACTTATATTTCAAAAATTTCAATTAGGATGTGTTTTGTAGAGTATGACTTTATTTTTCTCTGCATCATTTATATTTATATATCTATTTTACGATTTAGTTGAAAAATGGAATTAGCTTAAGTTTTATTTTAGAAATTATATACCTATAGATTTAAGAAGTCAATGCATCTCACGAAACCTAAGTTTAACTTGGTTATGTATTGAGTCATATAGATAGGCGTGAGATGTTAGGACTTTATTCCTAATTCTAGATATAGATCCAGTGCATCGACATGAATTAACAAGTGAAAATATAAACTAATAACTTGAGTGACAATCTTCCAACAAGACTTGATGATCATTCAATATCATTGGAGTCACAAATCAAAATTAGACATTTACTTAAAGACAATTTCTTAGATGATTTATTTTAAATAATACTTATTTTCTTAGTTAGAGTTAATTAAACTCATAAGGGGTACATGCTTTGATTCTTAAAATAACTCATGTATAGCTTGCATATTGCTAAGTTTTGACTTGTCTTATGGTTCATAGCTTAATAATTTTTGACTTATTAGTTGCTGCATTTTGACTTGTATTATGGTTCATAGCTTAATAATTCTTAACCTATTAGTTGTTAAGTTTTGACTTGGCTTTTAAGTTATAGATTAGTAAGATTGCTTTATGAACGTTGAACTTCTAAAAGTTTTTTAAATATATATTTTAAAATATCTTTCAAATTTACATGATTTTGAAAAATATTTTGAAGCACCAAATATAAGATACTTAAGTTAAACACCTTAAAATATTTTTGTAAAATGTTTGAAAAACATTTAACATTAAAATATTTTTGTAATATATTTTTTGTAATATAATGACAAAATACTTGACATTAAAATATTTTTGATATGTTTGAAAAACACTAAACCATCAAAATATTTTTGACTTTTGAAAAGGTTTTTGAAAACTCAACACGTATATTTAAAACGTAATGCTCATTTTCCTTAATTTTTAGCTTAAATGTCTTCACTTTGAATCGTGTTTCCATAAATCAAAAAGTGAAAGATTGTTAATACAGGGAGCACCATATGATCGAACTTAGATTTTGATGTTGACAAAAATTCAAAGTTAATTATTGTTATGATCTGATGTTGTTTATTAAGTTTGCAGGACTAACAGGTTGAAGTCCTAGTAGGTTAGTTGCTAGGCAAGAAAGCCCTAGTAAGTTAGTTGCTAGGCAAGGAAGCCCTAATAGGTCAGCTACACCAGATACTAAGCAAGCTGAAAGTCCTAGTAGGTCGAGTTGGACCTAACACTAGGTAGAAGTGAAAGTCTGAGCAGATCAAGGATATCAGTCGTAGAAGTCTCAATGGATCAATGAGGATTGGACATCGGAGAAAGTCGTGGGAGTCGAGGGATCATATGCTAAGCAAGAATCCCAACCATATATAGAGGACAAAGTGTTTGACAAGAGATAAGAAGGTAAGCGCTTTGTGTTTAGAGGCTTTTTTTAGAAAGAAGATCAAGTAAGGTCGAGTCCTCTTTAGGAGGACATCCTTAGGCATCGGTCCAACTTAAGGTTTCGAGAGAATTCCAAAGTCGAGATCGGATAGTTGAAGAATAGTCAACTGTTATATATTATATGTTTGCCTAACTCTGTGATGCAAGACTTCGAGAGTGGAGCTAAAACAATCTAGTCGACTGGATTCCAATTGCCTAGAAGGCATCTAAGCGACTGAAGTCTAGATATAGGGCAAGTCAAAATTCGGTCTGGATATAAGGTGACGTAGCACATGGTGATTGGTTAAATCATCGGGATTAAACTTCGATCAGAGTCGCCCACGTCAGCTCCCAGGTGCCTAAAAGAAGCCTAACTGATTGGGATGGAGATAACGTGCGGCTGCATCGGTGAGATCAAGGTTTGAACCGAGGAGACCACGTTAGCGTCCAAGCGTCCAGAAGGGATCCAGGTGTCCGGGACAGAATAGGACCCAACGGTCTAAGATATGATCGCTGCTGAGCTAGAGGCACCTAGAAGGCTTCCAGACAACTGGATCAGGTCTATAAAAGTGACCTCAAACAGAGACCTCAAGCATTAATTTTCACACTCTAACACGCCTTCGATATATGTGTTTGACGATCAGATATCAACATCGCTTTGCCACAACTCCGACATCGAGCTTTGAGCTACTCGTCATTTGTCGATATATTCATTTGAATTTATTCTCGTTTTGTATTAAATTACTAAGGGACAAAAAAATTATTACCGTACCCTAATTTTGTAAAAGAGACAAGTCTCTTTCTCTCCGGAGACAGATATTTTTAGGGTGCGTTTGGTTCAAGTTATCATGATAACTTATGTTGTTTGGTTCAATCCTAAGTAATGCAATAAAAACCTGTTTGTTTAGAGGTTTTAGTGTATCCTTAGTTCAATTCTAAGGTTTCGTTTACTCTGAAAGATGGTGGTATTGGTATCGGTATCGACGGCGGCAAATGGCGACCGTCGACGACACCGGACGGCGGCGACGATTGACAATCGACGGGCGACGATCGGCGACCGATGGCGGGGATGGGCGGTGGGTGGCGATCGACGGTCGGCATTCGACGGTCGACGACCAACGGTCCGCAACGATCGACGACTAACAGTCGGCGGCGGCGATCGACGATCGACGGTCGGCGGTGGCAATCAACGGTGGTAGCAGCGAGTGATCGACTAAGGTTTTGATTATATTAGGACAAAATTGAGATTTGATAAAATTTGAGAGATAATTTTGAAAAAAAAAAATTGTTTGCTAACTCCGGAATCAAGAAAAACCTTACCCTCCCCTGGGTAATGTGATTCCGGATTGCATGCCCCATTTGTTGATGTGGCAGATATGCTTCATTACTTGGGAATCACTTATCCCTTGAACCAAACAAGGTCATTATGGATAACCTTAGATGGATAACTAAAGTTATCCGTGATAATCTTGAACCAAATGCACCCTTAGTGTTTTGTCTATTCGAAACAATCACGGATCGCGGGCTTTGGAGTAGCAACTTTCGACTGTAAACCAAATAAAAACTCATGTCTTATCCTAGTGTGTTTTTTACTTTCTGCCATAGTTTTAAATCTCGACCAGTGTCGAGCGATACAAGCAGAATTTACTGTCCCACCCATTGCTCAACACCGATATAGACGGTACCGGAGGCCTCGCGTGGCCTCCGTGTGGCGGCGAGGGCCGAGATCATGATAGCGATGGGACTCGTGCGTAGGGCCTCACGCGGATCGCAATGGCCCGATGGCTCTGTGGGCCATAATAACCCCAACAACCTCATACGGGGTCGCAACTACCGTGACCCTGCTGAGGTCGTGGCAACCCTCCACGAGGCTATAGTTGCTGGCGACGATCTGCGGACTGTAGAGCAGATGAAAAGATAGGCTCTTATAATTTCAATCGACTCCTCAAACTATAGTTCGGATAAATAAATAAAATCAATTAAAATTTAATAAAATTATTCGATTAATCAAAAAATATTTCATAAATTATTTTAAATTTTATTTTATTAATTTATATATTATGAATAATAATTTTATTATTATTAAAATTTATTTAATCGAAATTAATTAAATTAATTTTACTATTATAATTAATTTTTTGGTTTTTTTCTTTTTTGTAATCATTTTTTTATTGTTAATATATAAGTTAAAAATTTTATATTTAAAAATTACCAAAATTTATTGGTACAACACGCAAGGTTTTAAATGCCGAGCCATACCAAGGTTTTGGTCAGTGACCGAAACGATACGGTATCGTATCGTGCGTGCCGATACTGTTTCGATAATATAAATTAATTAATAATTTATTTAATTAAATTTATGGTTTAATTAATTTATATTATATATAAAATTTTAATTAATAATATTATAATATAGAAATTATAATTTAGTTAATTATATAAATTTAATTTTTAATTAAATTGGGATAGTAGATTTGGATCGCGATCGCGTGGGGAACGCAATCGCGATCCCGCGATCGCGCAGGGATCGCGATCGCGATCACGTGGGAAAGCGATCGTGATCGCGCGGGGATCGCGATCGCGATCACGCAGGGAACGCGATCGCACGGGGAACGCGATCCCACGATCGTGCGCCAGTCGCCGCCTTGCTCTGTTACGCGAAATTTCGCCCGGTGTTTCGTTTCGATCGCGCGTCGAAACGAAATATTTCGTTCGTTTCGAGCGAAACGAAACGAAATTTTAAACCTTGACAACACGGTATGATATCAAAATCATATCATTCTGATCGAAATCTCGATACGGGTCAAAATTTTAAACCTTGCTTTTCGTTGTGTATTTTACAAAGTTTTAACAAAATGATTTGCATTATTCACCTCCTCCCCCCCCCCCTAGCGCGCTTTACGATCCAACACCTGTTAGATAAATGATCCAAGACGAGTAGTGCAAATTTGTCTCCATGAAGATGTTACCCTATAGGTAAGGATGTTGAATTTTTAGTCTTATAGGTTACACAGACAAATGTACATTATTTGAAATTTCATATTGTATTGGATGAAACGGTCAAAAATTATTATTCCGATAAATCACCAAAACTCAATATCACTCGGCACGAATGTTCAAATTCTTGAGTCATGTCGTAGTTTTGATTCTTAACTGAAAAGATATTATTCCAATATCATGTTAACACTCGAATGTTTGGTGTTAATGACACAATAGAGGTTGGAGGAAGGGAATGAAGCAAATGAAGAAGATATTGTCTATACTAAGTGGTATCAAGTTTTGAAATTTACTGAAATAATATACTTCGACTGTTTCGCCATGCATAATATAAGATTTAAAATCATATTCGGCACAAATACTGTCTCCTTCCTTCTTCAACTTCAATCCATTACCAACACTATGCATGAAACATCGACTCAGTAACAAAACAATATCATTCCAATTAAGGATCGAAACTTCAGTGTGGCTCGAGATTTTGAACCTTGCAAATGTAGAAAATCTTTGATATTTGCTTGAATTCTATTACTTTATTTCATGTCTCTTATATCAATTCGGTTAAAAAGGACTACACCTCTTCTTGCATTTCCTATGTTGATAAACATATTGAGAATTAATTCAAATTCTTCTCTAATGTCACTATATATGCATAATTCCTCAAATTAAATTAGGTTGTTCCATCAAAACAAGTATCCACTTGGTAGTAGGCTTCTGTATTAGTTAATCAGCCAAGGAATGAGTTTGAATGCAAGTTACTCTTAAACCTAGAAGTTTCTCTAATATATATTTTGATGTCCTAAACCTAGAAGTTTCTCTAATATATATTTTGATGTCCTCTTAACTCACTCCTTGGGTTTTTCTTTCCATGTTTATTATGTTGATTCATACTTAATTGACTTGAATTTTTCCTAAACATAGGGTGTGAGTGTCATCCTGGAAACTCCAATTTATAGGCATTCCCTACTGTTCTCTAAACCATCAGCTGGCCTTAGTTTTGACTTCTTTTTGGCTTGGAAACCTTTCGTTCCTCAAATGAAATCAAAATAATTCAGGAAATTGAACTTGCTTTTTGTGGTTTTATTTTGTTGCTCTTTATTCTTCTCATTGATTTGAGCATAAATCTCCTCCGAGAGTTTCTTTGCCTTCTAGATTCTTTATTTACTATCACAAAAGATTATATCCCTCAAGAAGTGGAGTGAAATTAATATGAGCAACAAGATTCAAATAATATGCTATCGAAAATAGAGTCCGCCCATCAGTGAAATCACTCATAGGTCAAGTAATTTCAACATGTCCATGTAGTCCATCAACAACAATCACCAAATCTTATCTCATTAGGTAGGGTTGTCTATATGAAATCCTCCTACGTCATTGAGCTCTATCCCCTACTATGTTATTATCTATATTTAAATAATTTTTATCTTGTTTTATCGTTACTAACCAAGTCTGCTGTGGTCTTCCTCTTTCTCGTTTGATTTATATATTTGTAATAGTTTCACATCGTCTAACTAAAGTATCTATCGATCGTCTAAATACATGTCCGTACCATCTTAAATGTGTCTCCCGAAGTTTTTCCTCAATAGGTACAACTTCAACTTTCGCTCTAACGTTCTCATTTTTATTTTATCCATCCGTATATGTCCACACATCCATCTCTGCAACTCTCATTTTCTACTCATGTGCTCGAGTTATAGCACAACATTCAGCTCCGTATAATATAACAGGTCTAGCTGTCGTTTTGTAAAATTTCCTTTTAAATTTTCAAGATATCGTACGATAATAAAAAATACATTATGCTCTCCTTCATTTTAAGCATCATATTTATATTCTATGAAAGACATCTCTCTCGACCCCTCTATTCTTTTGCAAAATTGATCCTAAATATTTAAAACTTTCAGTTACAAACAACTCATCATCTTGTAACGTAACAATTATCTCATTATATCTAACATTGTTAAATTAAAATTTCATATTTTGTCTTTACTAAATGTAAGACCTTTCACTCTAGTGTTTCCCTCTAAGATTCGAATTTAGCATTTACTCCTTCACATGTCTCATCTACCAAAATAATATCATCTACAAATAACAATGTCTTGAATATGTCTAGTGAGTTCATCCATGATTAGTGTAAAAAGATAGAGACTTAACCTTGATCCTTGATGTAACCCTATTTTAATGAGAAATATTTCGGTTAATCCTCTTGGCATTTTCACTCTTTGTCATTGCCTCCTCGTACACGTCTTTAATTATTTCAATATATGCTACACTAACCTCTTTATTTTCTAGAATTCTCCACGTAATTTCTCTTGGGACTCTATCATAAACTTTTTCAAGATCAATAAATACCATGTGTAGATTTTATTTTCGTTCCCAATACTTTTCAATTAGTTGTCTAAGAAGATGTATAGCTTTTATTGTCGATTTTCTCGACATAAATCCAAATTGATTTTCGATTGCCATGGTCTTTTTTCTTAATCTTTTTTTATTACTTTTTCTCATAGTTTCATAGTATGATTCATTAGTTTAATGCCCCTACAATTTGCACAATTTTGTATGTTTCCTTTGTTTTTGTTAGAATATGGTAGATATGATTAGGGATAATTTATTATCCCTAAATATCATTAGGAATAATTATTTCTTAGGATAGAATTTGATTTATTCCTAGGATAGGGTTTGATTTATTCTTTTGAATAAGTCCTAATCTTGTATATAAATATGACTTCTTTCATGTAATAGTTGTATTAGTTATTACGAAATAACATGGTATCAGAGTGGTATTAGGTTTCTGTCCGCTCGTGTTTTTCTTCTCCTGGACACAGCGATCGAGCGCTCGCGATATCTTTCCCGCGACACAGCCTCGAGCGTCCTTCCCTGCGCCGTCGCTCTTTTACGCCCGCAAGCCGCCATCGCGCATCCGGCTATCGGGGAAGTGTCCGCCACTCGCGTGTGGCCGCGACGCCACTCTCTTCCGTCTGCGTCGTGATCATCGCATCGGCCGAGATCCTCGACGCCAGCTCTTCCGCAAGCTTTCCGCGTCTTCTTCTCAGCGATGCCAGCGACGCCAGGAACGTCTGCGCACGGCTCTTCCTCTCGCGATCTGCGTCTCTCACGGCCCCTCTTCGATCGCCGCTTCGAGCTGCTCCGGCCGTTTGTTTCTGACGACGACCGCTTCTTCTCCGTTGCAAGTTTTCCCCCCTCTGTGTTCTTCGGTGCAGACGTCCAGCAGCGTCTGCACGAGTTGATTCGCGACGGGGCTCCTCATCAGCTCGGTGACGTGGTTGATGATCCCGAGTTTTCCCCCCTTCTGCTCTTAGGTCGCAAGGGGATTTGGTTATATCGGCACCGTGACCGCGAATCGTCATCACCTCGTTTTCTTCAGGTACGATCTCCACAAAGACGCCTTGTTGTCGGCCACAATCCACTACGTAACTTCATAGATCGGATAATACTGCGTCGTCATTCGTCATGACTACCTCCAACACTTCGAAGCCGGAGTTTCCGATTTTTACCAACCATGTGACGGCACCGCTCTCGTCTGAGCTCTTGGATGGTAAGAACTACTCCTCTTGGGCCTCTTACATTGAGCTTTGGCTTGTTGGACAGGGTTATGAAAAACATCTCACACAAACTGAAGAGGATATTCAAGTGGTCGACCGTCCTTTATGGAGGAAAGTTGATGCTCAGTTGTGTTGCATTATCCGAGCCACCATCCATCCATCTCTCCGGGATGTCTTCCGGACTCATAAGACCTGCAAGGATGTTTGGATACAAGCTCAACAACTTTTTACGAACACTTCTCGGCGACTCTATCAAGTTTGTGACGACCTCATGACCATCCTTAATGCCCGTCAGATCAAGGAGTCTATGTCAACTTATTTGGGATCAGTCTCTAGCCTTCTGTGTGAGTTCAATAACCTGCTCCCACCTGCGGCTACTCCTGTTGCAGAGCTTGAAAATCGGAAGAAATTTTTTATGTCTCTGGCATTATAGGTGCCTTGCAGATTACTCTCATGTTCGTGATAAGATCCTGGACAGCCCCATAGAGGCAACCATGGACTCTACCTGGGCGACTCTCCTCCGTGTCCCTACCAAAGTCTTAACATTACCATCTTCCGTTCCGGTTGACTCTTCAGCATTGGTCTCTGGAAACAACAATAAACCTCCACCGCGTAAGAATGGCAAAGGACATCCTTGGTGTAATCATTGTCACCGAGTGACACACGATTGATAAATGTTGGAGTCTCCGTGTCGACCTCCTCGATCGCTCAGATCGCTCGAGTTACATCGCGTCTTGGCTTCGGTTCACGCGATTGACACGGCTCGACTCCGCCTCGATCACACGGCTCCAGCTCGCGCCTTCCTAAAATGACTTTACGAAGTGGTATGAGGTCGACAGAGTCTAATTCCCTTATTTGCCATTACAGTAGGTAATTCCTTCTTTAGCATATCTCGCTCTTGGGTCCTTGGGTACTGACTGGGCCACAGATCATATCAGCTAATAATAAATCTCTTTTTTCCTCACTATCTACTTCCGGTTATTTACCCTTTGTCACCATGGCAAATGGTTCTCAAACTCAGTCCCAAGGTGTTGGTATTGTTCATTCTTCTCCATCTCTTCCCATTCAGAATGTTCTTTATGTTCTCGGAGCTCCCTTTAATTTATTATCAATAAGTCAGCTCACTCGGTCTCTTGATTGTGTCATCTCATTTACTAAATCTTCTGTTTCATTGCAGGACCGGAGTATGGGGAGGATGATTAGCTCCGGATGTAAGTCTCATGGTCTATATCAACTTCACCAAAACTCTCTTGTTGGCGCAGCTGCAGCATCTCCACTAGTTATCCATGCTCAGTTGGGACATCCTGATCTTGATAAGTTAAAACAATTACATCCTAGTCGAGTCGTATGGATTAAGCGTATACGTAGTTTGTTTTCTCCTCGAATTATAAGTCGGGCTACGTCTCCCTTTGCTTTGGTTCATTCCGATATTTGGGGTCCGAGTCGCGTTGCCTCTACATTGGGGTCACGATATTTTGTTACTTTTGTAGACGATTTTTCCCGTTGTACTTGGTTATATCTAATGAAGGATCGCTCAGAATTGTTTTTTATTTTTCAATCTTTTTTTAATGAAGTCAAAACACAATTTGGTATCCCTCTTCGATCCTTGCAGAGTGATAATGCACGTGAATATCTATCTACTCCGTTTCAAACCTTTTTGACATCTCACGGCATATTACATCGAAAGTCTTGTCCTCATACCCCCCAACAGAATGGAGTCGCAGAACGCGAATCGTCCATGTCTTCTCGAGACCACGACTCTTCTCCTCCACTCTCGCGTTCCTCTTCGTTTTTGGGGTGGCGTCGTACATCGCGCATGTTATCTCATGAATCGCATGTCTTCCTCTACTACAGGTCAAATACCATCACGTACTTTATCCGGCGATCCTTCATCCTTTACCACAGGGTCTTTGGTTCTACATGTTTTGCTCGTCTCTTGATCCTGGCATTGATAAACTCTCTCCTGATCGCATAAATGTGTTTTCCTCGGGTATCCACGGCCCCGAAAGGGTATAAGTGATATTCCCCTACTCTCCGTAGGTATTTCATCTCTGCCGATGTCATATTCTTTGATTCAGTTCCTTTCTTTGGGTCTTCAGAGTCATCATACGAGTTTCATCCTACATGCATGTCAGATCTTTGATCCTCCGGAAGTTTCTCTATCACCCCACCCCAATTCCTCCTCCGTTGCTGAGTTTATCGGCTTGTCCCTCGTTACGCTCGGCCAACCGACTCTGCCATGGAATCATCTCTGGAGCCAAGTCCTCCGCTCCCTCCTCCGGTCTAGTCTTCTGAATCTGATATTCTCATTGCCCTTCGAAAAGGTATACGCTCACTCGTAATCCTTCTCCATTATGTTTCTTTGAGTTACCATCGCCTTTCTCCTTCCTATTATTCTTGCCTCTTTGTTTGTTTCTCTTCCAAAGACTGCAGGAGATGCATTTGCCCATCCAGGATGGAAACAAGCTATGTTAGACGAAATGAGTGTCTTACAGAGTTGTGGGACTTGGGATCTCGTTCCTCTACCACCTGGAAAGTCAGTTGTTGGTTGTCGATGGGTATATACAGTGAAGGTTGGTCCAGACGGAACGGTTGATCGGCTTAAGGCTCGTCTCGTTGCTAAAGGTTATACTCAGATCTTCAGATTGGATTATGGGGACACATTTTCTCCTGTTGCCAAGATGTCCTCTATACGTTTACGCCCATCCATTCGCGATTCAACATCGGTCTCTTACCACGACATCAAGAATGTGTTCTTACATGGTGATCTACTCGAGGAAGTCTACATGGAGCAACCTCCGTGTTTTGTTGCTCAGGGGGAGTATTCTGGTCTTGTGTGTCGCTTGTGAAAATCTTTATATGGTCTCAAGCAGTCACCCAGAGCATGGTTCGGTAGATTCAGTATTGTAATACAATAGTTCGGCATGACTCGGAGCGGTGACCATTCATCTTTATCGTCACTCATCTACTGGTTGCATCTACCTAGTGGTTTATGTTGATGATATTGTCATCACAGGTAATGATCATCTCGGGATCTCACAGGTGAAACAACATCTTTTCAAACATTTCCAGACAAAGGATCTCGGAAGACTTAAATACTTCTTGGGGAGAGAAGTAGCACAGTCCAGAAATGGGATCATTATATCTCAAAGAAAGTATGCAATGGATATTCTAGAAGAAACAGGAATGTTAAACTCAAAGACAGTTGACAACCCTATGGATCTCAATGTCAAACTCCTACCAAATCAGGGGAGTCTCTACTAGATCCTGAACGATACAGGCGATTAGTAGGAAGAATAAGTTATCTTACTATTACTCGTCCAAATATCTTATTTGCAGTAAGTATAGTAAGTCAGTTTCTCAACTCTCCATGTAAAGAACATTGGGATGCTGTGATTCGCATTGTTCGATATATCAGAGGCGCTCCAGGAAAGGGTCTTTTGTATGAAGACAAAGGGCATACTCGAGTCATAGGATATTCTGATGCAGACTGGGCAGGATCTCCCATTGATAGGAGATCTACTTCTGATTTTTGTATATTTATCGGAGATAACCTTGTTTCTTGGAAAAGCAAAAAACAGAATATTGTGGCAAGATCCAGTGCAGAGGCAGAGTATCGAGCTATGGCCATAGCCAGTCAAGAACTTATATGGCTCAAACAGTTGCTTCAGGAGCTAAGGTTTGAGCGTTACACAAATGTCACTATGTGATAACCGAGTTGCCGTGCATATCGCCTCAAATCCAGCTTTTTCGAGAGGACAAAGCGTATTGAAGTCGACGTCACTTGTAGAGAGAAAGTCATATCCGGAGAAATATCTACTAGTTTTGTTAACTCATGATCATCTAGAGATATATTTACTAAGTCATTTGAGAGGTCCCGATTGATTATATACGTAATAATTTGAGTGCATATAATTTATATTCTTCAGCTTGAGGGGGAGTGTTAGAATATTGTAGATATGAATAGGGATAATTTATTATCCCTAAATATCATCAGGAATAATTATTTCTTAGGATATAATTTGATTTATTCCTAGGATAGGGTTTGATTTATTCTTTTGAACAGGTCATAATCTTGTATATAAATAGGGCTTCTTTCATGTAATAGTTGTATTAGTTATTACGAAATAACAGTTTTTATATAAAAGAACTAGAGAATTTATCATTCACTGATCGAGTATGTTTTTCGTTTTCAATATCAAATTGAATAACTTTGTAAGTCATTCAATACTTTGCTTACCTAAACACTTTGGATACCTCTATCAGAATATTATCTGATCCAACTATTTTTCCATTTTACATCTCATTTAAAGTCCACTCTATTTCTGAAGGTTGAATTCTACCATAAAAATTTAAATTTCTATACTCATTTGACCTGCTTAAATTACATAAGTTAATTTGATCACCTAAATATTTATTGCAAAGTTGATGAAAATATTTCTTACATCGCTCTTTTATTTTTTTCATTGTCCACTAGTACCCTATTACATTCATATTTAATGCATCTTATTTGGACAAGATCTCTAGTCTTTCTTTCTGTAGCTTTAGTTATTCTATAAATATATTTTTTTCCCTTCTTTTGTATTCAGTTGTTAATATAAACATTCAAAAGTTTCATTCTTAGCCTCACTTATTACTTTTTTGGCCTCCTTGGTATTATATACTTAAAATTTCCTCATTCTTACAAGTATATATAATATCTTATAAGCTTTTCGTTTTTCTTTCACTTTCTCCTGTAATTTTTCATTCCACCATCAAAATCTTTTACTTAGTGGTGCATATCCTTTTGACTCACCTAGTAGACCTTTGGCTACCATTTTAAATTTTAATGTCATCTAATCTTATGTTATATTTGAGTCATTATGTATTTCTTCTAATACTTATACTCTTACCCTCTTTTTAAATATATTTTATTTTTCATCTTTTAACTTCCACCATTTAATCCTAGGAGTCATACATATTTTTCTTTTATAAATATTATGTTTAAGGTTCATATCCAATACTACAAACTTATATTAGATATTTAAGTTTTCTCCATAAATAATTTTACAATTTTTACAAATATTCCTATTCTTCTTCTCGCCATAAGAAAGTCAATTTGCGACTTATTATTCTCACTTTTGCAACTTATCTTAAGTAGTCCATCCCAGTTCCAAAAAGTCTTGTTCAACAATATCTATAAGTAGTATTGTCAAGTCCAATTAACTACCTCAGATTAGCCATCAATTTGGAGGTGGCATCTTGTATTGAACAAGAGTCTAATTCCTAGCTTTCTCCATAAGGTTTTCCAAAAATAACTAAGGAAATTTACATCTTGATCTCGAACAATATTTAGGTATTCCATGCAACCTAATAATCTTGTCGTCGAATAAATCAGCAACATGAGAAATATTTCCCATCTTATGTCATGAAACAAAGTGACCCATTTTGGAGAAGTGATCTACCATAACCATAATGGAAGCTTTAAAGCATAACCAATAGAAATGTTCTCAAAGCATCGCAAAAGCCTTATCCTAAAGTGTACGGCTAGCTCTCCACTATATGCTTCTCAAATCAACAGTTGTTAGGGGCTGAAATTCTATATATAAATGGTAACAAACATAGGATCAAACCATAGATTAATAGGATCCTATCCCAATTTATATTCTACTTGGGATTTCAATTGTTTATGTCAATTTTAATAATGACATCCTTAAATCTGAATTGCATCCTTGATTACCATGGGGTTAGGCCACTCTTGGTTAGTATGGGTCTTCTCTTCAAACCTTGATCTCTTCGAACAAAGAAAACTGATCTGATTCTTGAAAGAAATAGAACATTTTAGGTTTACATACAATTTTGGCCACCATAGCACATTAAATACTTACTGAAGATGCTTTGTATGTTCAACTTTCCTTAATTCTGGATGCACACTAAGATTCATCAAACTACAAAATGATAAAATTGCTAAGGAACCTTTTCAAGATATGATTCATTAGCCTCATAATAGATTAGAAGCATCAGAAAAACCAAAGGGCTTTACCATCCATTATAAAGGTCACATTTTGTTTTGAAAATGCCTTCCATTCATCTCCCTCCATGTGGATCTGAGGATAACACTCTTTAGATCTATCTTGGAAAAATTTTTGGCACCTTGTAGGTCATCAAGAAGGAAATTAAGCCTTGGAATAGGATAGCAATACTTTTCAGTTATCGAGTTGATAGCACAGTTGTCTACCATGCACATAGATCTTTTTTCTGAAACAAGAAGGAAAAGCACTAAATATGGACTCATCAATTAACAAATATCTACAATAAGCTCATCTACTTGCCTTTGGAGATCTCTTGCCTAACCTCAAATTGTACCTATAAGTTGATCTATATGAAAAGGTAGCAACTAGAATAAAACCAATTTGGTGTTCTATTACCCCTTGTAACAGGTAGTTGAGGTGGCAACTCTTCAAGGAAAATATCCCTAAAAGTATTGACAGATTTGGCTTGCGGAAGATCAAGCAGTTAATATTCAAGTCTCTTTCAATCACTAGCAAAGCAAACACTGATTTCTGCCACAAAAGACCCTTTAAATCAGTGTCTTGCTCAAGAAAAGGCCATTATTAATTTCTCCATTGGACTAACTTCTGTAAATTTGATAGGGGCTAAGAGAAACCAAAGTAATGATCTTACCATCTTTGAGAAATAATAAATGTCCTTGAAACCACCTACAATGATTTCATTACCGTGCTTATTTTCCCTCGCAAATGTGAGGGTACCGTCCCTCCATACGCCGGTTACTAGTCTTAAGGGTCAAAGGTCTACCGTGATTTACCTCCCTTATGATGGTCCGGAGATGAATTGGTAAGTAGGCCTGTGCAAAACTTCGGTCAAACCGAATAAACCGACCGAACCAACCGAACCGAAAAATTCGATTCGGTTTAGTTGGAAATTCGATTTTTCAAATAAAAAATATCAGTTATTCGGTTCGGTTTCGATTTCGAAATGGAAAAAATCGATTTAACCGATTAACCGATCGGGAGTAAATCAGTCAACTAATAGGGCATATCAGTTGACTAATTTATATAAACAGTCGACTGGTCTTCCTAAATCGGAACTTAAAAATCACGATTCTTTCTTCCCCAATCCCTATCCCGATTCTCGACCCCGACAGCCTGACCAGTCCACCCTCCATCCATTCCATTAAACTCCCCGAGAACTCCTTCCAACTTTCGAGCACCGAGCACCCCGATCAGTCAACCTCGAGCAACCTCCGACGATCCATCCTCCGACTCCGTCCCACCCCCGATTGGCTGACTCAAGCAGATTCTAAACCCTAAGTCCTCGTATTTCTCCTGCGACTCTTGATTGTCGCCCCGACCCCGCGACTGTCGTGCAAGTTTGCGATTGCCGCGCTAGCCCACGAGTCCCAAGTCCAAGAGTCCCGACTGCCGCTCCCGACCCCTCTACTTCTCGAGTTGTCCGGTATCCTTCCGGCTATTTCCGACGACCGACGATCCTCCACTGTTCCGCAACTTCCTTAATTCCTCGCGAGTCTTTCATAATTCCAACCGAGAACCGACGATCAGTTTACTTAATTTAATATTTACTATTTGGTTTTATCGTTTTAGAATTTAATGAATTACATTATCACATGAATATTAAAACTTATAAGATTTAGAGTTTGATTATAATTCTAAATGGTTAATCTAACTGTAGTTATATATTTTTTTTTTAATGAAAATTGTATGTTTATTTGTTTAGATGTCAATGCAAAGAAATATTTCAAATATAGACGTGGATAATAGTTGTTCAATCCCACAATCTAGACCTTCAGTGGATACCAAAGAAAAATTAAGCAAACGAAGAACAATAAAATCAAGAAGTGAGGTATGGGATCATTTTACGAAGTTAACTAATGCTGCTAATGAGATTAAAGCCAAATACTGATAAGGAGTTTCTTTGTGATCCATACAAGAATGGAACAACAAGCTTGAAATCTCATATGACCTCGTGTAAAAAAATCATCATGTCAATGAAACAAATCAAACACAATTGAGTTTTCAAATAGGTGCAAGACAAGGTGAGGAATCACTCATTTCATTAAAATTTGATCAGGATGCATCTAGAAAAGCATTAGCTAGAATGATTATAATTGATGAATTGCCTTTTAAATTTGTAGAAAGAGAAGGGTTTAAGGAATTTATGGCTATGGTATATCCAAAGTTTAAAATTCCTTCAAGATTAATAGTAGCACGTGATTGCATAGAATTATATACAATTGAAAAGACTATTGTATGATTCAACACAAAGAATTTCTTTGACTACTAATACATGGACATCAATTCAAAAAATCAACTATATGTGTTTGACCACTCATTTTATCGATAAAGATTGGAAGTTGCATAAAAGAATTCTGAATTTTTGTCCAATTACAAGTCATAAAGGCGAGATAATCAGTTTAGCTATTGAAAATTACTTGAGAGGTTGGGGAATTAATAGAATTTTCACTATTACAGCTGATAATGGAAGTTCAAATGATACTGCTATTAATAGTTTCAAGAAAAAGATGGTTAACTGGGATTCTACTATTTTAAAAGGAGAATTCATTCATATGAGATGTGTAGCTCACATAATCAACTTGATTATTGTTGATAACTTAAAAGATATAAATTTATCTGTGACGAGGGTTAGGAATGCTATTAAATATGTTAAACAATTCCCCTCTAAATTAAGCAAGTTCAAAGAATGTGTAGAAATTGAAAGTAAAAAATCATCATGTTTGGATGTGTCAACCAGATGGAATTCAACTTATTTGATGTTGAATGTAGCTGAAAATTTTGAAAGAGTTTTTGATAGGTTTGATGAATAAGACCTATGCTTTAGAATATATCTTCAATATAATGATTAGGATGTTATTGTGAATGATAATAGAGATATGATACTTGAATCAGACGAGTTACCACAAACAAAAATATAGACTTTTGATAGGAAGCCAACAAGTGCTAATTGGAATAATGTTAGAATTTTTGCATCTCTATTACAAGTTTTTTATGAGTTAACATTAAAAGCGTCAGCATCCTTGTATGTCACTTCTAATACTTTTGCACGTGAAATAAATTATATTCATTCCATATTAAAGAAGTGACAAGAAAGTGATGAACATGATGTATGTTCAATGGGATTAAAAATGAAAATCAAATTTGACAAGTATTGGAGAGATCCAGAGAAGATGAATAAGTTACTTTATATTGCAATAATACTTGATCCAAGGCATAAATTAGATTTTGTATAATTTATGTTGACTGAATTTTATGGAGATGAAAAAGATGCAAGAGCAGGAAAGAATATAAAAGAGACTTTATTTACTTTGTACAAAAATTATAAGGAGGAAATGGAACCTAAGAGTAGCACTTCAAAAATTTCAACTATTTCAGAATCAGGTGATAGCGATATTATGCTTAAAAATATAAGCCAAATAGGTTTAAAAAAATAATCAATCTTTGCAAAGTATAAAAAACAAAAGGCATAAATTTTTGGTGATGGCAATATGTCAGAATTAGACAAGTATCTTAATGAAATAGTTAAAGAATATTATGAAACTTTTGACATTTTGGGATGGTGGAAGCAAAATTGTCCCAGATTTACTATACTTGCTCAAATTGCTCGTGATGTGTTAGTCATTCCAATATCAACAGTTGCTTCAAAATTCGCTTTCAGTACTGATGGTCAGGTACTTGATTGTTTCAAGAGTTCATTGACTCCTAGAGCAGTAGAAAGTTTGATTTGTACTCAAGATTGACTTCGATTAAGTTTGGAGCCAATTAATATCGAAGAAATTTTAGAAGATGTAGAAAAACTTGAAAGCAGTACATTTTATTTAAAGAAAATTTTACAATTAGTCGTTTGTTTACAATTAAAAATGTATAGAGTATTAATTTGTTTAACTTGCATCATGTTATAATTTTTTGTCAAATAATAATGGATTCATCTTCTTCGACAACACCAATTCAGGTGTAATTAACCTTTTCATGGTATGTTTCAAATATTTTAATTTAGTTACAAGTGTATTTACTTTTTAATTATCTTGTTCAAGTGATAATAATAAATTTTTACTTCTTGATTATTATTCATTAGGATAAACACAAGTGGCGAAGCAGACAAGTCTGAAGTCATAACTCACAAGGAGTGAAGTGAAGGACTGAAGCCAAGGACTCAACTCTCAACTTTCAAGTCTCAACTCTCAAGATCCAAAGATCTATTGTATTCATTTTGACATTTGACATGTGTTATAAATTGAATGTAAAAATGTTAAAACTATATACGTGATTGTTTGAATGTTTTAAGTTTAATGAGATATTTTATATATTTTGATGTGTTGACATTTATTAAATTGTGTCTTGTACTCTTGTTGACATGTATAATGTATTTAATTTAAATAATTATGTTATTGTTAATATTCAATGTTTTAACTTTTAACAGTGAAATTTAAGAATGTACAGGAAAATAAATTCTATAAATATAGGGAGATATTTTATGTTTTTTTTAATTTAAATAAACCGTGTAATTTAATGTTCCATATAATAGGTATACCATATAATCGTATATATTCATTAAATGCACGAAATGACATCAAATTAGAGTTTAACGACAAAATTTCAAATAAGTCAGTCGACTGTTTATCGTAAATTTCATATGAAAAAGGCTACTAGTCGACTGACATCCCACATAAAGTTTAACAATCGACTGGGCATTATGTTCAGTCGACTACAACTGTCCAAAGAGAGGTTTGCCAGAGTATCAGTCGACTAAACAAGAAAATACAATCGATTGTTTTTACTATAGCAAGTCACAGAAAGTTTAGCAGTCGACTGATATGTCATAACAGTCGACTGATAGTTTAACAATCGACTCTGAAACATTATGTGACTTGCTACAATAAAAACAGTTGATTGATTTACTATATCAGTCGGCTGATATTTGATTTTTTTTATAATATGATGCAAACCCTAGCTTTCTCATAAGCCCGAACTCGTGATTTTTCTATCAGGAACAGTCGCAGCCGCCTCCATTCGAGATTTTCTATGATTTTTTCCTCTGGTAATCCTTACAAATTCTAAACCTAACTATTTTTAGTTATCCTCTCCCATTCCTCACCCTTCAAATTGTTTCTAGGCTACTGTTTCTTCCGGACTTGATAGTTCCACCGTCGAACTCAAGTTCTGTCGTCCGATCAATTTCTCCCGCGATTATTGTCATCACAATTCCTCTATTTTTCGATCTCAAACTCTAAGGCTCTCAACTGTCACCAAATGACACCAAAGTAAGTATCCAAACCTCAACCCTAATATTTCCTTTCTTATACAAATACGATTAAATCTTTACTAACCATTTGATTATTGATGCATCGTGCATTCATTGGTGCAAAAAAGCGATTCGCTCGCCCTCAGCGCCCCCGCCAGCCGGTCTCACAGCCAACACGAATGAGGTAAATCACGGGGAGCATATTATCCAACCCAGAGCTAGCACGACAGGAGGGCAGGCACCTCGAAAAGCTTGCAGCCCGTGGAGATTGATCTTTGCTCATTAGTGCAACTCTGCTACCGCGCTAGCCACAAGGCCCTCCCATGGGGATTGGATCGTGCATTCATGAATCATGATTCATCCATGTTGCATTCATGTTCAATTGTTCATGCATTTTAGACAAAAACATAAGGTGGGTAGCGAGTTGGGTGAGGGTTCTTCTAGTTTTAGGAGTAAATCCTCGTCGGATCCTAAGAGTTGTACATTTCAAATTGTGCCTGCACGATATCTTGATCAACATTTTTTTAGTATTTATTGTCGAGATGTCATCAAAATTATTAGACATTATCATTTAGAAAAATTAGTTTATTGCAAGCATGATATCAACATTGATCTTCTTTTAGAGTTTTACAGTAACCTTAAGAAAGTTGGTGACGGACCATCATATCAGACTCGTGTGGCTCGATGCAATTTAGACTTTACTCCATAAATTCTTCGGAATTTCTTGGAATGTCGTCCATCGACTGACACTTTTGTTTTCTATCCATCTTTAGAATTAGAAGAACATTTTCCCTCTCCATTTGATCAATTCAACATGAATAACATGCATAAACATTTTTACCATCAACCACGTTGAGAAGGCAAGAATCTATTTTCAGCTAATGCATTGTCCACCCCTGACAATGTTCTCTATAAGGTTATTGGTGTGTGTATTCTTCCCATAGTCACTCGCGGATTGGCCTTTGTACAACCTCCTCACTTGTTCATGATGTATACTTTTCGTCAACGTTTAGAAAAAAATGTTGCATTAAATGTCTTTCATTGTCCATTTCATTACCCCTGTTCAAGGCAAGGTCCATATGCCTTTAGGGAATATTATCACTGCATAGCTCGCATCATTAGGCATCAATATCTCTAGGGGTGCCTTGAAGCCAATAACAAAGGCATATGATCGAATCATATTGTGGAACTTCTCACTGACATGAAAAAGGGTTTCCGCACATTGGAGTAGGAGGATGGACACCAACAAGATGAGGAGGCCGAGGAAGGACATGGACCCTAGGTCCTGGAGGAGGAACCTCTTATATTATATGACAAACCTTATGAGAGTATCTCGGATCATTTTGCACGCCTTGAGTTACGCTTTGAGGAGTTTTATGAGACTGTTGGCACTCGACTTGAAGAGCTTAGTATAGAATACTCCACTTATGACTCTCAGATGACCTAGATGCAATCTCAATTCTAGACTTTCGAGCAACGTCAGCTCGACATATACGAGATGCTACAGACTTTGACTCATGGTCAACACCCACCACATTACCCACCTCCTCCAGCACCTCAAGCTCTAACTGATAATGATGGCATTGATGTTGATTGGTAGTTTAGTGTTTTGTAATATGATTATAGTTTGTTTGATGCATTTTGTATAATGCAATTTGTGAATTGAATCTTTCATCTAAAGTATATACCATTTCAATATTACTGTTCAATTGTGACTTGTAAGTTTGAAAATGTGTTTTTGATGTGTTTAGTTGATATGTTATTTGTATAGCTTCTTAACTTAAGTCCTATTGGGTCAATTGTCGAATTTATGATTATAATCTACAAGATACAACATACAGGGGGGATTTTGCTTGATTTGTTTGTATCAGTTTATGATTATAATCTTTTGTGTCAAATATTTTATTTTCGATTGTGCAATTTGACTTGTTTGTATCAATAAACTAACATTCTACGTCAATTGATTTGACACTGAATTTGTCGTCATCAGTCGACTGATTCATGTTCATTAGTCGACTAATATGTTCATCAGTCGACTAATTGTAAAGATCGGTTTTTTCAATTTTTAACTGAATTAACCGATTTTTTTTAGCCTAATCGATTCGATTTGGTTGAAATTTTTGATCGGTTCGGTTAATTTAAAAAAAAATCAATTTATTCGATTTTGGTTTAATCAGTCCGGTCGATTCAGTTTTAACCAATTGCATAGGCCTGCTAGTAGGGGTCGCTAGGTTGGCGGATTCTAACCTTTTGCACCATTACTGTGCTTATTTTATAAATTTCATTCCTTATAACCTCTTGTGTAAACATGATAAACAAATACAACTATGAGAATGTAGATTACCTTGATTCAAAATATAACAGAGTGAAGATGATCTCAAAACCCTAAGGACTAACGTGGACAATCTAGAGCGATTAAAGGACATATTACCAAGCAACCAAAAAATATAGAAGGAGAAATTTTTTTAAAATATTAGATTATTCAAGAAACACTCACATCTCACCTAAACATAATATGCATTATGATGCTTGACCAAACCTACACATAAGGAAGAACATTTTCCTAAATACAATAATAAGGGAATAAGGGATATAGGTCAGGATATAGGTCAATGTAAGAGTTGGAGAAATGACTAGACAAGGAGGAATCCCATAATTTTGAAGGACAGTTAGATCCAAACACACTTCTTAATTGTTAGCCAAATTTTGCATAACCTTAGCTGAATGAGCACAATTTGCACAACAACAACAACACAAGCAATCTAAACTAATACAAATAAGAACCTATCATAAAATTGGGTGAAATAAAAGAAAAAAGATCGAAGAAATCTATCAATTAAGATAGGGAAGGCCTTAGAGATATCTTTATTTACTTCCTTTATGAACTTAAACAGGAAATTCAAAGAGAAGTTAAGATGTTTCCCCCAAATTCATTAGAAGAGAACCATCACAAGGTCATAAAATTTGAGCATATCCTAAATGTTTCTCCATTCAACCAAACCAACCACATAGGGCGTCACCATTAGGGAATCCTTCCAACTTAACAAAATCGTCATCCAATGGGTAAAAGCCAGCCAATAGACGCTTAGAAGATTAGAGAGACCTAATCCTAATCCTATGCCTAATCTTAACAATATAATTGTCATTGCAGGGGGCATTGACATCAAATGTTCACATCGGGACTTTATCATAAAACCCAAACGAGAACCTAAAAAAAGTGAAATAGCTTACTTATAATTTAAAGACGTGACAATAAAATCAAGACCCTAAATGAACGAAGATGAGAAAAGGACAAGGGAGTATCAGCCGATGTGCATATTATCCATGTCCATTTCCAATGAAACATGGAGATGCCACGTGCATATTATCCACGTTCACTTCCAATGAAACATGGAGACACCATTATTTTTCATACTTTCACAAAAATATGGGGATAAATCAAGCAAAAACGGCATAAATAGTGAGAGTTGCATGAACACTTTTTCCAAAACAACCAAAGACCCATCTCAGTTCATACAAAATTGTATAGGCAGACTAAACATCCCTTTTAGCTATAAGACATATTCGGTCTCTAACACCCCTGTACAAAATATATATATATATATATAGTGGAGAATTCCTCCTATATTTGTTACCTATATCTTCTTTGATAGGTCCTAACTCTACCAATTCTCTATAAATCATAGATAATGGGATATATCTATATTCTTAGGTATAATAGGCAGAATATCATATTATACCCTCAGTTGAACTAAAGTTGTATAGTCCATACATAGTTGTATGGGTAGACTAATCATCCCTTTCAGTTACAAAGAGATATTTCACCCCTACACAAACAAAATATAGTGGAACATCCTTCCCATGGATGTTACTTACGTCTTCTTTGGTAGGCCCTAACTCTACCAATTCTCTATAAATCATAGATAATGGGATATATCTATATTCTTAGGTATAATAGGCAGAATATCATATTATACCCTCAGTTGAACTAAAGTTGTATAGTCCATACATAGTTGTATGGGTAGACTAATCATCCCTTTCAGTTACAAAGAGATATTTCACCCCTACACAAACAAAATATAGTGGAACATCCTTCCCATGGATGTTACTTACGTCTTCTTTGGTAGGCCCTAACTCTATAACTTGTCTATAACTCATAGATAATGGGATATATCTATATTCTTAGGTATAATAGGCAGAATATCATATTATACCCTCAGTTGAACTAAAGTTGTACAGTCCATACATAGTTGTATGGAACAAAGCCAACTCAGTCTATGAGTTAGTCCTTTCACCTTCTTACACAATCTCCTTTGAGGAAAAATAGAAGGATTTGGAGTGATGTTAGCTTTAATAGCCTAAGATATTAAGTTATCTAACGAGTTACCATCACTATGAGCTATTCAATATACAATGATTTACTCCTTAATTCACAATTATCCAATCTTCCAAACTACTGCATGCATTCCAAGAATACACTAAATTGAATAAGCAAGCTAAAGATCTCTTAAAGGAAAGCATTATCGAGGATAGCATAAACCTTTCTGTAACCCATATATTATTGACACCTATAAAGGTTAGCACTTGAAGAAGCCAAGAATCCCCAAAAATATTTTGATTACAACATTATTTAATCATACTTCTTTAGACCATGAAAGCTGATTATACAAGAATACTCTTAGCTGGAACATGAACAGTTGATGCATTGGAATGGAAGGAAATTGATCCCTCATTTCGTTTTCTTGAAGAAAAGAAACAAAGAGAGAAATCTTTTCAGCCATTTTCGTTTCCTTGGACAGAAAGAAAGAAAGGAACTTATTTTGTGAAATTGATTTTTATAACATAAAAAATACAAAAATTCAATTGATTTATTTTGTTAAAATGGTTGACATTTTAGACATAATAGGAGCTTTTCACTCGATCTGGCAGAAACTATTTTTACCAAAGCTGAAGAAATTGTTCCCTCACTTCCATTTTCCCACCATTTCCATTCAAGGCAATAGAGGGAAAGGGAGGGTTGGGAACTCTTTCCTTGGATCGCTTGCTTTCCCAAGTCTTTGCACCAAAAGAAATAAGTAGTCAAAGTGTACCTTTAAGATGAAAAAGGATCATTATGCTAGTACACAGATTTACTTTTAACTAAATGGTTCATTGCTCATTAGTTTATATGTCTCAGTGTACATGATGAACAGATAATAACAAAAAAGAACCATAATCTAGACATCCCTTGGAAGAGAACGTGAATCATAAACAAGAAAGTAATTTGATTAATGATTTCCAGATTGATCTCAAGAAGGAAGTTACAAACCAACTTGATAAAAGTATCCCTGATGAGAATAACCCTTGCTGAAGTGATACTTTTACTAATTTTTGGCAGCTAATATTCAAGCTTGTTCTACTTTAAACTTTAAGAAATCAATATTTAATTCACCTTCACAAACTAATGAATGTGAAACTTGAAAGCCATTGTGTTAATCATGAAGTTCAGGTATACAGCATAAAGTTTCTCAGAAACATGAAGTTCAGGCATACAGCTTGATCTAAAAACTTGATATGATATGATATGAAGTTCACCTATAATCCACCAATCCTTGAAACTTGAAAACCATTGTGTTAATCATGATGTTGGCTAGTGGCTAGCGCATGCAGAAAGTTGTACAAATTGAAAATCATTGTGTTAATCATGATGTTAACGTATACAAAAAGCATAACATTTCTTTGGAATGGACCGCTTGATTTAGAAACCTAATATGATATGAATTTCACTGGTAATTCACTAATTCTTGGAGACGACAACAAAAAAGAAAAAACTTGACTTAGTAAAACTAAAAACTAGATAATCAGAGTTATATCATTTATCTTAGATGAACATAGAAGTATCTAATGGTCCAAACGTAAACAATTGGCCCACATCAAGGTCATGTCAGTTCTGGCCTACAGCTAGATTTTGATTAAGAACTCAATCTCACCATACTCTGCTTTTCCACCAAAAGCACCACAACACTTCAGTATAATCCTCCATGTTCTCTAGTAATCATGTCCAAATATGGACAAAGTATAGTATTTTGAAGAAGTTAATTTCATGTTGTAAGAAATAAATGTTAAGAAACAAGCAGAATAGGTAGGATGGAAACCACTCAAAAACAATAAAAAGTTAATGAGAGAACTGGAAGAGGGAAAAAAAGAACACACTGAAAATTAGGTATCTCCTAGATGAGGAAAGGAAAACTGAAATAGACTTGGCAATTCCTATGATCACAACATTGATAAGAATGTCTTACCTCAGCTGGATTAACAGGAAATTTGAAGGAAAAAAATACCAAACCAGAAGGAATGCAGCTCCATTAATATAACAAACAAATGTGAATTAAGAAAGGACCTGATCTCCAATTACAATAACAGTAATATCAATCAAGAAGATAAAATCAATACAATTTTCTTCACAGAAAAATACAAATTAACAACAGAGACCACTGTGTAATAAAAAGCTGCAAATCTATTTTTTTAACTTTGAGGATATTGTTCCCTTTCCATTGATCAGAGTCACCGAGTTAAAAGAATGTGGAGCAGAAAAGAATAAAGTTAGAAAAGTTAAAGTACATCAACATTTATTGATAAATAGAGCGAGAAGTAAACATTCAATAAATAGAGTTGGTGAAGTGAAAAGGCAAAGACAAGGGAAGTTCATTATATGGATTATACTATATATTAAAAAAAATACAGCTGGTACATAAAGCTCCTGTCAATGAGAGTCCCGGGGAAGAACCTATTATATGCAATATTACCTTCTTTTACAAGAAATTATTTTCATAACTCGAATCCGTGACTTCTAAGTCACACAGCAACAACTTTACTATTACGCCAAGGCTCCCTTCATATGGATTAAATTATATATTTGAACAAAAAGAAGAAGAAAAAAAAAATCTCCAGTAACTTCTACAAACCTCAAACTTTTCCAGATTATTATATTCTCCGCCTAATAATTTCATCCTCACGGTTCCAAAATCCATTGGTTGCTCTATGACTTCATGATAATCAGGAAGCTATATTATATCAGATACACTATTAGTAGTCGTTGATGTCAAAGATCATGAATGAACAGAAGAAAATATGAGTGAGCAGATTAGTGAACTTTAGAACACCTCTTCTGGATCTACTGGCTCTGAGAAGACACCATAGGTATCTTTCCTGAAGAAAGAGTAAAGCACGACGAAATAATAATTCAGATTAAAAACGGAACAGTAAAAAAAATGACATAATTAAGATTACAGCGCAATAGAGATTCCAAGATAGAAAACAGGAGACGCACTTCTGCAGCCTAT